>CM052140.1:7065323-7545053 GCA_028454255.1 Halictus ligatus
AAAGACAATTGACCATTTATAAACCGCTCATTGCAATATTGAAGCTGTAGTTTCTATAGATTTTGACCCGTGCACGTGTCGATCGTATAAATTCGAAATTTGGGCTCTGGACAGACGTAGATTGGACTTTTAGGAAACACAAGTGACCACTCTTAAACTGCTCATTACAATATTGAAGCGTCAATTTGTCAAGATTTTGATCCCTGCACGTTTCGCAAGATGCTGCGGCCTTCGGGTCACCGATTCTGTTGAAACTTTGCAGATCTCGTTGTCTTGTTCACGAACATACACCATTGTAGGGGCAGATACTCAATAATTTTCGAGATATTGAGGATTTTCATTCTTTCTTATGTAATGCCTTTTTTTCTGAGGTACAAGAAGATTCGGTTTGGCGCGACAGCAGCGTGCCAAGTTTTTTCAGCCGGACGACGAGTGTTCAAATCCTGTCGACCAACGCATTTTTTCCTTTATTATGTTTTATCATTGTATATTTATAAGTACCGATTTCATTTTGATAAAATATAACAGGCCGCCGAAAATGATCGGAAAGTAGTAAAATATACTACCTAACAAATCTAATTACGGATCAGACAGGATGTCAGTATCAATCAACGTTCGATTGGACAATATCATATAAGGGAGAAAAAACCTCACTTGTTCAAGAAAAGGTAGATGAACTTATATCACATCACAGAAATGTAATAGTAACTTGTTCGAAATCCGGAAAACACAGAAAATTTATAAAATTTAATATATATTTATTGTAGAAATAATAATATATAATAATAGTAAATAATCCCGTTGTTAGTAAATAAATACATGTTATTTATAATTCAAAATGCAATTTTATGCGTGAAATGAAAATATAAATACATAATCATAAAACATAATAAAATGTAAAAAAATGTGTTATAGCAGGTAGGACTTGAACCCTGATCATTTAGTTGAAAACTTGGCACGCTACCGTCGTTCCACAACAATTCTTCTAGTTTAAAAAAAATACGGCATTAGATAGATGATATATATACATATATTATTACATTTATGCGCTTCGTGGCATAAAAAAAGATTTCATTTAAATGATATTTGAATATAATGGTGGACCAGGGAAGTTTTAAATGACCCTTGGTCCACCTTAAGCTAGCTAATGGTGGACCAAGGTCTGTCAGTGATGTCCATTGCAGCTCTGGAGGATCCCTCGTCAACTGAAAGGTAGACAAGAGTGGGCCGGGGTAGCTCCAAGATCCTTCAGCCTTCTGGTTCCGCAGCACTTACGCTCCCTTTTGAGTGCGCTCCTCGACTGACTGACTGACTGAGCGCGGCCGCCGAGTTCAGTTGCGCGGTGCGCAACTCTCCCACCCTAATTAATTTCTATAGATCTCGATCGCCGTAATAGTGATTATTGATAAATTTGTTACTTCTGGCTATTTAATGTTTATAACAATTTCTTTTGCTAATGATGTCGACAAGCACTCCTTTGACCATGTTGCCACCTAATTTCTTAGAAAAGGTAGGTAATAGCACAGACGAGGTCTGTGTAAAAAGGAAGTGTATTGAATTCCTTCTGGGTCCCTTTTGGGTTTCTTGTGCAGCAACCTCCTCGTGGTGAGACCTGGGCAATCGGTATTATTCTCTATTTGTAAGAACTTCTAGTATCTTACAAATAGAGAATAATATCGAGCTAATAGCTACTCATCTATAATTTGCTATAATATTGTGAAATAGAATTTAAGACTTACTAATTATAAAAAGATGTGTACTTAATTGAATTGTGTCTGAATTTACTTTAGGCTAGCTCTGGATAGGCCAAGGTGGGCCTTCAATGCTTTCCTTGTTTTCCTCTGATCCACCTTCACCTTTTCGATAAGCTCCTTTCAATTTAATTGATATGGTTCCGTGATTATTCACCTTCTCACCGACGAGAATTTCCTTCGCGGTCTTCTGCACCGACGAGATACCGTCGTTCGCTTTCTGTTTCTTACTCCAGGCAAAATCTATCCTAGAGGGCGGTAGACAACACCGTATTTTTCGAACGACACATTCTCCCGTAAGGCTGGCAGTCTTTCTAAATACCGGTGACCTCGTCTGTGGGCGTACTCCTACATCTCGTCTGTGATATTGGTTCCACAATATTAGTTATGGTAGGATGTTATGATAGTTGTTATGATAGTTATGGTACCGATATGGTAGGATGTGACACAAAAATGGTATGGGGTCTCTAGAGCCACGCGGACGTGAAACAAAAAAATACATTGGGTGATTGGTCTATTCCTGTACCACGTCTGTGGTATAGGAATGGACCAATCACGATCTGAAATACCGACTTTGTTAACAACAACTATATTTCTTACGCCCTCTACTCTGACGAACGATAATTGTTTGCAACTAAAAAAATACGACCCCAAACACGAGTACGGCCTAAATCGACCAGAAAAATTTTTAAGGTTTCGTAAGAGCAAGATGAAGGATTCGACAAGAGCAAGGTAGAGAACCCAAATGACAAAAGAGCAGTTAATGACACTGGCAATTGATTAGACGAGTAATTTCCAAATATTTTCACAAAGTTTAGTTAGGAGTGAAGAAGAGGTATTAAACGTACTTGAAATTATTTCAATATCGTCGATATATTTATGTACAAAATAATATTATAAATCATACAATTAATTGCTTCTATATTCAGTACATAAAAATAATTAGCTTCTACAGTACTAAAAATAATAGTAAGTTAATTTTTACACCTCCAGTTGAAACATGGGATTAGGAAGAATTACTGGCTCCCTGTTTCGAGATGCCTTTATCAAGTGGTGCAATTGCACGTGACATTGAACCGGGATAGTTCGAATTTTAATAAAATTCAATATTGGAATTTAAGATATACAATTTGAGGTATATTTGACTATTCCGTTTCATTATAAATCTGTCCCTTATGCACAAAATAATTCTACACTTATTATAGAGCATCTGTTTTTATTAAATACCTTCTCTGCATCCGTTATGTTTACAAGTTGACTTCGCATAAAAAATACTTCTCTTATTGTACATAAAGATTGTCCGCGGCATACGTTTTATCGAAATATACCTTGCAGATATTAACCGTCCGATAATATATTACACCTTTTTACATTAGAGGTACAAGTCTGATAGATTGACTTATATTTTATTAAATTAAGTAACGAGTTTATATAAAAATATTATATAGCGTGTGACATAAATAATTAAGTATATACCATTTTTTTTTACAAATTATCGTACGAAATAGGGGCATTGTACAAAACGTATCGTTTTAAATAGTCATAATATTAGTGTAAGGACGTACAAATAAATAATAAATAGATTTCAGATTCGATATCCGTTCGAGTCATATACACACTGCATGTTAGCTGTTAGCACAATAATAAATAGTAATCGTTCGAATTTCATAATCCTTTTTTCTTTTTTCTCTCAAAGGCACCACATTGTAGTTTGTTTGCGATGAAGAAACGTCGCGAGAAGTCCACTTGTTTCTAAATCAGAACTCTCTCTCACACATACACACACACATTTCCACAACGATAATTACGCAAAACGTAATCTTTCTGTCAAACTCACCCAAGTACCTAAAATAAGGTACGCATACACGCTCCGGCTATAAATGCATTTTACTCGCCGAAATCACAACGTGTTTTGGCGGAGACCACGGTGCAGAACTGCACACAGATATTATGCGAACGACGCTAAAATTTCGTATCTCCTAGAAGATCAGAAAAGTAAAAACATCTCGATAAAGTTGCGCAATTCTCGATAAACTTAACATCTCGACAAACGTGTTAATACTTCTATATGTTTCGTTGCGATTTCGCGATAGATACTCACTACCGTAAAAATATTTATACAAATTGTCGCTTGCGTCGTGCGGGACATCATAATCGTCTTTGTTCGCCGTGTTTTAATAACAGTTCATAGAAAAGGGATAAATTTGTCTACTTTGCTAAATAATATCCTTATAGTTTCATGGAAACTGTCGTATACCACAGAGCATAGTAAAGCATCTTCTTTGACGTGCTCTCTCTCTCTCTCTCTCTCTCTCTCCCTCTCTCTCTCATGTCAATTCTATAAAGCCGTACACCCCCCCCCCGTCCCTAAATGATCACACATTCAATTCAGAAAAGAAGACGACCGAACAATGCTCTGCATTGAATGTATGATACACGCTAAAATAAATGTGTCTTTCAGAACATTCATGCGTGGAAACGTACCCTGCACGCATCGGTCGCGTGTGTGGGCGTGAAACACATCTTTCCGTATCATAATACTTTTTGTTTCTCAATTCGAACAAGCACGTTATACCGTTTAGCGACGTGGAAGTACCCTGTGATTCTCTGATTGGTATGCAGGAAACTATGGCTCACTTCGTCTTCTATTCGAGATCAGTTCTCCATTTCCTAGCGAAATGTCGGCAGTGAATTTTCTTTAACACTTTAGCTACCAGAATAACTTCAGCCCCTTTCTGAGGGTTTAAAATATTGAAAGAAGTGTGCACTAACTTTTTTATTATTTAAATGATTATATTATTTGTTTGTGACTTCAGGGATTATATACTGACGTCCCCAGCACGGCTACGTTCGCCTGCTAAGGGTTAATAGACTTTCTAATTTTCTTTTAAATAGAAATTCTAAAAGAAATTATTAAATGATGTCATCTGCGATAACTTGTTGGTTTACGATTAATATTGCTATAATTTATTACTTATCTTTGATTTTTGAAAGATTATTTATTAACCCTTTGGTATTCAATGTCGATCTTGAAGCATCAATAATCATTATAATATAATAATTTAAACCAATTTTTACATTACTGAAGTTATTTATATTTAATAAATTCAATATGACATTGAGATATATGGATTTTGGAGTTAACTCTTTCCATTGAATTGTTTTTAATGTCTATATTTAAGGGGCTTTTTCAGCGAAAGGAGTTAGGTCCTCGTCGGTAGGTAAAGTGTTAAATTATTTTTGAACGTGAAGTTTGAGCCTAGAACTTGAAGCAAACTTATCTTGAATAAAGTGAAGTCGGTACTTACACACTCCGGGTGCTTGCACCTCGCAACGTTACTTAAGAGAAGAGGAAAAGAAACTATAAATCTATCCTAGTCAGCCTTCTGTATGTTCCCGCTTTGCATGGTACTTGAGCAGTAGCTGCCGGTCTTGCCGGTACTTAGCGTTAGTGTTTATGTTGGTTAGAATCTGAATCCGGTTCAGAACTGGAACCGGAAGACTCCCCTGCATTAACGTTCGCGCTGCAACGCGAACTCCTTCGGCTACTGGAAGTCGTGTGCCTGCATTTTTCACTACGGTCCATTGTACCTACAATAATAGTCATACAGAAATTATAATATCCAAGGATCACGGTTCTCTTAATGCATCAATTAACACTTTGAGCGCCGCTTTCCACCAGAGGATACCAGTATCCAACAATTTCAATTGTTTGTATTGAATGTCGCCATTGGTTCCAATTTTATTGAGATCATAATTTACTCGATTGAGATTCCCAATATTATTGGGAATATATAGAATTAAAATCTTGTAAATTTAAATATTTTTATTTTAAATTGACCTGAGCACTAAGTTTAGGAACGCGTAAAAATTATTGAGATTCTTTCAAATTTATTTCTTCAAAAATGTATTATACAAAATGACTAAAAATTTGAATAGACACATCCTCGTTATTTTTAGAAGGCAATGTAAAAGAATCGCATTTAGTATTCCGTAAACCTAGTGTTACTAAATAGATGAATCCGGAAGAGGAAAATGGCACTTAAAAAGTTAAAAGTCACACAGATATTTTCTAGCATGAGAATTTGATCAGATTTCTAGAGAACAGATACTTACTGGTTAACGGTGTATGAACTTCCACCTTTATATTAGCTGTGGCAGTGACCTTGGTCGTGATATGAGACGTCGACGTCATTGGTGATATTCGACTAGACCCACTTGTATCTGATCCACTACAGTTCTGTTAGTTAAAAAAAAAACAAAAGCACACGGGTTAATCATGCTGCTTGGTCATTGGAGCACATCATTCTCACGCAGCGTTATAAAATCTAAGCGATACCCTCGAAACGAGGGTACATTCGAAGTGACCACGAAACAGGTTTGCACAATCTGTTTCACCTGGAGGAAAATAATACAAAACGCGCGGTGAACCGTACCTGATTGCCACACGTCGAAGTCGTCTCGACCTTCAATTCTGGTTGAACGATGATGCAAGACTCTTGCGTACTGTGCCAGGAGTTAGGCTCCTCGGTAATCGTCGTCAAGGATGGCTCGGCGTGTAACCTAGCATTATCGATTTTATACGATCTTCTGGGTGGCGCTGGGGGCTTCGATCTTCGGACGATCGGCGAAGCAGGTGGCGTCGGTGTTGAAATCCGATCCGGGTGATCGTTGGGTATCACTTCCGGACACGGGCCGATCAGCGAGAGCAAAATCGGCAGGAAGAACAGACCGTTCACCAGGCCGACCCCGATCAGGCAGAGCAACACCAAGAAGAAGTATCGCACGATGAACTCGAACTCGGAGAAGGCTAGCATCACGATAGCCAGCAGAGTCGTCAAAGCACCGTGAATGACTGGCGCGTACATGTGCTCCAACGCTAACCGGACCCTTCGGTCTCTGCTTCCGATGCTCGTCACGAAACTCTGAAAAAAACCATACAAATTGTTAGATTGAGGATTCATATGCTAGCAATTGCATAGTTCTTGCTTAACTTTTACGGCAGTGCATTTTTTAAATAAACAACTGTTTAAAAAAATTTGTTCTCACTTCATTCAATTTATGATCGAAAACTACGCCTTTCCAAAAAAAGTTTAACAATCTACGCATTTTAGTTTTCAAGATATTCAAGATACTGTATAGTCACAATTCTAGGACTTGTTTCACTACTTCGACATACACAATTTCCGAATAAAAAAGTTATGTTTCAAAAATTGTTCCAAGAACTATCTCTGACGCCAAATTTTCGGGTCAAAGATTTAGATAACATATCTCTTCAATATTTTCTCCTGCATGTTCTTCAGTATGTTCAATAAATACTACTCACCAGACAAATATGCACCGTAAAGTGCACAGCAATCCCCACGCTGACAACGAGAAGCACAGCAGGAACAGCACTGAGCTTAATATCACAAAGTCCCATGATCCCAAGAAGCTGAAGAACAACAGCAGCGAGAGACGTGCCAACCAGCAGAGCAGCCCATAGGTTCAGCAGCAGAATCCCGACCACGACAACGCTGGCAGTAAGAGCAGCTAACAACGCGATGCCTAGACAGCTCCTCAAATCCATATACTGTTCCCAGAACTGAAAGGGAATACCAGAAGGAAAATTCGGTAATCCTCTCTCCTCGAACTTCCTGCATAACTTCCTCACACTACCGATCAACTCTGTGATCTCCTGTGTGTCGGTGAGCTTGTGCAAATAAAACGGCATCTGCGCGTAAGTCAGAGGCATGCTCTTCGGGATCTTAAGCTCGTGATCGTTGATATATATCCACTGCCTGGGCTCTGGCCTCAGGTTAGCCTGAGAGGATCCATAAGCGAGAACGTCGTTCGATACCCAGGCGCTTAGGTAATTGTAAAACGCTCGAGGATTGATGATCCCTTCAGAGTCAACTAGCCTGACTTGAGTGACCAGCGATTTGTCGATAGGATTATCGACGTGACCAGTCTGGACCAGGAGCTTGTAAGCAAGGATTGCCTCATCGCTGGCGTTCTTGTACCACCTTTCCTGCGTTATACACCCATTACTATAATCTCTATCAAACGCTCCTTGCAAACCCTTCAACCAATCTCGAAACAAACTGAGCCAAAACTCGGGCAAGCCCCCGTTGTCGTTTTTGATCACGTTTTTTATCCTCATGAACGCATCGTGGTACTCGTACAATAGTTTCTGGTTGTTGGGGTACTCGAAGTCCCTACCAGTGACCGCGTACATGTTGTAGAACCCGAAGTGCTTCGCTTGAGCTGCCAGGAAAGCATGTTCATTAGAGTTCTGCGGGACCAAGTCGGTTAACTCTAGCCCGTCGTTCACCCTGATGGCCTGCCAGACACTTCCAGCTAGAACTGCAATTAGCATCATCATTCCGAAGACCTTGGTCGTCGGTTTAGTGACGAAGGGAGCGTAATGCCTCGCAGCCATCTGCGTCAAGGAGAAACTGAGACAATCATCCTGGCTACAGCCGGTTAGGGTATCCTCTTCGCTGCACTGCTTGTCCAGATCCACATCTAGATTACCACCGACCCAGGACTCACTCTGGGCGTTTTGAGAAGTCAGGATTTGTGTGCAAGTCTCGCGACGTTCTGGTGGAATCGCTCTAGTCACAGTTTGCTTCGCTGTCCCATTTGTTGTCCTGTTAGCATACTTATTCCTGCCAGTGTTAGACGATGGTAGACAGCAGCAGAAAATGTCCGAGCGACCTGATCTGCGTCTCCTAAGGTCGAGGCTAACCATAGCTGGGAAAACTAGCAACATGGCGGCGAGGTTGAAGAGCAACAACACTCCAGCTTGCAGGCAGAACACTCTCAGAGCTGGGATAGGGATCAACGCGGCTGCGAAGAAGGCTGACACGTTGCTGATCCCAGCTAGAAGAACTGATAGACCTGTTCGTTTGAGGACTACTCCCGTT
Organism: Halictus ligatus; assembly: GCA_028454255.1. NCBI lineage: Eukaryota > Metazoa > Arthropoda > Insecta > Hymenoptera > Halictidae > Halictus > Halictus ligatus. Next base: position 7,073,983 of record CM052140.1, read on the forward strand.
TGCTCCCCGCTGGGGACTTCATTCACTGATAGCTCGGCGTACGTGTGCGTTAATAAGAACATGTCGTGTACCCCGAGGCCCAGGGCTAGAAAAGGAACGATCTGAGTGGTTGCTGCGTTGAAGGGGATGCCTAGAAGGGCGCAGAACCCCAGACCAGCTGCTACCGTTGCGCAGATTAGCATCACGCCCGCTATGCCTACCCCGGCCTGAGAACGCACTGGGTCTTTCCAACGGAGGAGCACTATGCCTGCGTAGAACAGCTGCAATAAGACAGAGGATTCTTAGGTTGAAAAGATTCAATCAGTAGATCGAGATTAAGAGGATTTTAACGCTAAGTTTGGCAGAAGTCTTTAAGAAAAGAGCCTAGATTGGATTGAATTTTATTTTGTATAAAAATCCGCTGTGTAATTATAAAAAACCACTGTTTCGATTCGGTGATAGCCATGGCATAATGAATGTATCTGAGGGTTAAATGGAATGGAAATGAAGAACACAGCAAAGTAGAGACACGTGTCCACAACCGTAAAAGCTGAATTTTAAAATAGAATTGCTTCGGCGTCAAAAATCGTAGAAAATGAGGAGCAGAATAATTTCCAGCAGCATGCATTACTCTGAGGTTGCATAGTCTGGGAACGGTGTTAGGCTAAAGTCGAAGGTCGCGTTATTAACGCACGGAGTGATTGATGGTCCGCTAATGGTTCGAAAGAGGTTTTTAAACGGTTTCTACTGACCATCATTGCGCAGCCAATGGCGATCTTCATGACGGGCACCTCGCTGTACTTCCCGAGTATGTCGTTCATGGTGGTCGTGCTGAACGCGTACAAATTGTACGGCGCCGAGCCGTTCGCGTCCAAATGCTTCTTCACCTGATTGCTGAACGCCCGTTGCCAGGTTTCGAGAACTTGGGACGCCTTCTCCTGGGACCAGTCGATGTGGTGTACCTTATAGGTGCCGGCGAAGAAATCGTAAAGCTCTCGCTCGCCCATTAGCTGTACCACGGTCTGCAGCGCAGCTGCACGGGTCAAGTGACCGGTCTTATTGTGCTTAGCGCCGCCGACGAGTAGCTCCTCGGGCCAATGCATATATTTCGCGGCGAAACCGTAACAACCGCCCGTTAATTCCGCCCCTATGTCTGGTACCTGCCGAAACAAACCGTATATCGTCATGTATACACCGGAGAAATACTCCCGACACATTTAACAATACGCATAACAATTCAGAGAACTTGGACACTCCGCTTGGACACCATAGAGTTGGCACTAATAACGTAAACTCACGTGTAGCACGACAGAAAAACTGTTTAAAAAGATTTTAATATAACTACCTATACATGTGTATTTTATGTGTACTGTAAATGTATGAACAATTGTATGAAAAAAAAACGGTTTCAAAAACAGTATAATCATTTTAAACAACTCTTTGATTAAACAAAAATTTCACGTACTTTCTCTAATTCTAAGACCTCGGAGTCCCTAAAGTATTAATACTCAAAAACCCAAAAATAAATATTGAATAAGTTTTTAATAACTTTTAGCAATAAAAATATTTGAGAATGTTTTAGGAAGTAGTCCAATCGAATTACGATTACTCGAATACTCGAATGTTGGGCTTGTTAGGAATTGTTAAGGGGCCATTTTCGTCTGATCGGTTTGAGATTTAAAACCTGGTGGTTCCTACAGAGAGTGATCGGTCCCTTTTTTATTTCGGTATGATATAAGGGGAGATTGGACAAGGTCCAAGCAACTAGACGGCGATCGTTTAAAGTCCTGTCTGGTATGCTCCTTTTATAGGTCCCCATAAAATCTCGCTGTGTGGTCCCGCGACACCCCAGGGCCACCCTCTGTCGTCTCACTTACGATCACGTTTTTACCATTTCTCGGGGCACCGAGGAACGCCCATTCGAACCCTCTTTCTGTCCAGAATTATTCTTTCGACAGGCAAAAGAATTCCTAACGTGACTTGACGCGGCTTCTAGACTCAGTCACGCTTCAGAGATTCGTGGATACATAGGCGGGCTTGGCTCCGAATCCGACGAGGCTATGGTTGGAAAATGAATTAGACTCGTCTCCCGAGAAATAACGTTCTCATAGTCGCTCAAAATAAAAATATCTAATAATACCTCCTCCACAGTCATCAGCAGACCACGGATTTTATGCAGTAATGACAAAATTACTAAGTGAAATTTTGAAGGGTTAAAAAAATTTAATAATATCGATGCATTATTTTCAATTGATTAAACTGATAGAAAGAAGAATATTTAGCTTCGGTTTTCTGCAAAGGGATACACAAAATTTTGATTTTGCATAAAGATCCACAGTCTGGTTTTTTGATAAAAAATTTTTTTATAGAATTTCATGCTTGGAGATTAATCTGAATGAGTCATTTTTATTTTCTAGCAAGTATCTATAGTTGTTGTTGTTTAAAATGCTGCAACAAAATTCTGTGAACCCTATGTCACCAATTGTAAAAAGATAGAACACTTCCTTTAGAGTTACGATCCCCAGAATAGAAACCGTCGATTAGCGGTATAATTCCACTGGACGCGAACGCAGGTCACGCAACCTGTCAAACCTGTCGTTTAAAAATCACCGCGTGTAGCCGGCATGCAATTATGTAAGTACTTTGTAATCGTCAATTAATTAGTCGGCGGAGTTGGAAACGAAAGGTGCGAAATCGAAAGAAATTTCGATTTTCGCGAAAATCATTGGAGAGTAAGAAACTAACGAGGAGAAACGAAAGCGCAAAAACGTACGAGGAAAGATACGCTCGGGATCGTTGATCGCATACTAATGAGGTAGTATTAATTACCCACGATTAAATCGTCCGGACATTGCATAATAATTAAGATTTGCTCCGAAGAAATTTCGAAACACAGATGTTCACAAAATTTTTGTAAACTTCTGTATATTAAAATTGTATTAATTTCATGAATAACTTGACATGAATTTCTTGAGAATAACCAGTGAACAATAAAAATCCAGGAACTTGCGTTTAGTAATAATAATTAAGAATGAGTCGATAAATGTTTCATTACGCAAGAATAAATTTCGTAAAGGGAAGACTGTTTCTTGGACAGTATCGAAAGTACAGTTTCTAGAAGTCGAAAATAGTAATTACAGAGAACAAATTGCAACAAAAAATAATGTGGGCCGCAATATTGCAACAGCTATGAATACAGCTATATTCCGGAGTCAATAAAAGATACGGCTGCATGTTTATGCGAATAAAAGATTCAAGGCTGCGCGGTCGGAGTGTGTATATGATTCAATTAAGATTGAAAGTGCATCGGTCGTTTGAGCTTTCGAGACAGCTCTCGAGAGAGCCGGCGCGGCAGTGCAGTAATTGCCATTCGGTGCAATTATACCGAACCACGTCCGAAATTTTTCACCGAGGCCTGCTCAAGAATTCCAATTTAACGCGATTCCGTTTGTTGATATCCGATCATCCTTTAATTCTCCGCGCATTCGCGGCGCGACACCCGCATGCCAACACAGGCTACGTGTAGGGACGGAGGCCACCCAACGTGATTATCGGTCGTAAGTATCGGTTCACCTTGCCTTCACCACGTCACGATATCTTTCTCAATGACTTTCAACGTCCAGCCGATCTTTGGGTCCTCGTGGACCCGAGCAAACCCGACCTGAATTGCCAACTTATTTAAGAATTTATCTCCTGAACATCTTAGCACCTTCGAGGTAAAATAACTTTTAGTACACTCTAGATTTTTGCTATCTCAAAAAATAAATTTTTACAGCCTCCATCTAAAGATCATTTTTATTAGTTTGGAAAGAGAAATCATTTTTAGAGTCTTCAAAAATTAAAATCATTCTTACTACTCTTGAAAGCAAATTAAAAGATTCCCGAAATTTTTAATTTATTTTTTTGTGACTTGTAAAAATCTTATTATATTAATCTAAACTTGATTAGTATCGCTCTTTGTATTCTTTCTCGTATCAATTGTTTCAAGGCTCTGCTTGCACACATTTTTATAAAATTGAAACGTAGAAGGGAGAATTTGATCATTTTTACATTGCAATTGTAGTGACTCTTTGAAGTGTACCGTAAAAATAATTGATACACTTTTCAATTATCGAAGAGGGTTAGAAAGGAAGAGCGTTAAAAAAAGAATTGAATGAAACAAAAAGGATCGACTAGGAGTATAAAAGCAGTTTTAGCGATACCAAGTAGGAGACGGACAAACCCACGCGATCATGATTCCGTCTGTAATTCAAACGAAACGTGTTGCACGTGGACTTGGCCTTACGTAATTCCACGAAGAAACACTATGCACAGCACAAAACGTCAACGCACTACTGGCACCGTTTCCTTGTTTTTTGTTGCTGCTTCGACTAGACCGGTACTGGCATAGAATTCCATAATCGGTCATTCTTCTGCCTTTTTCATTTATTACCTCAAAACAATTCTTATTATAGAGTTTTCTCATTATATTTTATTTGATTATAGTAAGAGCCGACGGACTCCGGCAAGACACGCTAAACGTGACGTTGGCATTGGCCGCGCCGGAATTCGTCCGCTGTTGCCGCGCCTTGATTAGTCCGTGTATTTTGTTTAATAATTCCTTAACAGAGCCGCGAAGAACATTTCCTCAAAGGAAAAAGTTTCTTCGAATGACCTCAGGAATTACCCCTTTCAAGGAAATACAACATTTTTGGTACACTCTGTAAAATGATCGATAAACATGCGAGCACATTAAATTCGCCCGTAATTACTGTAAAGAAGAAAAGGAAGAAACATTTTGGCACTCACAAACGATCGAATGAATAACTTTTTTGCAATAATTCCTGACCGAATAATTTTCATTTTACGGCATAAATGAAAGGTACGAATTAAAGAGTGCTTTTATATTGCGCATTAATCGGAGTTTGCGGATCGCCAGGAATCCAAAATTGTACAAAATTTGCAAAGGGGCAGTGTACCGTCAGCAAATATCCCCGTTTTTCACAAGTGCTTAATGGAATCTCTGATTCATTATTTACACTCATGATTAATGAATACCGGCTCTTGGGAGCCCGGCGATCGATAAAATCATTGATGGAGAGCAGATACGTGATCTCTCCGAGGGGACGGAAACTGTGGTCGGGGAAAATCGGCGACTCAGGAAGCAGCTGCAACCCTCTCGAACTTCGAATGCCGCAAACGTAAATTTTTGATATTTTATGTCTACATTAAAATACAAATGTTTGGCAGTGAGGATCAAATCAGCAAGATCTGACATTTTCTACGACTGTCTGATCTTTTGCCGCGATATCACCTGTTACGAAAGAGTCCAACTCAATTATAACTTCTCCTAATTAGACTGAGAATCTTGATGAAAAATAAATATCTCCTGAGTCAATCACAAGAAACAAATAGAACATTTCTCGTACACGTCTTCCGTATTAAAAATTGCAGCCGATTTAAAATAATGTAACTGTGTATTAAAGTGAAATAAAATTAATTAAAACACAGTAAACTTTGTAGAAAGTCTCCTAATATTTTCAACTTGCCATAAATTTATAAAGTCCACAGTCTATTTATAATTAGGAGCGTCCTGCCAATATATTGGTCCGAATTTCATAAAAATAATACTGCCAAAGTTCTGACCTTTTTACCGACCGACTCAATTAAGGCCAAAGTTAATTATAAAGGTTGCCAACTCTCCTCGAATTTTTGCCAATAAGAATCTAGATTAACCGATGCAACAGCTGCAAGCTTTCTCCAAAGAACATTCTTCGCCTACAGCAACACTCAAAACGGTCCGTCGGTATACTGATCATTAAGCGTAATTACCGGCGCTCGCGTAATGTATGGAAATAGTAGAAATGAGGGGCCAGGTTCAAAGAAAAGAAAAAGAGGGATTGTTTCTACGGCTTCTCCTCCCTTCCCAGATCAGACGACATAAATCCACGCTTTCAATTATGCGAAATTAATTGACCGCACCTTGTATCTTCCCCCTGCAATCTCTCTCTCTCTTACTTACACACACACACACACACACACACACACTCTCTCTCTCTCTCTCTCTCTCTCTCTCTCTCTCTCTCTCTTTCTTTCTCTGTCTCTCTCAACTCTCTCTTCCTCTCTGTTCTTCCTTGTCTCTCGTTTTAGTACGTGCACGTAATGCCCCACAAGATCGCGCGAAAGAACTCGCCATGCATCTTTGTATATAAATTTCATTGTGCCTTCCACGTTTCCTTTTGTCCGCAGTTATTTTCTTTCAGCGAGCGAATGAAGAGGTAATCTTTGCAAGCGCGCTCCCAGGGGCGAACGAAAACAGAAATAAACGAGTTTGGCGCAGTTCGTGGACTTTATGCAGTGAGGGTACACGTAACAATGCAATTTTAGTGGGCTCAGTTGCCTTGAAAATGAAATATCCATGTATTATGCATAGACGGAAAATAAAGTTTGTATTTATGATATCTTGAGGCTACTTAAAATTGAAGGAAAAGACAATTCGACACAGATACCCATATTAAAACCGTTGTCAAAACTTTCACAAGACAACTATGGTATTTCTAAAGTTCCATCAAGTTCATTTCCTGCATTCATTTTTCGAGAATTTTTGGAAAACGCTAAATTATTCCAGAAAATTTCATCAGAAATCTTTTCAATCACATAAAAAAATATATTCAAAAGGGAAAAGTCAGACTGAATAAAATCGTGCCAATTTTCACTCGATCCTAATAATTTTTAACTTTACATTGAATTTGAAACTTTCAGATTATTCACATAATTTGTTCGTCATTATACTGATAAACTAAGCTGTGAGCTACTAAGCTGTTTATGGAATTACATTTTTGGGAAAGCGATACGGAACTTTTCGCAAGTGCGGTGCAAGTAGAGGCGGGACTTTCCACGAAGCGATTATGATTTGTCATTACGTGCGTATAATTCATTGGAGGGCCGGGGTCTGTACACGTGCAGAGCCGGCCCGGAATCTGGCCGTATGTTAATGACAGTGAAATGACGGGCACGTAATGTGTCGGTAGTGAAAAGGCAATGCGCGTGCGGTACACGTGTGTGAACGGCTCTCTCGACCACCGACGTGGCGCAATAATGACGCACATCTCTCGATTTTATTATTTTAATGCACCTCTGGCCACGGCCCACGCGACTCGCATACACATCGCGCAATTTCGCATGGGAATCGTTCCATTGAAGGCGCAGTTGTCCCGTTTCTTCTCGCCTCCGCCGATTTGCACGCGACTTTACGGCCAAAAATTGCGAGTTTCGATATCTTATTCTGCCCCGAAAATTCATTTAGTCGCGAGCACGCCCTCGGTATCCCTTTTCACCGAACCTTCAACTGCCCACGTAGGTAATCGAGCCGAACAACGGTTCCCCATTCTTTCGGATTTTATTGGCCAATGACTGCACTCGTGCGAATCCACACGTGGTTTTTTCTTCTGGTCTAGATCTTGATAAATTGCTGCCGAGCATGGTGCATTTCGAATATATTTCTAAATTCTTTCCAACTTTCCCCTCCCGCTGTTGCCTCATTTAGACAAAATCTCAGGTGTAAATGACGGAACGTTTTCTCCAGCTAAAAATTCCAGAGACATACGCACTGTCTGACGAACATTTTCGAAATGTGGGCAGGTGAACAGTGAACTTCCGCGTTCGGGTTCGATAGATTCTGCCGCGGACAGGTAGTAACTTCCTGCGGCTCCCGGTGCATCAGCATTCACCTTTCGACGACCGCGTGACGAGAAATTCTCGATTTCTGTCGCGCCTTTACGTACGCGTACGATGCCCGGGGTACGGTCAATTAAGTATTCATTACCGTGATCGTCGGCTCCGAGTACGGAATACGGTGCGGACATCAAAGCGAAATGGACGTCGCCTGTCTAGAGGACCCACCGGGCTCGCCAACGTAAACGCAACCGGTCACACATCGTTCGCAGAATTCCAAGTGGCCTCTCACTATTCCGGCCGACCGTCTTATGAACGAATTTTACCGTCGGGCCACGCTTTTACATTGTTTCATTGTGGTCCCGCGACCGATTATGTCCGCTACGAGCCGGCATTTCCATAGCGATTTGGCCTACGTGCCACTCCTCGACCAATTCCCCTTAATGGACAATCCTCTTGTCCACCGCTCGAATTCCTTTACGATCACCCTTTTTTCTTGTCGTGTCCCCGATATAGTCATGCTCGGTGACGATTAATTTCTATTTTTCATTCATTTTTACGAATTTCATGCAATTATTTCCATTGATTCTCAAAACTTTTACGAGTACTGAACATACGTGTAAAATTGTTAAACCTTTCACGACAGGATGTGCATGTAAAATTTGTAATCCCTTCTTAATCATGGGACACGTGCAAAGAAGATCGACAAATAGAATAGAATGATGATAGGATGATAGCACCCGGGTCAATGTAGACCGGGAGCTACAAACATTTTATTTAAATTGTAATTTTCTAGCAGACAATTTAAATTGTGTTCTCGACTTATATTATATCGAATATGATCCAAATTGAGCACAAGGAAGAACGTCCAAAAATATATACTAAAAATCTGACGTTCTATACAAGAATGACTGAATATGTAACTGCCACGAAATCTAGCCATAGCTTTAATAAAATTGTCAATAAATAGTCACCTTGTAAAAGTCGGTAATAAAATCATTTCGAAATATTCAAGAATGTTTGGCGCTAGCTAGAACTGCAAACGAAATGATACAAGTGTGGTTTCGAATAATTCAAACAGACTAAGAAACTATTTTTCGAAACGAATAATTTAATGCACCATAGATTCACATCTCCCCCGCATAATTTAAAATAGCCATGCCCCGAATATGCGCGACAAAACAAATTTAATGCGCTGGCTATAAAACTGTGTCTTTTAAAGCAAACAATTGTACAGAGCATTAATTGCTATCTTTTGGGCATAATGTAAGGCACGCCGAGACACGTTCAACGAGGAATTTCACATCTCCAGAAAAAAAAGAAAAGAGACTACAGTGTTTAACGACCGAAACGAAATATTTGCGTCCCCAATCAATTATGAGCCGATTAATTTCGTGATAAAAAAAAAATAGAAAAACGAGAGAAAGGGGTACTCGGCCGATCTATTGCAGAAAATAAATTCCTGGTTGAGATTGCAGCGAATCGACTTCTAATACGCCGTTCCGACGTTTCGCGATATTGATAGCGCATATAATTATTTCCGTGCATCAATCTGTAGGGGCCGTACCGCAGATTGATCGCGGACATAAATCCGCCGGCAAATGAGCCCGAGACAGAATTAAAGCTAATAAGCGGACTCGGCATAATTGCACGTAGGCTATGAGTTATAACATCAATCCCTCTGACGCAGGAACAAGCGTGCTAATAAGTGGTTGCGAGCTTTTTGCTCGTTCGCCGGTTCTACAACGGCTGCGAATGCTCGATGGTGGCGTAATACGTGTCACGAGCTTGCTACTTGGGAGGATAACACCACCGTGGCAAGAGGGAGAACCTCGGCCAACAAGAAACCCACGGGGGGGGGGGGGGGACACACCGTGTGCACAGGGCCGTGTAATTACATCGTTCTGAAAAGTTTCTAATACCGTGAATTTACAGCCAGAAGAATTTCACGACGCAACGCGCGCCCGATGTACGGGGTGTGCTTCGCGTCACTTATCCGAGACTTGGGATTTTAACGCGAAAAATGATTCCTCGGACTCTTCATGAGCTACACGATTTAATATCCCACGATGTTCGCTAATTTCACTGCAATTTTTATCGTTTGAAAGCAGTTCAACGCCATTTTACGATTCAATGCACAAGCTACAGCGATTAGAACAGCTTTCTCGTGTATACAGTTTTGTCTGTTGAGGCTTTCGGATGTAAGCCGTGTCTTAACGGAAGAAATTTCCCAACGTTTCGCAAGCATTGCAGCTAGCTTCATCAGAGAGTCAGAAGACACACTGACACTGACACTGTATCAGTGCGTCTTATGACGTCTTATGTGTGTATGATGCCGGATCGTGAAAGTCTCAAATCTCTGATTTGTCGTGTCCAGTTAACTGGGATGATTAAAATGATTAAAGTAAGAACGAAGTGTCTATATGGAGAATTTTCATTCCGCAGTCCATTGATAACAGAAAAATAAATTTTCGATTCGGTTTAGAAGACATTATCCCAATTACATTTACACCTCGCAAAAATTGGTGCAACGAGTACATGAACCCAATGGAAAAATTACATGGTGTAAAAAATTCCTTTTTTAAACAGTAAACAGGAAAAAGTAGTATAATAAGTTTCCCAGGTCTCACCACATCTCTACCTAACGACATATGTCTTAATGAAATGATTTGATTAATTTCTACATGAAATTCTAGGTCCCCCAAAGGGACTGCAGGAAAGAGGATTGGATCTCGAAGGAATGCGGGTCCCATTGTACTGTCAACCCACATATCATTGATTAGTATACCGAATTTTGAAGCACATCTTTGCCAAGCGAACCATGCACTAATTGGAGCTGAAAAGTTTGAGCCTGGAAGAACAGAGCGTCTTGTTGATCAGAATGTATATTGGCTGTTCGTCAAGTCGAATTCTCATTATTCGTTAACACGACCGGTTGCCAACGGATGTCAAGTCATCGTTAAAATATTCTTCAGAGAGTTCAGCACCGTATTCACACCGCGTAGAGCGGCTCCTTTGACGAGTGCTTTGCGGCGGAAGCTAGTGTAGGATTGTGACAATCCAACTTTGTATGTAAAACATAAATGTTAATGGACGATTGCTAAATCTGGCAGGTATTGGTCGAGCTATTGTCAGTCAGTAAATTCGTCAAGTCTGTGGACCATGAAATCTTTGGGGCTTCTAGGCCCTGAGCCTTTTAGCTACCATCAGTCACCATCAGCTATCACCTAGCTAGTTTCAAGCTTCATCGGACAACTATGAGAATTTACTCATATGTAACATTCATTTGGACAATGTCTAAGAGACAATACAATGTCGTCAGAGCTACAGGGGCTATTTGAATAAGCTTCAAATGATGTTGATGGGACTTTCAGTCACTCCGCAGTTCAATGTCTTTCTCTACTGTTCTACCTTCATTTTCTACTAGCTCCCACACACGTATGCGTCACAGATACATGACGTCCCCAATCTTGCTACTTACTTCAAGTTAGTCAACTTAATTTGGTGCACTTTGTTATTTAAGATCATAGCTCATTCAAAAATCATTCTCCTGCTAAACTACTGAATTATTTGATGAAAGAGGTGTGTTAACGAACCATTTCACCAAGGGAGATAAAGAAAATTTTTTTTAATTATTGGGTTGCAGTTGAAACCTTGGGTCTTTGAGGTTAAGAAGAAAATGAAACTTCCAGTCTAAACTGTCTTCCTCGGGGGGGGGGGGGGGCAAATCTGAGTCGTTATTTTTGCTGTTTCGCGTGGAAAATAGATGTCAAAGGCAGATATCAAAAGGCAGAGGCAAGCTTGAAATCTTCTTGAGAGCTTCGCGATGAAAGCTCGCGCCCCCGGTCCACGAATCAACAATTACGCACAGGGTCTCTCACCTTAATCGGTCGAGAGGTTGTGCCTCGAACAAAAATCTCTGGACAAGAGAGGCTTGCTTACCTGCTGGGATTTTTTGTTAGGCGCGGTTTCCGGGCATTCCGGATCCGTTGGGTCGAGGCACGGCTTGCTCTGGTAGCCATTCGTTATCCCTGCTCGCTTCATGTAATCCTCCAGAGTTTTGAAGGGAAACACGAAATGTTTCTTCATCTCGTCCAGCATACCAGTCGGATTGAGGTTCGTCCACTGGATCGGCTTGTTCGTTTGCGCCCCGCTGTCCAATGGAACCATACGGAAGCGAAAAAATGAATACGTTACGAAATTTCATGAACGACCCGGGTTCTTTACACTCGGGGATGATCTCGATTAAATGCGATTCCGATGGATCTACGATCGTTCCGCGAGGTCTACAAAACTGTTATCCCTGGACCACGGTTTTTTGTGCGCTTATTACAAAATTGAGTAGACGACATTTCAAATAGTACACAACTGTAATATTTTTAATTTACCATTTGAGATTGTATTATTGAGATTACAAAAATGGATTCGCGACGAATTATTCAAACTTATTTCTTTCAGTAAGTATATATTTAAAAAATCACTAAAAATTTTGATAGGAACATTCTTCTTGTTTTTATAAAGAAATGCAAACTTCATTGAAAGAGCCACTTTCGTTGAAAAGAGGAACTGCTATCTACTTGATTTTCATTCCTTGCAGTCGATGAAAATTTTTAATTTGCACAAAAATCTGCAGCCTATTGATAACATATCATGTCTCAAGTGACAAAAAACATATTAGAATTAAAACGTAATGACCAGTTTTCTATCGATTAACTAAAAAAGGAAGAACATTTATAGAAATCTTGAAAGACGAAAAATTGCATAAGAAAGTTCGTGTATTCATTAAAATGGGTACAGAAGATTACAAGATTGCATTTCATAAAATAAATTGCTCAGGCTTTCAAGAATTCTTCGTGCAACTTCAAACGCATACAAGAAATGGATTAAAACATAATCTCGAATTATCGCATGATCCTCGATCCTCAGTAAAGAAGCAACATTAGTAAAATCCTCGAAAGACAGATAATTCGGTAATAAAACCGTGGAATTTTGTAAAAATGGAGTAAAAAGCCTCGGTAACAGAGAAAAAAAAACGTATAAACCGCGATGGTATTTTGATCGATACGCGTAAATTACATCCGAATTACACAGAATGTCAAACGCAAAAACGCGAGCCGGCCAGTTATATCCCGGCAGTCTAATATATCGACGGTAAGCATATGCGTGTGGTGCATCTATGTTGCAATTAAGTATCCCTTTCCTGTTACGTCTCCACCGGAGGGGGCTGATCAAGTCCATATCCGCAATCGTGGAACGCGAACGAAGACGGACGATTAATTTCGCATTAAAGCTTGGAAATCAATTTGCCGATTCCCTCTTTCTTCCTCGCAACGGAGAAAGATTCTCTCGAGGCAGAAATGTCCGATGGGGCCGCGATGATTCAAGAGTAACGCGATAAAATCGTCCAGCAATTTGCAATCGAGTATCTTTCAAGACGGAATAAAATTCTGATCTTTTCGTATCGATGTTTAAGCATCAAAGTGAATGCGGATACATGACAACCATAAATTTTATGTCGCTTCCAGGAAATTATCAGGGATGAAGAAACTCTGATCCGTGCAATTGCGACGAAATGGCGAAGAGTTAAAACAGAGCAAGTTGTTCGAGCCGCTAAGTAAATGTTCTGGTATTAAGATTTTCCAATATTTCCGAGCTAACACTTGTAAAACATTATCCACGATAAATCTAGTGTTTACTTAGAAGAAATTAGAGTAAATCTGCCTTATCTCGGCCAGTACCCAGCGGTCAGCCTTTCCGAAAATAAATGACCGCGAATTTTATGCACTCACGACAAAAATGGGTACGCATACAATTTAAAACAGTGAACGTATTAAAAGATCCGTAGTCGATAAATTACTTAAAAATAAGAGATATCTACAATCTCCGATACATTTAAACGACGAGACGTGGTTTATTCCTCGCTTCAATATACAGCTTCTTCAATGTCCCCGTAGAAACGATTTCGAAAATACGATATTAATAATAACGGAGAAGGCTGACTACTGGCCTCGAATGGTCGACTCCAGGACCAATTACCCTACTTATTTGCCAGCATATGACCTATTTGTACTTACGGTATGTGAACGGGATACTCGGGTCCCAGTAGTTTGCTGCCTTCCCAGAAACAGTCCAACGGCGTAATGATGGCGCAGGGTATGATACTATCGAAGATCTAAAAAGAACGGATCCCTTTAGTTCGCCAGAAGGTTGGTTTCTCGTTGTAATTGAAAAATTACGCGCACGGAGATCATGATCGATCTAGCGTGTTCCTCGATTAACGCACCATCGATCGCCGCGAGATTACGTTCGACGGGGCGACTTGATACAATTTTCGGCTGGATGTCGGCTCCGATGATAATTATTATGATTCCGGGGCATTTAATCATCGTCGTCGCTTAATGGCGAGCACCGCTACTCTCTCTCCCTCCCTCCCCCCTTCTCTCTTGCTCTTTCTTTCCTCTGGCTCCGATTTACGATTATTTCTCCTTTTCTTCCGATAGTGGACACTAACGATCGGCATAAGGTCTTTCTTGATAGCGAGAGGCATTACGGCGCTGGCCACCTGTGTGTTCTCGGAAACTCGAATAGGGCGGTCCCCCTTTTCAAGCGTCTCCCTTTTTTTCGGCCCTTTTGATTCACGAATAATACGAATTTCGGATAGTGTTCGGGGAATGGCACCGCGGACATTTGTCAAATTGTCCTTTCCGATCCTTCCACGAAAGAAAAAAAAAGAGAGAAAAGAAAAGGAGTCACAGCCGTGCCCCCTAATTCGTTTTCTGTGAGGCCCCCTTGCGAGACGACGCGCGCGGACCCCCGTTCCCCTTTTTGCACGGGAAACATTTACCGGTGGCGCTAATGGTTTAATAGATTAATCTGTTGCGAAAAAGCGGGCCCATTGAAATTTCACTCTGTCGCGCACTCCCGTTCGCTACCCCTAACTTTTCTGCTATTGCAATAATTTCGCACCGTTAAACAAAGTCGAAGACGTCGTCGAAATCCACCGGAAATCATTTATTTATATTAAATGTAAGAACTGAAGCAATAACTAATGACACGGCGAAATCATCCTCTGGCGTTGTGGGTCAATCACAATACATTTTATCTTGCCCCATGAATCTTTTTTGTGAAACACGTACGTTTCAAACTTCCACATTTCATCCGCTTCAACATGATTATCCTTGCTCAAGGTCATTTCAAGGTCAAAAAGGTGGTATCCACTAAATTCAGTTTTTTATTGTCTATCATGCTATCGTAAAAAATATACTATTCCATCTACATCGGTAACCTTGAAATTTCATTAAAAAACATGACATAAAAAATTTTTTTCTTCACCATTATATTGCGCCCTAGCAACAGTGTCACGTTGTCCTCTGAAATTTTCTGATAGGACTGTAAATACGAAGGACATTTAGGTGTTCCCATTTGTTTGGGACACCCTGTATATATAGATACAGCTAATTCTTAGCTGTGTAGCTGAACAAATATAATAATGTCAAAGATCGAAAGAATTGATGAAGGATTTGGATTGCATACCCGTCGCGTTCGAATGAATAGGAAGACAGCGATTGCTATTTTTTCATGTGTGATATATGCGGCCATAAAATTCTACAAGTGCGTAAAATTCTCGTCATCAATCGATAGAACGTCGACGCGGCCTGTTCGTATCGGAAACACTTTGTATTGTAATTTTTAGTACTTTTAAAACTCTCGGCCGGCGATACATTGTGCATTTGTACCGGGAAACTTATTGTTAGAAATAAGCGGAAAGGTCGAGAATAACTTCTGAAGCTTTTATGGAGTAATGAATCACTCGTAATTTATGACACACTAAATTTCTCGTACTTTAAACGCCCTTAAAGGATCACGTGTGGAGGTGTGTAACGCTCCAGACGCGGAAAGACAGCATCGTCGAACGAAACGTTCCTGAGGCACTGCAACCACTTATGCAGCTATGCTCGTCTGCATTCTGTGGCATACGTTGGCCAAGAACGGCTGCATACAGCGTCCCAGCATTTTCCCAATTTTCTCTTAAGTTATAATTTATTACAATAATTCGGAATAGATTAAAATCCATTTTTCCTTCTCTCACTGATATTCTTCAGATCCACTGATTAAAAAATTCAAAATTCTGTTGCAAAATATTTTTAACCAATTGTTGACAGCCTAGACGATCACCTTGAGGGACAAAGATTCTTTCGAAATTTTACATCAATAATTTCCAAACGATTGAATAGAATTATTCTTGTAGATGCTATGAAAGGCGATCGAAGACAACTGTTGCGATTTATGTGGACTAAATAGAAAATAAATTTCTGCAAATTGGTACAACGGAATGTCAAGAATAAGCTATTAGAACGCGTAATTTCGCATTAAGCAATACCGAATAAATCTTCGGCTGAGAAAAACGAGAAGCATTGCACAGAAGTCCGTTCGGTAATGTGCACGAATAATAATTTCACCGGCGATTCATAAGTAAGTATAAATTGCTCAAGATAGAGTGGAGATATCGAAGATGAAAAATTCATACGCAAAAGTGTAACAACCTGTAAGCCAGCTGCAGGATAATAATATTCCTGTTTGTCGGGGATACGAGAGACCGCCGTGTGATTTAGCCGGTTGCTCGGGGCGCTGCCCGCATACCGGGACATGTATCATTTGACATTAATTTTTAAATTGAAACTTGATGAATCGCAATGAGATCGGAATTCTGTGACCAACTTTGATTGTGAGATTTCATCGATATATTATGCATCATCGGACCCGTAATAACACGATATTACCGGCGGGCATGATCACACGGATTACTCGCGATAACCAAAACCCGAAGAAACTTCGTTTGCGGAAAAATAAGTGAATTCGGTGCTTTCCAATTTAAATCGTCGTAGATCGCATGCACCTTCCATTAGCAACCGTGGAATTCAATTCAATAAAATTAGTTTAGACGAAACTGAGAATTGAGCTCAATCATTTGACATTGTTAAGCTTCAGTTCAGTTTTTCCGGAATTTGTTTTTTTTTTGATTCTGCAAAATTTATAGCTGGGGGCTTGCAAGTTATTGGATCGCGAGCTAAGGGGTTGAACGAGAGTGAACGTAATCATTAGACTGCGGATTTTTTATGCATTCATAAAATCAAAGCAGTAGACATATTAAAAAGATTTACCAACGTATTGATTTTAGCTTAATAAAATGACTAAAAGAAGAAAGAAATTTTTATTTCGCTCCTGTGTCTTGTAATCAATGTAAATATTTTTTATTTTGCATACAAATCCGCAGTCTAGTGATCATAATCATAATTATAATCATAATCGCAACGACAACATCTTTTTTCAACATTAGTTAATGCTGGCCCAACAGCAAAAAATTAGCGTTAAAGATACCGGAAATCGTCGCCAAAAGGATTGAAAAGAAATGAATACCACCCCTCGGAGCCAACAGTAAAACAACACATCGTTTTCCGTCGTTATCGTTTATTTAAGACTGAGTATACTTCTTCTCTGAGAAGAATCCTTTACTCTACCGCGTCACCGTTCGAGGCTTCCACACTTAATTGACACTGGAAACGTAAACTGGAATCGATGATGTAGTCAGAAAACCGAGGGCAGGAGCATAGGACTAGTTTCAGAGGACGAAACTGAAAATAAAAGGACGGAAAACTGGAGCATAAAATTGAACAGCGGTTGAGAAACGCGATCGTAATGTCGCGGAAGTGGCGGTGTCTCTGATGCGATGACCACACGTATAACACACTTCCTTTTCCCCTGGATATATGCCTAGCGATGTTTTAACGTGTTCGCTCGTTAGCGGCGCAAGAAAACGGCATTCAAGGCACACACGTGAGCAGGACACGCACGACTTACAACCGAGTCTCGCAGCGGTACAAAGCCGCGGGTTTTCAAGCATTGTATTGAATTTTCGACGTTTACGACCACGCGCGCGACTCGACCAACGACGTGCTGACTGGGAAACCGAGAAACAGAGAACTCGGAAGAGCATGGGAACCCATAGCGATGGGCACGACCTCGTATCAACTTCTACAGATCCTACACCATTGGAACACGTACGAACGTCAAGCATTTCCATATGCTCAGAGAAAATGTTTAAAGTGAGGAATAAAAAGTACTAGGACTCCGAGGGCTTTATTGTTAATAGGACCTTCCAATCTAGAATCTTGGAAAAATGGATTCTTCTTTTCTGTATTTTCTTAAATCACATATGGAAATATACTGTACTTTCTTCACTGTATGTCTCACTATGCAACACTTCGGGGAACTATAACTTGTACCATTTTAAATATTTTGGCTTCCAAAAAATTAGGTTATACGGCCCAAATAATAGAAAATATGTATGCAAAACTTCATGCAAAACAGTTGTCTGATTTATTTATAATAATTTCTAGATTGTATTCAGTTTCGAGTGAAGTAGAATCAACAGAGCGGAGTAGAATTTTTTCTAGGAAATGTTTTAAACAAAATTGTTTATTTTATAAACGATCCATAAACGTAATCAATTCTCCAGTTTCCAATTCCAATTTCAAGCAAGATAAAATGAATATAATGGAGAAAAGGGTAACAAAGGGAATGAAGAGTGGAGACAGTAGGGACGAAAGGTCGATGATAGTCGATCGTAGCCATCGCTATGTATCCTAATAGAAATCTCGGAGTCATGGTGCGTGCGCAATAACGCGGTATCGTAGTTTACGCGTCGAATTCGCGAACAGCGTCGATAAGTGTGCGCGCGAGTTCGCACACGGTTACGTCTCGCCTACATAGAAAGTAGTGGTAGTTTAAATTACCTGGTCGATGTAGTGCATGTCGAAGTTGGGTATGTTCAGCGCGTAACACATGTCTTTCAGCCTCCACGTGCTGCAAGCGACACGAAACACATGCATTCATGAATACAAGTTTGCATCCCTTAACCCCCGCCCCAGCACCCGGCGATAAGCGGCCCGAGAAGTGCACTCGAGAAAAACTTGAGACGATCGGTGTGTCTCTCGCCTCTACGAGCCGCTTCCCGATGCACGTTTCACCCTCGAAAGCTACCATGAAATGCAGTTTGCCTTGTTACGAGACACAGAAAGAAATTCTTTTATGATATCAAATGTACATGGCATATTACTGTTAGCAATTTTTAAGTACAATCGTATTGATGTTACCTGAATTCTCTTGGGCAGGACAATTCATTTTTAACATGAAAATAATAATATACCTAGCAAATAACGACGATTTTATAAAAATTTAGTTAATAATAATTGTACATTAAGGGGCTAATATGAAACTTATGACGGGTTTAATTTTACCCGTGGTATCTTTCAAGGGTTGTAAACATGTCCGCAAAGTTTGCAAGAAAGAGGATGAACTGGGCATACTAATTCGAAAAGAATAAAAATTCTGATGTCAATATTAAATGCTAAGAGATGTTTTTAAGAAAGCCACGAATATTCTGACAGCTTTGCAACATGGAAAAGCAAATCTCGTTCAATAAAAAATTATCAAACTATACTGGATTAAATATTTCATTTTTGAAATGGAAATTTCATTTAGTTCAAGTGTTTTAAGATTCTAAAAACATTTTTTAAAGAATGTCTGTACACACAAAGACGTTTATTCGGAAGGAACGAAATGAAATGTAAAATTGTACGACACTGTGTAGAATGTGTACAATGCATATAATTGTTAAATAATTCGATCTCCCAAAACAGTAACGGTAGTACGGCTAACGAGATATTAAATCGCCATAATTCGAAGTTAAGTGCGCCGATTGCTACCGCCCAGACTGAAAGTCACGGAAACTCGTTGCGCAGACTCATCAGCCGTCCTCTTTCTTGCGTACGCATCGGTTCGCGCAAGAAACCAGAATGATGAAAGGAAAATAAGAAACTCGAGGAAAAAAGAACAAAAAGGGAGAAGAAAGCTTACATTTCGAACAGGTGTACGGTGACCTGCGTGGCCGCCTTCAGGATCGCTAAGTGTTCCTTAAGCGCGGAAGGATGCAAAATGTTCGCCCCAGAATGTCTCGGCGTTTGGATGACCAGTTGATGCGTCGATGCTGCAGCTTCGCCTAATGCTTCCGAAGCGTAGGTCAGCTCCTTCTGTAACCTTCCGCCTTCTACGACCAGCAGAGAACAGAAGAAACATCATTAGGACACTCGTAAATCATAGCAAAAATTCTTACGTATAGAAAATCAGCGACTGAAGTGTTTTTGATAAAAAAGATTGGTAGATTGGACCAGGTGGAAAACTTATGGGAGGTGATTAGGATGGAAGTGAGTATAGGCTTAGTGATATCGGCGGAAACTGATTAGGGGATGATACAATGGATAACATTGATAAGTTAGTTCTTCGACACAAAAGGGTATTTTAGGCACTTGGGTCATTGTATTTTTGGCAAAACTGAGAAATTGGAGGATTGGGTCAATTGAGAAACTTGTAGAAAGTGATTAAGATGTCGTGAAAATGACTATAAGTGGCTATATAAGCTTAGTGATGTTAAGGGAAATTGATTAGGGAATGATGCAGTGGATAACATTGATAACTTGGTGCTTTGAGACAAAAGGGCGCTGCAGGCAATCGAATCATCGTGATTTTGGTAAAATTGAGAAAATTGGAACTGATTTGGATGTCATAGAAGTGACTATAAGCTTAGTGCTATTAAGGGATGATACTGTATAACTCTGATGAGATTGCTTTTTTCGGCAATTGTTTGCGAAGGCCACGTTGGAATGCGGGTTCGAAACACAGTTGTCTTCCTTCAGGATCGATACCTGGCCTTAGGCTACCCGTGGTCAGTCGGAGGAAAGTCGCGAGCATGGTCGTGATTGGCTGGTCGCTTTATTCGCGACTCGTACCACTTTATGCTTTCGGCAGGCTGGCGATGTTTATGCTCGGGACGATTCCCCGAAGAGGAACATCGACTGGGCCCCGCGGTGTTGTAACACACGTTTCTACGGCTTTACGGGTATACCGAGAAAAATTTCTGGCAAGGAACCAATGAAAGTCTTCCCAGAACAAGACGTGGAAATAACTATGTTATGGCTGAAAACGTTCCTCGACTGGCGATACGACATCCCCCGACGAGGTGGTCTTATCTAAGTACGTCATCTGCGTTAGCGCCGTCATCGGAATTGTGATCACGGAGGCATGGAGAGACTCATAAATAACTGATATGTAATTTACAGGTTATTTTGTAAACAATTTCGTTGCTGGGAAAAAAAGACTACTGTCATCTGAGACAGTCTTTGCTGCACTAAGATCGTATCAATTACTACCTTTTAACTCTTATGCGGTGTTTAAAGTGCACAGACCTTTATATTTTATTGTATTTTTTGTTAGGAGGATGTATAGATACGTTCAGTTATAAAGAATTAATTTATGCACATTGGTAATAATGTTAAAAATACGATTTTGTTGTTGGTTCAGTCTTAAAATGTGAGAATTATATTACCAATGCACAATGTAAGAATTCGAATGTGTATACTCAAAATAAATTAATAGATTGTAGTACTCTCCAAAGAGATTTAATTGTGGATTTTGAAATAAGGTTTCAAACTCGAGCACTGTTTATCGTGTAAAAAAAGAATAAGGCTACAAAATGGAAAAATGGTGTACGTTGAAATACTGCAAAAATGAAATGTACGACAAATCAGAGATTTGAGACTTTCACGATCCGGCATCATACACACATAAGACGTCATAAGACACACTGATACAGTATCAGTGTCAGTGTGTCTCCAGACCCCCTGATGAAGTTAGCTGCAATGCTGACGAAACGTTGGGAAATCTCTTCCTTCAGGACACGGCTTACACCCGAAAGCCTCAACAGACACAACTGTATGAAACAAATCTAATTGTGTAATGGAAAATGAGGTGTGTCTAAGTGATTAGAAAATGAAATGAGCTTAAGTAGTTAAAAAATGTGAACCAAAAATTACGACAATATTCGTCTACGAGTCCGGTAGTCCTGTTCAGCAGGACGGTCCGTAACGAACGGTTCAGAAAAGGTGGCTAGAAGGATATAGTTGCACAGGATGGATCGAGCCCGTGACAGGAAAGATACGCAACTATATTCAGCAGAAAGTAACGCAGGTAGGGCATGAGAATGACGTCTGACACGGGGTACGTCGGAATCCCACCTAGTCAGATTTCACCGTCAAAAATGCCGACGGCGTATTTGCTCGTTCCGCCACGGCGCGGCCTCTGGAGACCACCCGTGTTGCCCGCTATCAAGGAGGTTCTCAACCTCTCGGCCGGGAAATCCTCCGTAGGGGCGCTCCCATACGGTCACCGTCGCAGAACGGCCCTTACGAGCCTCGAAAACCAAGTCTTACTCGAACTAATTTTATTCTATATTTTCGAATTATTTTTTCTCATGTTGAATCACACCGTTTTCGGTTCTACCCACGAATCGCCGGCGGAGAACCAGCGCGAAGGAGTCAACGGGCGGTCCCTCGAGTCGATATTCAGGGATGTACGAGTGGAAACGAACGTACGGGCCTCATCGTGACCAATCTGAGGGACAGGGACGAATACCATGATCGTAAACCTCGAAGGACGAACAATAATGAGAGCGAGGAAACAACGACCTGGGTTACTGTGCTCTCTGTGATTCCTCGGGCCACCACAGGCCTTTATGCCGCGGCACACAACGCCTGCTACACTCGTCAAATTGTAATGCGATACCCTCGTAAATGGCCACCGTTTTCACCGAATTGCTTCGAAGAGATACTCGCTTCTCCTGTACGTATACATTTACTCATATTTGAATTTTTGCTACAAGGAAATACTTGCGAGACTTCATTTTTCGATTCAATGAGAATTTAATATTTAATATTTTTCCGGGCTTTTTCTGTAGTGTATACTCGAATAACTCTGAGATACCCACTTAGACAGGTTTTACAACTTCTTAATTTTTGATACAAGGAAATATTCGTAAGACATAACTTTTTTTTTTTATTGAGTCAGGTAGGAACTTTAGTTTCATTTGAAATTGACAACGGATTATTGATAAACTGCAGATTTTATGTATTTATGACAAAAATGAGAAACATGCAACGATATCGGAAAAATTTAAGAACAACGTTGTACTATCATCGACTTATTAAGAGCACTAAAAGAAAAATTTTATTTCGATTGAATTTCTGTT
The DNA here is from genome assembly GCA_028454255.1 of Halictus ligatus. Classification (NCBI taxonomy): domain Eukaryota; kingdom Metazoa; phylum Arthropoda; class Insecta; order Hymenoptera; family Halictidae; genus Halictus; species Halictus ligatus. The sequence continues at coordinate 7,096,754 of CM052140.1, forward strand.
TTTTACGATACATTCTTTTAATCTTGTAGAATATTCTATAGATCTTGAAAAGCTGGTTGTTCTTTATGAATTTACGCAGTAATTGCTCTGCGGTTGGCATAATGGCACCGGCGACTCGCAATCGTTGTCCTCGAACGGCGAAAACCATTTTTCCCCGGCTTTTCTTGGAGGCTCAGGTCCCTAGGGATTGATTATCGAGCCCCGGAAGGATGATATATTGTCACCGAGTAAAAACTACATAGCGGTTTTCGGCATTCCGCCACAGAACAAGGGGAACAAAGGAGGAAGGGGGCGGGAAAGGTCGAACGTGCGCAATCAGGTTCCCTTCTTTTCACGCCACCTTCATTACTGTTCGTCCCCCGAGGTTTACGGTCAGGCTATCTGTTCCTGTTACCCAGGTCGGTCACGATGACCCTTCTTGCTTGGAATAGTATCGTTTCTGCCAACATTCGCAGGCAACGTTCTCCCTAGAAACCGCGTTACATAATGCTTCTCATAATGACGACGTTCATCATCGACGCGTCATACCGGGTCCATTGCACAAACATTTCCGTCGCCATCCGTTCCCCGGACGAATACCGACAATTAGTCCCGATTAATTATTCGCATTCTTCGTCCACAGCAATCGTTCACGCACGCTTCCTTTTTCGTGAAACGGCACTAGTTGCCGTTTTTAGTCAATCGGCTACACTGCAAATGATTTTTTCAGACTGTAATTTGAAAATAATCATAGGCTCCGACGACTACGTGTAAATGTAGATCCACCTTTAACATTATGGTGATTTATTCCTTCGTTTTTTTTTTCGGAACCACTCTTTTTGCTCGCTGCGAAGATAAACAAAATGTGGAATCACTTGCGACGATGTTGCGCGAAATTCTGAGGATGCAAAGATTCGAGGCGAGACTCAGAAATTTCTTATTGGCCAAGTAGCACGGCAGCTTGCTGATCGAAAATTAAATTAGATTGATATTTAATAAACCTGAAGTTCTTCTCTTAAAACAAGAGGAACGACACTGTTGCTTTAGAATTTAGTGAGAGCTTTCCGAGAAATAAAACGAGTTTTAACAACCTCGAGTTGTAAACGCACCAAGAGCAGACAGCTATTAAGACATAAATCAGTTAGGATAAAGAAGGCTCGGTTATGAGTTCATATAACTGACGTTAAACAAAAACTCGCTCACATAAGAGAAGATTATATTAATGTGGATAGACGACGTTCGAAAAATTCGAGCTAAGACGACAAGATACAAAGAACAATCTTTAATTTTCCTCCGAAAATAAAAATGGTTAAAGAAAATTTTAAAAATTCAAACCGTCACAACAAGGTCCAGATCTTGAACAATTCAACCGCACTTCCTCAAGAAATAAAAATAGTTCGATTCTAAATATTTGTATATTGACAGAAAGGTCCAAAGAAAAATCTTGAGCGACTCAGCGATATTTCCTGAAGAAATAAAAATGGTTAGATTCTAAAAATTTGTATAACTACAAAAAGGCCCAAACAACAATCTGGAGAGACTCGGCGATGTTTCCTGAAGAAATAAAAATTGTTGAGCAAAATGTAGAGATGGATAGTCAGCGTAGATCAGCCCCCGCGGCACGAGTGTTCGTGTAACGCAGTGCGCGCCTCGGATTCGCGCGGCTTCCGTGCGCTCGTAGCAGAATAAACACGGTAAAATCCAATTTCGCGATCCGAAGTGAAAATAGCGTATCCGAGGAAGGAAAACTGCGATCTCCGTAGGCTGAAGGAGTAAAGTGAAGCGAGCCGGCGAGCAGTGTGGTCAACCACGTCGGCTAGAAATTTTGTAGCATCGGGTTCTGGCAACACCTACCTCCGCGGGCACCGGAGCGTTTCCTTACGGAGGGAATCACTTACAACGAGTTTCTCGGCGTCTCTCTCTCCCTCTTGTGTGCCGCCCACGTGAAATGAAAGATTACGGGATGTACCCCACGCGCGCAGGGCACCCTAGAAGATGAATCAACCTGTAGAATGCGCGGGGCCATCGAGCGTAATAAAGACACTACTCTCTACGCTCTACGTAGCAAGAAACACGCGTCTTAACGGAGGAGAGCACGATAAACAAGAAGAAGTAGAAGAAGGAGAGGCAGAGAAACGAAGAAGAGAGAGAGAGAGAGGAAGAAGGCGAGGCCGTAGTTGTATCGAAGGGAGAAAGAAAGATCGAGCAAGCTGAAGGGAGAAGGGAGGATAGAGAGATAGAGGGAGATAAAAACGGGGGTAGAGGAGGGCAAGAAGAGAGGACACAGTCCCTGTGATTCAGCAGAGAGAGAGAGAGAGAGAGAGAGAGAGAGAGAGAGAGAGAGAGAAGAAGAAGAAGAAGAAGAAGGAGAAGAAGATGGAGAGAAAGGTAAAAGAGCAGGGGAGGGGGGATAGGGGAGGGGCGCGCATCTTGATTTATCGGCGGGTAGTCTCTGTAATTATTTCCCCGTCCCTGTCTGGTTCACGGGGGCGAGCCGCGTTCCCGTTCTATCTGCACCCTTCCGGCTACCGTGATCGTACCGTGGAAGAATCCCTGCGTTGGCCTCTGTCCCTCCGAGACACCTTTGAATGGCCGCGCGTCTTTTAGCTCCGTCGACTTTGTCTCATTCACCCGCCGCCGAGCCGTGGACAACCGGGACGCGAACCTCGCCGGCCTGTTTGCCTTCCGAAGAGGCTACGGATAGTCTTCCTTCAGGAAACGCGGCTAGGTGTAACTGTACAATCGATGGAGGTGGGATCATTGATCGCTGTTTGATCTATGGAGAAGCTGGAAATACGGTTTCATAGAAAACTGCGAGAAGAGACTATTGATTATGGATCCAACGCTAGGGATCGTGTCCCTTTAGGATGAAATAAGACTCAACGATACACTCTATTCAGGTGTCAATGCAGCAGTTCTTCGATTTTTCGGTACGCCAAAGACTTATTTCGAGAGCACATTTTATCGCGGAATGACTATGGATAGTGTACCTACAGGTAAATGAGATTGAGTGCAACAGTGTGTTCAATGGGGGAAGCTAGACAAGCTGATAAACTTGTTACAGTTGCTTGATTGTCAAAGACTTAGAACGCTAGAAGTAGACTTTGGTGGCTAGTACTTGCTCTGGATACGATGAAACGACGATTAGAGTAACCATCCACGCAACCAGACACACTTTAACAGGAAACAGGAAACGCTTGCTCCGGAAGGGAAGAATGCACGATTGCGTGAAGTAGATAACGATGTTACAGGGACATTTCCTTGACGATGAAGGGGACCTAGGATGATAGAAAGCTCGGTTCTGAGCGAAACGGGGCCGCACCGGCGTGACGGTCGGCGACGGTTCTGTTGGCCCGAGTATCGTTTCCGTTTTGCGGGCTAATGAGCACCTTCCAAATTGCACGTACCGCAAAATAATTACGCAAGCGCAACGAACGTTTCTTCGTGGAATAAAACGACCTCGTTCTCCCACATGCGACAGACATCACGGTGGTGGTGTTCTCTTCTAGCAGATCGATGTGTGCCCCGTGGTCCCCGGGGCCAGGAGGAAGAACCGACGTTTAACGATAATTCGATGCTCGCCCCAAGGGAAGAGGCTGCCGGACGTGAGCCCGAGTCTTGGATCAACAGAGGCCACCAAAGAAAAGGGGAAAAGAGTGGAAAGAAAGACGGAGAAAAGAAAGAAGAAACGAACACGCGCGTGTTCCTCTTCCACCGTGTACGAGAACGGACATGGGCGTACTACGAGAGAAGCAGGTGCAACGAGCGGGCCCTTTGGAACCGAGTGAAACAACGAACAGCCGCCGCCGGGAAACAGAACGGAGAAGCCAGCAGAGATGAGAGAGACAGAGAGACAGAGAGAGAGAGAGAGAGAGAGAGAGAGAGAGAGAGAGAGAGAGATAGTGAGAGAGAGATAGAGAGAAAGAGAGTGAGAGAGAGAATGAGAGAGAGATCGTTACTCCCACCCCCTTTTCGTGGTTCTCGTGCTTCGTCCTTAAATGCCTCGGCAGGAGCAGAAGCAACGATGGTGGCAGCCCTCCTTAAGTTCTCCTCCTTAAATTTCAAACGAGGAGGCTGTTAAGCYGGACAAGGCAGGACACGACCGTCGAATCGTTAAAGGGATATTCCGTCCAATTACCGGTTATACGTTAATTCCGCGATATTACTAGCCAAAAGCGAAACGCTTGTCTAAAACACGGAACACCGGTCCCCGCCGCTGACCCCCAGAGCGAAACGACCCGCGCCCACGAACCTTCTGTCTTTCTAATGATTTCTGCGTTCCGAGAAAGTGATCAACCGTTTCTTAATTTTAACCTGCTGACAGAGATGTATTTGCCGTGAGCCAGACTCCCACGGGAGTTTCCTGAACAAATCACTGCCCAACAATAGATTTCGAGAATCCAACGACTCGCTTAACGTTGATTCTTGCCGAACTGGGAAATGTTTCTTCGATTTGATTCAATTTCAAGCAATTGTACTTGCCTATCTTGTCTAAAGGGACGTTCTAAACCTCGACAGCAACAAGATCTAATATAGTTGCTTCCCAAAATGTGTGTCGACATAATTCCCATGTGATATCCTATTTAAACAGAGCAATTATTTCAGCAAATAATAAATAAATAAATGCACTGAAACTGCTGGTAAGGCATCTAAACAAGAAAATGCAAAGAGAGCAAGGTTTGCGAGATTGTAATTGCACTTAAATTGAAAAGAGTTCAATAATTGCTAGGTTAAGCCACGATGGCTCTGATGCTTCACTTAAAATTAACTCTCAGTACCATTTGTTGATTTTGTAAACAATGTGATAATTTCATTGTGTACCTCGCCAGTAAAGATCGAAGATGGTTAGCTGTTGGGTTTAACAAAATTATGAAGGATGTTTGCTCAAACCGGCGAATTTATGTGCTCTGATGCAGCCATGGCACCCATCTGTTGCTAAATAAACGTTCCACGAAACGGTTCCCTCTGACACTTTACGAATAAGTTCCGAAAAGTGGCCTCTTCCGTTCTGAAAACCGATCCCGAGGGAGTAACAAGATTGAACGACTGTCAGCGTCGTGGAAATGCACGTGTGGACAGCTTTATAGCGTGTGACAATATACGAACCACGTGCTTCCTGAATATCCCCATGCGTGCCGGGGTTTCCCAACAAAAAAATTCTTTGAACGTATGTATCGAAGTGATTCCACTTCTTCGTTGACAAACTTCCAAAAAGTCTGACAAACTTTTTCGCATTTTTATGGATTAATCTTTCGCAATTGAGTAGGCGCGCTTGACTGGATATCTAAGTGACTTCTGAGACATTATACACCTAATCAACGACTGAGATGTTTTTCTGAATAGGACACGAAGAGATTGCCGACAAGATCTACAATTTCTACTCCATTAAATCTGTATCAATCAAATTTTATGCCAAATCCCACTGAAAGAGTACGTTTAAACCAAATGTTCGCAGTTCAAAGTGTATTCGAATCATATCACTCAACTCAAATTATAAAATACTCAACGAACCCATAACATAACTTTCATTGTATTCACAAACGACCCTGGCTCGGAGATTCGACTTTTATCAGCCCGAATCACTGGGTAGACCCCGTTTCCCAACCCGTAGGCAGCCGTTCACACGCAGCCCTCGCATTACCCGAGCCGGCAATTAGGCGTAATGCAAGAAGACGCGAATTCCGCGGGACGTTCGCAGCCTCATCAAGGTCCGCAGCTTAATTTCTGGCTGACGCTTAACTCATGGCATCAACATAATGCCTTCCAGACGGCTGCTGTCGCCGGATCGAACGGTGTCACCTACTTTCGGCGGGGAAACCATAAATCAACCTCGGCCGACGCGTCGATTCCGCCAATAACGTCGTTAACACCTACTGGGAGAGATCCTGAGAGAGAGATCCATGATCGACGAACATTGAGCAAGATCTTGCGAGCCGATCTCGAGCTGGAAACCCTTGACCCTTTGCAAGCCAATGATTACTCTGAGGCTAAAAATGGTCGTGTTATAGGAGAGAGAGAGAGAGAGAGAGAGAGAGAGAGAGAGAGAGAGAAGCTTGCAATCTATGGTTAATTAGTACTGTTATCAACGCTGTCAGTCGTTCACTGTCATTCTTCAAAGCATTAGAAGATTCCGTGAATTTTCGTTTTCTCGTTGCTCCCCGAGTCCATCATGATTCAAAATCTTCGAAGACATCATTCTTGTACAAGATCAACAACTCGCCTAAACAAAGAGTACAGCCCATGTGATTTGGCGTGCCCATAGTTAGCACATTGGACAATGCACTCCCTAAATTCTAGACTCCAAAGTATCATCTATCCCAAAATACACTCTATGTCCTCAACGCAGATGCCTCACCATATCCTGCAAAAGATGTTGGTCTAATTTCTAGGGTAACACCTTAGTCAATCCCCTTCACAAGTCCCAGACTCCAAAGTATCATCCGTTCCATCAGACGATGTCCCTGCCCAAAATGCCTAATCGCATCATGCAAAAGTTTCAGATCGAACTTTTACGGTCCAGTAGTCAAAACAGTTTGGCTCGCATCGGATCAAACGAGTAAAATAAAAGAGCGTCGGATCCAGTCGGGCAGTCGGCCAATTAGATCCGCGAAAGCTGGTCTATAAAATCCAATCCTCTCGGTGGCGGGTTGATTACCGTAGGTCTCGCGGATAAACATTCGGGGTTGATGCCCACTGGACGGTTACTAGGGACGCTTTGAGACGGAAAGGAAAAAGGGGAATGAGCAGAGGGGGAGGAGAGAGGACCCAAGAAGACGGGCGGGGGTCCGGGTTTGTGAAGCTGGACTAAGGCTACTTGGCGTAGAAACCCTAGTGGCCCCTTTCCCGACTGTTCCTGTGGCTGGATCGGCGTTTCGGAGAGAGCGGGAGCCGCGCCACCAGGCGGAACGAAGACGGGGGGAGGCGAACGAAGCGAAGGAGCCCTCCGAAGCAGGCTTAGCCTTTCTGAGGCTCACGGAGGAGCTGAGACTTGGCTCAATCGCTCAGGCACGCAGGCCCACCGCTGGTTGGCTGGCTGGGTTGGCTTGGCGCACACAGAGAGCCCACTGGGCCACCCACCGCGACCATTCACCGGAACCGAGCCCCATCCAATCCCAGCGGTTCTCATTTGCCATCCCGGCTTTTTTCCCCGTACCGAAATCGTCTGAGCGATAACCATCTTCCTTCACGCGTCTCCCCTACCCCGCTTTTCACCACCCACCGAACTGGAAAACAATCATTGTATTCAAACGTCCCCAACAAACAGTCTTCAAAAATTCTATCAAACGCTCCTTCAAACGTAGTTCAATGATAAACAAGTCAAAGGATGATACAGCAAGCTAAGAATCTCTGTCGGAAGGTGTCCATGTGCTGAGTCTCGTTTAAATGTGTTTCAAACTACTTCAAACCGGAGAACGTTTGCAGTCATCTTATCATCCCCAATGCAGTCATCCCAGTCAAAAGAGCATACAGAACGCTGGGAACGATTGTTCGAAGGTGTCCACGTAGTACGTCCTATTTGAAGATGTTTGAAGCTTCAACTGACCTGGAGAATGTTTCTTCAAATGTTGTTCAATGCATGCTGATATCCTAGTCGAAAAAAGGATACAGTAGGTTGGGAGGAGTTCGTTGAAACTGTTCAAGTGCTAGAGCACGTTTGAAGGTGTTTGGAGTTCGAATTGAACTGGAGGAAAGAAATCTAAGCGTTAGATCTCGTCTAGGGGATCAGACGTCCATCCAAGAAGAGGCCTAGACGAAGAGCAAAAATGTCCAGCTATGTTAAGATTTGGGGTCCATCGGTAAATAGAAGATGAGATCCTCTGTTTACGCGGCCGTTCGTCCGTCCGTCGTTGCAACAACAACAGATTCCCGGTGGGTCTTTGGACGACGGTCTTCTGACTTTCTTATCCTCGTTGCGGCCTTACGGAATTCATCCGTTTCGCTCTCTCCCGTGTCCCTAGCTCCGGCATCCTCTCTGCTCTTGGTGTATCGTGCCGTCTCTGTCCCTCTCGCCGGCTTCATCATCGTTTTCTTCTTCTCGAGTTCTGTCTCCGTTCCACCGGCGACCAAGTCCTCTCTCTCTCCCTCTTCCTCTCGGAGGCATGGGGGCCTAATGAAGATGTAAGCAGTCGGCCGGCCCTCGTGCACGGTCGTGCCTTCGTCCTCTGTCTGTCCTTGTCATACTAACGCCAAGGCGGCCTCCTTGCACCGACTGGCCCCTCGGTACAGGTCGTTCCAGGAAGACGCCGACTAGCCACTTCCGAGTTCTAGGCCCACGATCAGTTTTCCGGCATCAGTTTTCCACGACCTGTGGGTCATTTTTCTCGCCTCCTCCCCCTTCCGTCTCTCCAATTTTCTTTCTGAAAATACTGTTCAGAACTGCTTTGAAGGAACTATGCGTACGAATTAATTCGTAGGCCCTTTTGTTTGTTGATTATTTACAAGCGACCAATGTACACTCTACTGTGAAAAATAATTTGCTGTGAATTTACTCCGTTTTAGAAATAGTTAGTGAACCTTCAATTTGATGGACAAGAAATTTAGATTTAAGATAAAGTTAATGCGAATTAATTAGTACACCTAACATTTTTGTATGGCTTTGTAAAAACTTAGACTTTAAAAACTAGGTAAGTATGTACTAGCTTTATATTCTAACATCAAAATAGGTGGTGGAACGTGAACAACAATTGCTCTGGAATTCCGTTTTAGTGGGCCTAGCCCGTTACACTGCCTACAAACTTTTTTCATTGTTGTAAAGATGTATATACGGTGGCAATTCAGATTGCGAGCAGCTTCAATTCAGAGATTAAAGCCATTAAGCGCGTTTACGATGACAATACCGCTCCGAAGTGAACTGATTCCTCTTTGAGCTAAGTAATATCGAATGGGACAAGAACTTCTCGGAATTAAATCATTTCTCAATTTTTACTCGTTCAATCTTCGTTGGAGACCGGCTGTTTCCATGAAGAAACGAACAGAAGAAAGCTTATAGTATGTCATTCGAATAGGAATGGATATCTAGTATCGCAGAACCACGTTTCTTTAATTAAATCTGCGACATTCTCAAAATTAAAATCTTGGTACACACAGACATTAAAATGTACTTGTGAGTCACAATAAATTAAAATGTACTTATGACTCACAATAAATAAAAATTTGAATAACAAATTGAAGTTAACATTTTTTTATTTTTATAAGGCAATTCTGGGTAGTTTTAGTGTTTGTTTAGTGTTCCTCGAGATGAAAATTTTTCAAATTACTTTTTTTATATACACAATACATTTAACCCTTTGCACGCGAGATTGTGGACGTCAAGTATTCGTGACGGCGAGAGCGAACGTGTTAAAGCATGAAGTTTTATAAATGAAACATGATTGAAAATACGATCCTTGGATATTTGAATTAACAATTTCTGAAGAGGGTGTAAGAACGAAGAAGAGCTAATATTTCGAGGGACTCGTCTCAGAAAGAAATGAATCAGCTCGATAGATCCTATTTTTCAAAGAGTCGGTCGCCGTCAGAGTCCGCGGCAGGCAAACGCATGCAAATCGCGGACAGTTCGGCCATCAATGAGAAAAAGATTCTCGACTCTTGGAGTGACCTATACCGACGTATTGCCTCCCTTAGGTGAGGCCCGGCCAAGGGACCCCTTCCACGGTCTCCTTTCTCCTTGTTCCCCGTGTCTTCTCTCTCTCTCTTTCTCTCTGGATTCGAGAGACCGAACCACCTCCGCCGTATACGGATGTCCAGGAAGAGAAGGACAACCATGAACGAAGGAAAGAGAAAACACTATATTGGCGCGTGTGCCAACGTCTCTCTCTCTCTCTCTCTCTCTCTCTCTCTCTCTCTCTCTCTCTGGTTGGCGAACCTACCGCGCCGCCGCCGTATGCGAAAACAAGGGCAAAAGGGACTGAATTAAGTGGATGCACTTGATTTTTTATTCGCAAAAACGAAACCACCTGCGCCGAACCCGATAGAACAGAAAATTACGGGCCTGCCGATACAATTTCTGCAATTTTTCATCGTTTCGCTGAACATTACCATTCCGCCTGTCCTTTGATATCGTCTTAATTAGTGCGAGATTATACTGAAAAACGCAGCTGCGATCCGCGAATTTTTCCTTCCGCGATCGAACGAAAGAAACGAGGGGATTCGTCGGGAATCGTGGAGAGGAAACAGGTAACAGGTATAAATTCAGGTGATTGAAAACCGACCACGCACCGGCCAGCGCGACAACGTCACTCGAGTGCTGTCCTTTTGGCTGCGGTGCATTCGGGGGTGTGCTGAATAGCGAATTTTATTTGTCCGGTCAATGCGTGCATGAATAAAAATACAACTAAATCCTAGTTTTCTTTCATTTTTTAGTTGTCAAAACTTCATTCTGTGTTTCAGACATCAAAGATTAACAATTTAGGATTTCTTAAGAAACTGTTCGATATGGATGTACATTTCGTTAAAAAAAAAAACGTCTAGGTACCTTGAATAATACCTTAGATCAGGTATACAAAAATGCTCCGTTGGAATACAATACTACATGTCTGACATACATCGATACATTCATAAATACAACTACCTTTTCTTGAATATTTTTGAACTGGGATAGCTAGATTTCCGCGTTACTAGGCAATGAGCAGGATCAAAATCGTCGTTGATCGGCCGGTGGTGGTGGGGTTCGTGGCGGTTTCTCTCGCTGAGACTAAGGAACCCATAAAGCAACGTTTATCAATCTCCCTGGCGCGGAGAATTTACACTCTTCCCGGAATATCGTCAAATCGCACCGCCGCCGTCAAGTCGTAAAGTTAAATTCCTCTCCGTGCGGCGATGCAATCGTCGCCGCGTTCCGTCCCGCAGCCGCTCTTTTACGCCGGGATCGGATCGGATCGGATCGGATCGTCCTCTGGCCCTCGGCTAGCCATTGCCCTTGCCATTGCCAAGGGAACACCGAGAACACTATGCCCGCATATCCCGCCACAGACACGGAGTTTGCTGCACTTTGCTGCAGTCACCTCACGGATATCCGGTACCGATTCGCGTGGCGCACGCATCTCGAATCACCATCTCGAAAAAGCCCTCTTCTTTCGCGCCGCGGCCACGTGAGACGTGAATCGAGGAGCAACGATCCCTTCACCAGGCCATTTAACCCCTTACGATTTCTCTAGCAATTACCTTCATTCGAACCACCTTATTGTCAATAATATTCCATGTTAACGAGTCAATTTGTTGAGAATTTTTACATAGTTCTGAACTTAATTGTTTGAGATCAACGTTGAGCTTCCTATTGGACCTAATGCATACAAGTGATGACACAAATTAACTACTAAAAAAGTAGAAATTAGTTGAAATGTTTGTAATTTTGAGTTTAAATGAACCCGAGTCTCGCCATTCGAGGATTAAGGAGCGTGTCCGAATGTTTAAGAATTTATTATAACCAATATATTGAGTCAATTTTCTCGCAATTTTACAGTTACTTTAGCACGCTATTGATGCGACTAAGAATATTTTTCTTACCGGAAAGAATCTATAAATAAAGAAGTCATAATTATTTATTGCCTATATTTATCCTTTTTTTCAAAAACCAAAAATATCTATACATTTGAATCTTACGACATCAGACGATTAATTAATAAATTCAAAAGCGAATATCATTTTCCCTCCATTTTATGCATCCTGTATCCTCGTCTAAGAACGCGATCTGGTTTAGGTGCTGGCGATACCAACCGATCCGCATTCCTCAAAGATTTCAGTTTAGACATTTTCCGCGAAATCATTAGATAAAATTGCAGTTCAGTTAGATGTTAGAGGAGCAATGATATTTTAACGATTTCCGGCCGAGATGGTCGTGAATGCAAATTTTTACCGACACTTCGTCAGGTTTTCATTTAATCACACTTAGCGGAATCATCACTCCGCTGGAGCGTTATTCCAGAGCGATCTCGTGCAAACTCGTTTGCTCATTAAAATCTCATAATACGTTGATACTTCTGCTATCTGGCGTGCACGAGTTCTTGCCGAGGAAAGCCGTTTTTATTCGAATTTTTTATTCGATATTATTTTTACCGTATGTTCTATTTATTCTTCAAAAAATTATTTAGAGACAAAGTTATTATCCTATGGTGACCGAAGTAATTTTAAAAAATGTATACAACAAATATACTTCGAGTAATTCGTGTTGTATCAATGCAAGGCTTTGGAATTTATATTCTTTGACGAATTGCCTGATGTAAGGAAATTTGATTTGACGGAACGGTTTGTTTTTGGTGGAACGAGGAATTATGACCGGCCCCGTGTAATTCCATCGAGCTACCCGAGATCTTTCGATTTCACCCGCGCGCTCGAAGTTTAAGTTAGCAACGGGGTGTTCGAATTAGCGTTTCGGACCACGGATAAATATAGAGGGCCACCCAGCGAGCAAACTAATGTACCATGTGCCCGGGCGTGGGGGTAAAGCGATCTTTCGTTCAATTCTCTGTCCTCCTTTTGTCACTCTGTTCTGACTTCTCTCCATCCTCCTCCGTCCGATAGTATTTTTTCACCTGAAGCTATTCTTCGAGCACGCCTCACGTTCCAAAAATATGCAATTCGGCTTCGAAAACTCTCGCGCCTCATTCACACTTTTCCCGGAATTTTATTTAAAAAGAAAAATCATTGTCCCCACTTGCATTCCATAAAGTCCATTAAACGTTATAGGCTTGATACTACATTTTAAATATTTACAATATCTTCGAGTGTAAAACGTTTAGGTTTCAAATATATTTGGATTCGCTGAATTGCTTTAATATTTAAATAATTAAGATGTGATTGAAGCAATTAAACCGAATGGGAATTGAAAGAAAATGGAAAAATGAATGAGAGTGTTATTCCGGAATATAGGTTTACAGTAATTCCAGCTCGGAGAGTGACGTAACTCGAAATATTCTCTCCCAGCAGTCAAGAAATCAAAAGTTTCGAGTATTTGGGGGTGGGCAAGACAGTTGGAGCCAGGAGAATAATGTTCCCGTCACGTTGGACACATAAGCCGTGTTGTACACCGTGCAGAATGAACCGAACACTGCGGTTTGTATAAAATGCATTGCGTACCAGATGCGCTGAAGTATTACTGATGGAACTGTTGGAACCCTGTCATGTTACTACGTCCTTTAATCAGTCATCAAATCGTCTCCTTACAACCGCAGCTATTACTCAGCATGTAATTCCGCAATAAAATCAAAAAGCCTCGTTCCCCGACGTTTACTCAAACGATTTACATCAAACAATTTCTATGGGACAAAAGAAAGACGATATCACGAATGGAAGTTTGATTCGAACGAAGACAACGGTGTTTCGAACGACTTGGCAGGTCCAAAATCATTTTCTCGCGCCAGATGGTTATCCGATAGTCGCTGAAGCTTCGATAAAAGGAGGAATAAGAGAAACAGGAAACGGTTCGATCACGCACTTACCTTGAACCCAGAGCTGTTCGACCTTGCTGTGAACTTGCGCGGACTTGAGAGCAACGCAGAACGTAGCCAGAGCGACGATCGCGAGGAAGAGAACTTTGCCTGCGTGCCTCTGCAAGAAGTAGCCCAGCTGACTCAGCTGATCCTGCAGCCTTGCCCTGATCCACACCGCAGACCTCTGACCCTCCGCTTTGCCCTGAAACATTCGAGAACCACGGTCATTAGCTGTCCTAATTAGGAAAAGTGAGATTTGCTTCCGAACTGCTCCAAGCTCCTTTGTCAATAAGTATGCGGGTAAATTGGAACGTAAATATTCTAGGTCGATTTGGTTATCGAGTTAAAACAATTCCGAGTGGAAAGGGTTGCAAATTAAACATTTAAAAACTGGAGGTTTAAAGGTCACGCGAGGTCTAAGAGTCGAATTCTAGCGAATCGAAGGCAAAGCAATGAACGAAAAATGAATGAACGAATAGAAGAAAATTGGAGGGCGATAAAGGACACAGGGTCTGATAATGAAATCCTGGTGAATCGAAGCAGTAGGAATGAACGAATAATTAAAGATAGGAGGTATACTAAAATTGAAGGCCGATAATGCACCCAGGGTGGAGGAGCGATGTCCTGGTGAATTAAAGAGGATGAGAAACAAGGGGAAAAGGATCGGGATGAATCCACGGAGGGAGAGAGGAACGGAACGGTCGCAACATTGCGAGCGGCAACGTTGCACACTACCTGGTGGCCGGTCTGACAATGTGCACCAGGGACCACCCGCAACAATACCTATCTTTCCTGGTCGACAGGGGAAAGAAAGACGGAGAGGGAAGGACGCGGAGAGCCACGGATCAGAATGGAATCGGGCTCGGGAGGAAAGGAGCGGATGCTTTTCTCCTCCGGTGTCTACGTCGCTCGTCGAGGTACAGTTAGAGCCGCAGAGAGCAGAGCCCTGGCTCTTTGCTCTCATCTCTTCTCTGGGCAGCAGGCAGCAAGCAGTAGCTGGATAAGAGAGAGAGAGAGAGAGAGAGAGAGAGAGAGAGAGAGAGAGAGAAGAGGACAAGAGAGCGATCCTGAAGGAGAGCGCAACAACCCACGATATAGCCACGGTACAGATGAAAATACAGATTACACGCGCTTACGTATCCCGGGACAGTAGCCGGGCGTCGAGTATCGGATAGCAAGGTTTTCCAGCCAATTAACTCTCGTGCCGCGAGGTCGCGGCTGCCCAGTCTCGGGCAACTCTAGACGAGAAGACAATCCCCGTCGACCACATGGTACCCGGGAAACTCTCACCTCTACCAACACCACCACTATCAATTTTACCCCTCCCCCTTTTCTCGGAATTCTTCTACCTCCCGCAGGTGCGGTCAATTTCGTTTGTTTCGTCGTTTCGTCTTTCTTCCTGCGTTTCTAGATTCGCGTTCTTTTATCAGAGTCTTTTCGGTTGATCAACGGTGACCTTGGATCATTTTGTTACGTACATTTGAGTCACTCTTACAGCGTTTTTAATATACAATATATAATAGTTGCAAATACATGTTAACAAACGTGCGTATAAAATTATAACATAGGTCGTCCTTCGCTTAATATCATTAGAATCATAGCAATTTCGTTGGGATGATAAACAGGATGCGCAGTAGAGGACTTGCTGGCGCTCTTCTAAAAGTCTTCTTCCTATTTTAAACGATATTCGAACGATTACACAAGCCACCAAATTACCAATGAAAAATAGAATAATTCATGGGGAAAATTTTTAAGATGAAAAGCCTTGTGCCCGCTGTAACTGGAATATACTGCAATAAAACCATCGAATGCCGAATAGTAAAACCATTTAAAGAATTTGGAAATACTGTAGCGTAACTTTTAATCGATTAAAATAATTGCGTAAATAAATGACCGTCTATGTGCCACCCGTAACTTGTAATTCATGCGGACATCTTCTGTTCAGCATAAAAACCCGTAGCTACATATTCTCGCAGATTGTGCAGAGTGTAAAGGGACAATTTAGCCACGTTTAGGCAGCTCGGGGGCACCGCATAATCGCTGACAGCCACGGCAATCAAGGGGCCCGAAGTCCCCCGAGGAGACAAAGCGCTAAACGGCTCCGCAAACATTGTTTGCGAACAATCGCGAGAGAGACACGCGAGCGAGCCCTCCTCTCGAAGTCAGGAGAACGCGGTCGAATTTTCTCGTACGGTTCGGGATCACCGGTAGAAACCGAAAGGTAAGGAGGCAACGAAGAAGAGGAGGAGAAGGATCGAGGAAGAGCGAGAAAGAGGGGAGAGAACGAGCGAGAACAAGGGGGGGAAAAGAGTAAAAAGGAAGCGCAGACGCCACGAGTCCGTCTCGAGACGTCTATATAGCTGGCGAACCGTGGAGGAGAGAGAACAGGCCGGAGAGGAAAAGGAATTCCCCCTTTTTCCCGTAAGTGGTCCCCGCGGAACTTATGGGGTTTCTCGTGGTGGGCAATATCTACATATTACAACCTCGTGGCGCTGGGACCACCGTCGTTGACATAAGATCCTGTTATGCTGTTTGCTATCTCCTCGCGAGTCTCGTGTCGCGTCGTAAAAAACATTAAAAGTACGAATAACATAAATTCGTTAAGTGTTGTCTCTCTCCCCTACCCTCCCCCGCATCGTTCGCCCTTTTTCGAGTCGACTCCGCGAACGTTCCCCAAGATCGTGTTTTGGCTTTCGAGAATGAAGTCATCTCGAGATGAACAAACGATCGTTCCTCTTCTTCTTCTTCGTCGTAGCGTACAGTATATAATTGTTTAATCGTGATCGCTAGATCTCGAACGGGATCGGAGTTATGTCACCGGGGACCCCGTGGCGACACGGGTAGGGGGTGGGGCGAGTTATTATAACGGTGCCCCTTCCTTGGTTTTCTTTGCGTGGCGAGAGAGAGAGACCGAATTCGCTCCCCTTCTTTTCGTGAAAGCATCATGCGCCGCGATCGGAGATAACATCATCGTGAAATATCAGGCTGCCCTTTAACTCCGTTAAGATTCGATCATGGGACGCGTGTTTATCGAACGCCCGGTTAGGCAATCGATTTTTCTGCTTGTTAATGGCGATGAGCGATCGACGACGTGTCACGTGCTCCAACGATTTGCGAAGACATTGGCCAGCGAACACTTTACGCATGCAGCTATGAAATTATGAAGCACTAGAAAGTTTGTACATTGACGAACATTAATAGCATTTCTACTGCATGGAACTCTCCAATCAATAAAAAACATTTTTTTCGTGTTCTCCTTTTTGTAAAATGGAACGTGAAGATGAAGATTTGCTTAGTTTACGTGCATTTTTAAACAATGAAATTTTTCATTGACGAGTCCCTTGGGCACTGTTCAATTGGGACATCTATGTTGCGAGAATTGCACCCCCGTTTTACTACGATAAAAATGCTAAAAATTGTTTCATAGGGCGAAGTTAATATTTTAAATTAACAGGGCGACATAGTAATTTCAAGGTGGTTCCTGTTTCTCGTGAATAGACTCCGGATTTTATGCATTTATGACAGAAACGAGTTGGGGCAATTTAAAACCGTAAAAACAGCAACAAAATTTAAGATTGTCAATATATGCAGTGTATGCAGCAAGAACCCCCATGAACAGTCGCGTGGGAGTTAGTGGGTGGTTGTAAAGCGAGTTTCCGCGATTGCGTCCGCGCGGCGGAAGAATCCCATTCGAAATGATTACCTTAGGCGGATAAGTGGCTGGAAAAAAAGGGGTGGAACTCATTCTAAGGGGTTGAGTAGACGACATACGACTCGCCATACAAACGCATAGGTTCTTGCGGTAGGTACGGCTCGAAAGTGTCCGCAAGAAACTCGATCCGACTGGCGCTCTAATCGGTCGAAGAATTCCACCGGGGCGATACCTATTCGAAAGGAAAACCTTCCGTTGGGATTCCAGTAGCTAAGTTCCACCTTTGCACGGCCACGTAAGAGACGGAGACACCGGCAAGCAAGCAAGAAGAACAACAACCACCACCACCATCGTCGTACCACCAGCAGCATCATCATCATCGTCGGTTCTTCCTGCTTGATGCACGATTGGCATCGGAGTCGGCGCACGGTGCGTGATTAATGGTAGAGACAAGTTCGTTCGAGCGGGCTTAATAAGTGGCGAGATGATTTACTCGTAAATGTAATTGAGATCGAGCGTTCTCTGTTTACCGAGACTCGACCGGGCCCCCGCTTATTAGGCGGCTAATGAATATATCAATTGCACGACCACGATTCGGTTTTCTTGCCGTGGAACGTTGCCTCGGCACTCGCTCTCCCTTGTTCCCGTGACGGTCTTCTCCGGGCACGCGAGTCTCGTTAGTTGTAATATTATGTAATGATGCACGCAATCGACCGTTGCGCAAGGGAGGAATGTTTCAGGAAGATTAGGTAACAAGAACGGACAATTTTATGGTGTCACCGTGTAACGGAAACGCATTCTTCGACGTATTCCTACATTCCGAAAGGTTCATCCATCATACGAACAACTTTTGCTCCAAATAATCTCATTATACGTACTGCCTTCTTCTACCAGCAGAAAATAATTTCAAAATGCTTCCCCTCGAAAACGAGAACGTACCGATTTAAAATTTGCATACACAGCTTTTGCACCAGTTTCGAGGGATCCATCAATTCCTGAAAGTTCAGAGGCGATCGGCTTTTGTGCAAAGGTCCAGGGTAGCCTTTCAATCTTCCTGGTCCCCAATTCGTTGTGTAAGTGGACCCACAGCGCCGCAAAAGGGATAAAAGGAAGATTTTCGCGTGAAAAATCGTGGAACGCGGAATAAACGAAACCCATGATTCCGCATGGCTGCTAACGTTGTAAATCCGGCGTAAACGTCGATGGAATCACTGTCAGAACGAAATGGATGAGGTCCAAGGAACGTTGGGTCGGCCTGTTCCTTTCATCCCTAGTGAAGGGTACCCGCCCACTGGTTGCAGGGACCTCTTCAGGTCGGATCTTTTGCGTACGGTCAGTACCTGATTGATACACCCAGCTATCGCTCAAACATCTCCGGGTTTGCGGGTATGACTTTGTTCTCAGGGAACGGACAATTAGGAAATTAGAGACTTCGAGCCATTAGGATTCCTTGGAACGGCAAAAGGACACCACTGTCGTTAGTAGAAATCCTAACGTCTCTGCTAGTGCAATTAGGCGCGAAGCAGTCGCTACAGATGCTAGAGTCCATTGAGTGTTAAAAATATTTTAGATATAAAAGATAGAGATTGATAAATTATCACTAAATTCCGTAATGTATTCATATTATTCTACTCTTCTACCTACCCTAAGTTTAAGGTTTGGCTGAATGTAGCCTCCCATCTTTATGTCCAAAACAACAATTTTTCTGTGCCCCCTGCGTTCAATTTAGAAAATTAATTTCTATACACCATAACAAATGTATATTAACATAACATGTCAAATTATTTATAGACACATAACTTTAAATTATGCTGTCTTAGAGCTTTTCTTTCTTGCCTTCCACATCTCGCATTCTTCACACCTAAATCCACGCGTCTGAATTATTCTTGAAAGAAATTCTGTTTGAAATTTGCATATCAGAGCGCTGTTCCTCAGAATTTTTCGCGGCGGCAGCGCGTTAAGAGTATAATTAGCCGGCCATCATTATGCGTTATACATTAAAATCACGTCGGTCCGACGTCTCTAAGCATATCATGCGACCCGCGTCGCCAAGGAAAGGCGGTGCTTTCTCGGTCGGCATGCCTCCACCCTCTGGACATTTACGAGGCCCTCTCTTTCGTAGGTATTATTAGTGTAAAAGCCTCACACATAGTGTCGGCGCCCTTTAATCTCAGTGGAACGGCCGGGGCCGACGCAACGTGCGTGAATGTACAGCATTGTGGTCTCGCAGACCGGAGAATTTCAGCTGCCAGAAATTAAGATGCGATTATAAAATAGTACGGCACGAAGTTTGTCGTTATCTTTAGCCCCGAGGCATTCTCGGACTTCCGAGAATCTTCTTTCTGCTGAATTTCTGCACGGCGCAGAGGCCTGCCGTATACGAAACAGCTGATACTCCACGTTTATTCACTATTATGACTACAAGATTATCATTGCAATATTATGATGTGTTTGAAAAGTTTCTTTTGCCCGAGTCGTGCTGAAAACAATACAATGTTCCAAGAATTGTGTGCGGCTTAAAAATGAACATTTTCGAAAAATGTTGAGCAATTTTTAAATAACATTTTGTACATCATGAAATTAAAATAAAGGATACTTTTTTATGTCAATATATTTTTCGCCCTATTCAAGTTACAAAACATACTCGATTTAGGAACATTGTTTTTCGTTAAAAAATGATGACACATTATTTACGCCGAATTAAACTATACCAATCGTTCAGAAGCCTGCTGTTAATGTTATTTCAATAAATTCAACAGAAAATTTAGAAACTGCATATTGTGCAATATGCAATTAAAATAAAGGATCAAATTATTTTATTTTAAACGTTCAAATTGGATTGTAATTGGAACATATGATAAGAGAGTTACTGAAAACAATTTTTAGAACCATAATTTACATAAAACTGTGAAATGTTGTTACTCCAGAAACGTCATACTGATTTAACAATTTCAGTTTCATAGAAGTTTATGCGTTTGGTAGATATGGTGGCCAGTTGGGTATTTTGCTTAGACGAACAATAGACCAAACATCGTTCCAGTTCATTGTCACGATGAAATATTAAAAACAATGATCTAATAAACAGACTACAGGGGTGTGAGGCAGTCTGGCCGAATGCTTATAGGAAATATGAGCACGCAGCCATATACAAGCGAACGATTGTGTACGGGAGAGTTGGTGTAGGAGGTCGAGGTCGTTGCCTGTAACTTAATCATCCTCCTGGACGGTAAACAAATTGGAGTAAGCGGACGCTCGCGACAATTCATGCGTGCACACGTGCTCAGGTTTGCGACTACGTACAACACGATTGACTGTGACGACTGTTGACGATAGTCCTCTAAAACCGCAGTGCACAATGTACCGAACTATGCACACACTTTCGGTATGCCGTTCCTGGTGCAAATTCTAATGCTACTCCGCAAAAATCATGTTCCTTCCAGTCTGAACAAAATGAACCGATAAAATAGCTCTGAAGTAACAAAAGTACGATTATGTTTCGTATCTTTTCTTATTTAAAGTACATATTTTTAACTTATTTGTTGCAAGCGGAATTGCAATGGCTGCAAGCGGATTCTTTCCAATCGCAATTGCGTACATTTACAATGAATCACAACTAAATCGTTAAAATCAGAACATATTTATATTTGTCACCGAACGAATTTATGTTACAATATTTGTCTTTACTGGAGTCGATTTTAATTTGTAAGGGGATACAATAGTTGAATTTTGAACAGTGGCTAGACTATATCTAATTTAGAACTCATAATCAATGAACAGCAATGACAATCTGAACACGAGGGCATTAGGTTGCTAGCACTACCTAATCACCTTCAGGGTGCCTCTTTTTAATCCCTCCAGCTCTAATAGTTCCCGAGATATTCGACCAAGTATGGTTCCCACCCCAAACTTTGGGGGTTCTTTTCGCCCCTCGAATATGGAAGATGGTCACTAAAAGAAATATGTGTCTAAAATTTTTGCAAGAACTACGTCCTCCCAAAGTTTTGTGACAACTTGTCAGGAATTCCACCTGGAACGTCTTCAGGTTTCCAAGCCACAAGGTAGCCAAAAATCAGAGGACCGTCCCGCATTGTCCTCTAGAACTGAAGCAACCGAGGGCGTCCGGTGCGTCTGCGTCTCTCGAGGGTGAGAGAGATACGCACGTGTACAAGTATGCGTACACGGAATCGTAAGGGCAGTGCCCGTGAGACGGACTGACTCATCCGGCATGAACGCGAGAACGAACGAACGAGCGAAAGAACGAAAGAGCATAGCGAGCGCCAAACGGAGTCGCTGTCCTTTTTGAGACGGCGCGCGATGGCCAAGAAAAGTGGACCGTCGACCTCGAATTTGCTCCTTCTTCTGTCCGTCCCGGTTACACGCCGTCACTGTTCGCCGCCACCCGCCACTGTCACCACCTCCCGCCGGTAACACCGTAATTGTGCAATCGCGCAAACGATAAAACGGGAGCGAGAAGCGGCTCTCGATCGGTGCACTTTATTCGCGCCGGTCTCGCTGGGTGGCAAGAGACCGAGCTAGCTGGCAGACCTTCTCTGCACACGTAATCCCTTCGCATAAACGGATCTTCCGACCCCGATCGACTTCCCCGTGACTGCCCCGACTATTCCAGTTGCTTCGCTAAGTCAGCCGGCAACTGTATTTTTAGACTTCGGGAAACTCTGTACGTGTCGCTTTTCTTATTCCCCGAGCGGTCGCGTCACGGAGACGCTCGCAGCAATTAGGCGATCGCGTTTCCCTGGAACTCGAGGGGGATAAGTGCAACAGGGATCTCCGAACGATTGATCAGAGCTTACGGGAGCATATGAGTGAGGTAATCGTTTTGGAAGTCGCTGCCGATACACAGTGCGTTGAAAAGCCCGTTTTCTGGACAAAATTCCATTACTCGAAAAGAAAAATGTTACAAAGTTGTTGGATACAGGACGATTGTATTTGTCCGACATTGCAGTAACCTTAAAAAAGTCTGTAGAGATTACAACTGAAATTTCACACAAGCCTTGCCTATTTTATTCATACTAACGACCGAAGCAATTAATAATTATTTATACCCTATAATTTCGCTCATTTGAGAACGAACAAGCTGATATTCGGTGTCAAGCAAACTTTATGCAAAATAAAAGTTGTTGCCACTAATTACAGGATATAGTAGCCACGTAGGCCTTCAGTTTATTTTCTAACAATCTTAACAAGTTGAAAACAATATACTGACATTCTTTTAATGTTTCTACTACTTTAAATTGCACCAACTCGTTTTTCCCATAAATGCATAAAGTCTATAACAATCGTTTTTAAGCAAAACAATAGTGGTGACTACAATGGCGATGAACGTATTGGAGGAACTTTTTGAGTGAGCATACCCAAGCTCCAGAAGATTATTGTTCCTAGACAGTAGCAAACAAGCTTTCATCGAACGCAGCAAGTTCTACGTAATGCAACAGCATGTGATACAGAGTTGTCGTAATCAAGGTACAAATTGCTTTCAATTGCCCTCAATCCTCTAGGAAAGAGGATCTCCGTGTAATAACCGGCGAACCAAGTCAGTTCTAGGGTACGTTTTGCTGAAGCTGGTCTCTCTCTGGGTGGTCACAAGCGGTTTCCACGTCGCAAAGTTCCCTGTGGTCGTCCAACTGGAACAGAGCTCGTGCTCCGAACATACTTCGCGAATGATCAACGAGATGAAAAGCGCCGTGTTGACTGATTGATAGGACTCTTGCACGTTAGCTCAGGATTCTTCCACCAGTCCCACAATAGCAAGCAGTACCGCGGAACCGACGTATTCGGGACACAAAATTGAACGATTTATTTAAATTTTTCACGATTCCCATTCTAGTACATGAATGGCTAACAAAATTCATTCAATCATTTCCTGCGAGAGTTTTTCTACAATTCCAGTAATTGCAAGATAATAAACTGGTCATTTGACCGTGGTGGATTTAGTATTACAGGAACTTTAGAGGAGACGAAGACGTAAAGATGAAGTTCTACGCTGGTAGTAAATTTAGTGTAGGGACCAAAATAAGAACAATTTCGATACAGATTTACATGAGTGCTGCAGCGAGAATAAGACAGTCTCGAAAGGAAACCCAACGACAGAAGGTATCCGTGGTGCAGCAGGGCTGTCCTTCTCAGAAAAACCAAAGAAAAGAGCCCCAGTCTGCCGAAAGCTCGCTCCCCACCCTATTTGGACCGCAAGGCCCTGTGGTTCGTTCACGTGCCACGCACATTTTACCTGGTACTCGAGATCGAAAGAACTCGGGGGACGATCTCGGTGTCGCAAGACTGCTCGAGATCGTCTTCGTCTCCGTCTACATCTTCGTCCCGTCAATATTCGGGGGATTTTTTCAGCTGGACGAAAAGGTTCGTGTCAGAAAAAACGAGGAGGGTTGTGGTGTATTCCTTAGCAGGAAGTCGATCCTTCGTCGATCCTTCGTCGATCCACACTTCAACCCAGTCCTTCTGTCTTTCTTTCGCAATGTTCCTCACCCCTCGACCCTCGACCCGTTGCTCTCTCACCTTCGAAAACACGTCTCCGGGACCACCCGCGTGTGTGAAAGTTTACAGCTAGGCTGCGAGAGAGAACTTAGGGGCGTCCCGTGGAAAGGGTACTTCGAAGTCCGAGACGGAAACTTCGCAGCTTGTTGTTGTTTTGCGAGAGGTTCTCTTCTCGGTGCCACTTTCTCGAAATAACGCTGATCGTAACAAACTCCGCGTTATCGTTGCTAGAAGCGGTCTGTATTAATTTTTAATTTAGTAATTTTTAAGATTGAACTTCTCAATATTCGTAAATCAATAATGTTCCTGTAATACCAACATTATTATATTTATTTATATTGAATAAACTGCTAAAAATTAAACATAGTCTGAATTAATGCTTAATTTCTTTTCAACTTGTTTGTCAAATGTGCCGAGTCGGATGAAGCTTTTCCAAGTTCAATAAAATTCTGGGTCGAAATAATTTCGACCCCAAAGGGTTAATTTTATGAAATGCAATTTTTAGGTGCACCTACAGTGAAATGTAAGCTCAGGTTTTAAATTCTAGGCACACAATTGATAACATATGTCCCATCCCGTTGGACTTACAAAATATGTATCACATTCAACTTAGAACCATTTTTCTTCATTACAAAATGACGATCTGCATTATTTAGAGCGAAGTAAATGATATTAACCGTTCAAATATATTAAAAATCGCATTAGCAATTCGGTATTATGTAAATTAGGGGTTGGCAGCATTATGTAGAGAATTGAATAATTCAGTTTTGTTTTGATGGGTTCAGCAGAATATGAAGAAATAATTTACAGAAAGGTTGCATACAATGTGGGCCATTTTATTTATCTGACAGAGCGATGTCAACGTCAACAATTTTTCCATTTATCGTGATACCCGATGGAAAGTAACAAGCGCAATTACGACGGATCCGGCGTAATTTGCATCAAATTTATATTCCCATCTTGTCCGAGTGTCGGGGCCGAAAGCGGGGCTCACGAAGTGGCGTGCGATCAAGCTATTATCTACGTCTAGTTAGCGTAACTGTCCGCAGCTTGCCGGAGATACCGATGCCTGTATAACCCGCAGAGAGCGTGTACTTCATCGATTAGATGGCTGGCAATAGCAAATCCACAGGAGATTCGAACGCCTGCACAGGAAACGTTCGGTCTATCGTCGAGACTACTACTCTCCATTTTTAATTTTAGTAGCACCAGTAAATTAGACACCCCCATGTCTTGTTCAATCCACTGCTCCATTCATTCTCAGCTAAAAAATGACCACTATTTCCTTTTCGAAACGGTCATTTCATAATTAGCAAGCTGAATCCTATACCAAAGTCGTCAGTTCCGGGAAAAAAAATATATATACCCATTCTTTGTTACTAGAATAATTAACATATTTATTTTCTA
Organism: Halictus ligatus; assembly: GCA_028454255.1. NCBI lineage: Eukaryota > Metazoa > Arthropoda > Insecta > Hymenoptera > Halictidae > Halictus > Halictus ligatus. The sequence goes on from CM052140.1 coordinate 7,121,726, forward strand.
CTTTATGAGTTACGGACCTATATGACGACATTCGTCCTCAAAGATGGTAGACGTTTACCATCTCGCATTACTATCCTACACATGCGCAATTATTTCAGTCGGCATTGCCTTCTGTCCCTGTCATCAACGCGTATAATCATGAATGCATAAAATCCGCCGTCTGTGTATCAATAACATGAATATGCAAAAACAACCAGTTAGTAATTAATATGGGCATTTTAAAGTACTTAAAATCCCTAATATTTATATTCCTGACGAACCTGATTGAATCCTGCAACGATGCAATCGACAAAGAGCGATTTAAATACATCGGTGGAACCCCCTGTGATTATAATTTAAGACACAGGGTAAACTCACCTTTTCGAGTTGGTCCAACGCTATCGCAGCATCAGTCCAGCTGGGCCTGATATACAAATCGGACTCGTGACGCAGTTTCGCGTCTTCAACACTGACTTTACTGTGCTTTTCATGATGACCTTTGCCCGTGCTTCCGTTCTGCAACGATTGCGGACCTTGATGGCACTGAGAACCGGAAGGGCGTCCCGCTAGGATCCCTGTGGGGCCGGACGCAGAAACCATGATCCGTCATGCATTCGCTCCGTCACAATTCGCAGTATGTTTATTTTGTAATACTACTCCCCGTCGGGGACGTATCAGCGTCTCAACTATAATAACGCTCTTCTTCGTTTCTTTTTTTTCCCCTCTCGCCTTCTACAGTCGCGTTTCTACTCGCCGCCGAAGTCACACGATGTCGGGGAAATGATTTTTACTCGCGAACACAGAAAACCACGTAGAAAAAAAAATTTCACACTCACTCGCTGACGTTTTCCACGTAACGCTCGCACGAACTTCCTGTTAAACACATCTCACAGCACACGTTCAGTCTTCTCTCTCTGTTTACCGCGCGATTTCCCTCGGCTGGTCGTCATCGGTGCAACTCTTCACGGCAGCAATCGAAATTCGCGCACGAGGCACACACAGCTTGGTCTGCGCATGCGCGGGTACCGTGTTACGACGATGTATATACACAAAACAAGAGTAGACACCGGGGAATCGGTTTTTAGGTTAGCTCGGTGCCCACCACGGAACAGTAAATACACGAAAGCAGACCGCTGGCTCCTCGCACATTCGTCTTTTTCTTCAGTCTTCCTTCTCTGCCCTGCTTCTTTCAGCTTCCGACCGATAAACGCATTCTATCTCTCTCGCTCTCTTTCTCGTCTCCTTTCTCTTTCTATCCCGGTATCTCCCTCTCGCGGGACACCGCCGACAAACACGAGGGCGCACACGCGAGTTCGCTTGTTTTGAAATATCACGCGACAACCGGGTCCACGGTGTCGGCTATCGTTCGTTGTTTTCGCGGGAAACTCGTCGCACTTTCGAACACGTGAGCTCCTCCTCTGTCATAAGGCCTGTAATGTATATCCGGTCGGCGCCGACGTCTGGGACACGTCCGGGATCAATTCGATCGGCACACTACAGTGTCACTGTCACGAACGTTGTCACTCGGCTCGGCTCGGTTCCCATACGAAAATTCACACCGCGCACAGAACAGCCTCACCACGACCGCCGAATTCGTATATGCGCGCCCGTCACGAGCATCCGGTTTACGCAAGAAGGCGTAGGCGACGTTAGAGGACGAGAGTGTTCCACGGTCCAGTGAGTGCAGCTGGAGAGCTTCGTTCGTCTCGTCTTCGAGCCTGTCTGTCGCACGTCTCGAAACGACGTCCTCCTTCTCGTCCTCGTCGTCCTCGTCGTCGTCGTCCTCGTCCTCGGACACCGGCGTGCACGACCGCCACTTAGAGCAGTCTAAGTCCGTACTAAGCGAAATGCGCTGCCACATTTCTTTCGTGGCCTGCCTTCTGCGCCGGCCATAGTTGACGGCCCCCCTCCAACGACGCCGCTCGCCGAGATCCGAGCTGCACAAACATTCAGGGCCGTAACCCGCCGATTCTTCCCGAACGATCCCGACCACGCCAGAACCTGCGCCGCTTCTCCATTTTACGTATTTTTATCGTCGCAAGGTAACAGATCACCCCTAGATTCCCTACAAAATTAATACAGACTACATATAAAATTCATTCGCACATTCGCTACCGGTATCAGGTATCTATAACCTCGATTTTGTATAAAGAAATTCAAATTGATTCCGTACTTTAACCTTTATGTCAATAACCGAGCACTCGGATACACGCTACCCATTTCGTTAATATTTTCATTGACAAATATCAAAGTTATTGTACTTTCTTATGTTCTTTGATGATCGCAGGTGAATTTACGTATGCGTTGATACTATAAAGTGCAATATCATTGAATATCATAGAAAATGTTAGTTACCGACACAAGGGTTAAGTTACAACGCACCGCCACAATATACAAACAACTTACGTATAAGTTTTCAGCAACAATGTTTGTTTTTCTTATTTCATAAATAAATACGTTACATTTATTAGTATATAGGTTTTACAACTATCTAATTCTATCTTCTAAAAATCTAACCTCGTTGATCCTCTCATTTCCTTGTTTGTCTCACTTCTGAAGTGTAATAAAATCTTCGGCCTTCTTAGCATCCATAGTGTAGAAAAAGTGTAGTATAGTGTAGTGTAGTCTTGAAAAATGTAATATATAATTAAACGATCAATGTTGACAATCAATGAAACGACCAATGTATCAGAATCTACATGACGTGTGGATGTTTAACATACCTCGAATGCCTCGGTAACAAACATATATGTACCAATGTCAGTTAACTATTACGATGTAGTGTTTACCAGTATTCATAGTCTAAAAAAATGATTTATTCTTACGTTTACAAGATGCTACTATTGCGAAGCGCAAAAAATCGCGTAGAATGATCACGATTTCTTTGTACGCGGGGCACGCGCTTTCGCGGCACAACGGTACGGCACTGCTGGTACCGATGACGTCGGTGCCGACGCGAGCCGAGTTGAGCCGAGCGGAACGAGGCCCGGCCGTGATTGGCCGAATCGGCGTGGCGTTCTACGTTGCTAGGATACGGCGGTGTGCCATCACATCGGGGGGAGAGAGGGGGCACGAGGCAAGACCACACACGCGGTACCATTTCCCCTCGAGCAAAAACATTACACACACACGTTCACGGGCTACGTGACACGCACGAGGCACACAACGGCGTTTACAGATCGCCGCATCATCTCTTTCTCTCTTTCTCCCGTTCCTCTCTTCTCGGAGTCCTGCCGACGACGGTCTTTCTCTTTCTCCTCTCGTCATCGACTCCAGACCGTCTTGAGAAGTTTTGTATACGCTCCCCGGCCGTTCTAGTATTAGGATTATAAAACAAACACGATTTTTTTTCTAAATGAACTTATTGATCAACGTAAGCACCAGTGTAATAGACTTAATTAAAATTGGAGATTGGATATTAAGAATTACCTTGGTACCTCAAAATTTTTATGATAAACCTGTAGACTATAATAGCATTTCTCGGTCGAAACGTTTTAGAAGGTTCGTATTCTAAAATCATTTCATATGCAACACTCCTAATAGAAAAGGCCCAAAAAGTGAAGGTTGACGTACGCATGGAAACGAACAGACGACGACTGCTCTACCGATCTACCGAACGTAAACACGGTAGTCCCGCGAGTCCACCGTGATCGAAATTGCTACGTCTCCAATAATAATCGCGACCGGAAATGCGAGAGTTTGATGCGTCGGTCGCCTGCGTCGTCGCAACACACGCTCGCGCGAATCTACATAATTGATTATATGCATCTACTCCGCGATCGGTTAGCATTTGATTGGCGGCTGCACAGAACCACTCGCCATTTCCTCGCATTCAGACAGTCGCATTCAGAGCTGCGACGCCTGTCGTTCTTATGGGAGTTTAAGCTAAGATCTTGTTTGAACACCTTCGAGACGGGAGCCGTAGATGTAATTTTTCCTGACAGAAGTCTGCTTCACTTTTATCTGAAGAGGACGTAAGGAAAGAGTAGCTGCAAGCATTGTCTTTCACACCGTGGAGAAATGGTAGGAGAGTCGTTGCTACCAAATTGTAGGTCTAGCCAGGTTAAAGACATGTCTTTTCTGTGCCACGTCATTTAGAGCAAGTAGTTATTGGACACCTTCATCGTCTAGGATTTTACAGTAGCTGCAATTATCTTTCTTGAATACTTTGCAGAAATGCAATCCTACCTTAGTTCTTAGTTCTCCTAGCTAGAAATGCAAGATCCTACCAAATATCTGCGCCTAGCCAGAATGAAGACGTTCATCTGTCCCACATCATTTGGAGCAAGCAGTTCTTGGACTTCTTCATTGTTTAGGATATCAGGGTAAGAGGACGCCACCATGAGTACAAAGCAATTAAGTCCCACATCTCATTCCGCGATCGAATTAACCGCATGATCCAGCAGAGTTAAAGGACACCACGTCGCAGCCGCTTAGGGTACCTGATCGGGCGAAGAGAAAGGCGCGACCGTTCTGAATACGTTCATTAAGCCACGGGGTAGAGCGTTACACCGGACAATTAACTTATTAACCTGTCTTCATAATATCTGCATAACGATGCGACTTCATTAGGCGTCGTACACCACTTCCGTGCGGCGAGGAGTACGCGTGTGCGTGCGTACGCGTGCGAGCCTCTCACACGCACTCGATATTCGTGCGCACGTGTATGACGTGCGGCGAGGAACAGCGTGAAAAGAAAGACGGAGAGAGATAGAGAAAGAGAGAGAGAGAGAGAGAGAGAGATCGTGGAGAGAAGAAAGGCAAAAGACAAAGAAAGGGGCCTCGGTTGAGCTGACAGAAAGAGAGAGAGAGAGAGAGAGAGAGAGAGAGAGAGAGAGAAGGGAGGGCCGGCGAAGAAAATTAAATAAGAAAGAGAGAGCAAGACAAACTGGCAGATCGAAAGAGGTAATGTGTAAATACGCGACCACCCATGGCGATACAGAGCCCCGACACCCTGTTCCAACCGAATACGAGACAATTTTCGATTCCGTCGCAGGCGCGTGTCTTTATTCTACTCTCTCGTCGATTCACCAGGGCCCCGGCTCTCTCATTGACCACGACCGGATTGAGATAGCAACGGTAGAAGGCGAGGAAGAAGAAGAAGCGGTACCTCAGCCTCGGGAACACTGTAAAAAATTATGCGACTATAAAAATTCGAAATCGCCCAGCAAATTGCGACCACTGATATCTCTTCCTGGCCCGGAGAACGCATAAACGGACTTCGACATTCATTGTTTGCGTAACTTAATGTCCGAGTGCCACGCAGGCGGCGGCGGCGTCGCCAGGGAAATAAAACGAGTGGTCAGTTCCGCCTCTTGAGAAATAACCAAGTATGTGTACTCAAAATTTGCACGAGCTCCGACAGTCAGTTGGATGAAGGAGGTTTGAAAAGTAAGTTTCAGTAAGACACTTTTGGAGGTTTTTTAGAATAATCATTACGATGAATTACTCTATTGTGTTATGTGAAGAGAAATTTTTTCTGCCTTTCTTCATTTCATTTTGATTATGCGTCAATCTGTGTGCCCAACTGCAGCTTCCTTGGTTACTTGATGTTGATTGATGAAGTCTCTTGAACTCAACTCCATTGAACGTTTTAACAAAGTTACAGAAAAATTAGGGGCACGTGGAGAATTTGCAGGGGGAACCTACCAAATATTTTAGAAATAGAATCGGGTCACTTATGAAAGAATTTCAAATAATTTTTCAAGAAGAACGGCCTGATTGAAGGTAGCAAGTGGAACAGCTTATAAAAGTGGTAATGTAGCACTACAAAAGTAAAGAGAAAGGGCACTGTGATCGAAATGGAGAGTTTACGATTGCTACAATCAACTCCATTAATTATTATCACTTGTACAGTACAAAAATGATATTAAGTGTCTGTAGACAAGTCTGGCAACTTTAAGAGTCCCGACAAGAATTTTTGTTGGTTTTTCCGTTTTACCATTTTTGTCATGCTAGCTACCGAACACATTTCTTCTGTAACACGAAGAAGACTCCATTTCGGGAAATGGTGAAAACGGATCTGGAAATGGACACAACAAGACGACCGAAAGGAAATGTCATTGCATATTGTGGTGGCAGGTTCGACGAATGCACCCAACTGTAGTTGCCGATCCGGCGATAAGGCACAGCGTGCGGAGGGACCGTTAATAATTTTTACGACATTCTTAGCTTGCCACCCAGTATTAAGCGGTCCTCCGTAGAAGACGGGCTTTGATCTTCGCCGACGCTGCATCGGCTTAATGAGTGCGAGAGCGAGATAGCCGGTGGTGAGTGCCGAGGCTGAAACAGAACAAGCGGCTGCCCGCCACGAGACAGAGCGAGAGTCCCCTGTGGATCTATTTTCCACAATATACACCTCTGTAGCTCGGGTTGCATCGTCCCAGGCATCGCCGCTCTGCGCTGCGCTGCACTGCACTGGTATCGCGGCCGCGGCCCCCAAGCCTCAATGAAGTCGGCTCGCAATTAATTAACCGCTCCCGGCCACTCGTTTCGCTGTAATTCCAGCAGAAATTTTATCTTTAATTCTTTGCCCGACTGCGCTCGCTCGATAAATTGCAATCGAAAAGTTTACATTTCACACGATTTTTAATCTATTCGAAATAATTACACATTGGATTTTATTAGCGATTTTATTATGATAAAAATCTACAGGAGTATCCGCATTTTATTAAAATTAGTAACAGAAGGAACACAGTTCTTACTTATCCAATGTTTCCTGTAATTCGTGCAGATAACTTTTATTTTGTATTGAAGATCTGCGGTTTGGAACCAAGAATTTGCGAAAGTAATTATTGAACTGAAACTGTTCAATTTTTTAATTGATAACTCTTGAATTGATCCTTTTGTATTGATTCTGTTGGGTTGATTTTTTTGTTAAATTGGATTGTGTCTTTTAGATTGATTCTTCTAAGAAGACTAAAGAACGTAGGAACTAGTAAACATGAAACAGCGAAAGAAATAGAGGCTGTGGATAACAAGGAAGAAAGTCAAAATGCCAAATAAGAATTTAATATAACAAAAATAGATGAGAGAGGATACAAAGTCAGTTAAAAAAGTATATAAAAATCAGCATCACATAGGAAGAAAGCAGAGAACCACGTGAAGAAAGTCAGAGAAAAACGAAAGAGACAGAGAGACAGAGAGAGAGAGAGAGAGAGACAGAGAGAGAAAAGTATCTAGTAAAAGAAGCGAATGAAAAAGCAACTATGGAGAATAGTTTCTGGAGAAGAAATGGGTGAGGAAATGGGTGAGGTAACGAGCCGGGTGGTGGACAAAGGAGGAGAGAAGAGAATCGAAGGTCCATGAAGGAACGAGAATCTGATGAGAAGGGGAGAATGGAGAGAATGGGCCAAGGGGAAGAGAGAGAGAGAGAGTGAGAGAGAGAGAAAGAGAGGAGAGAAGTCGACTACTTCCTTACGCAAGACGACTCGGTGCGCCACGTTCGTTCACTGCGTCGGCCGTGCGTTCAACGGTGCGTGCACATGAGAGACGCAAAAGAGATGCTATCGGCCACCAAGACGGCTCTAGACTTCTTCGGACCACCCACCGGCAAAATAATAAACACGGAATGCGGCATACACGTCCGTCCGTCCATGCGTCCGTTCGTTTGTTTCTATTTCGCAGATACCATCAAAAAGTAAGGTCCCCCGTCGATACCGCAGCTGGCTATCACCGATTACCGGCCTACCAGTTGCTATCTGTACTCGCAACAACCGGACGAATTCAACGCCGAGCGCTATTAAACCCGAAGATACCGCGAGTGACTGCCGTTTAATGGCCTATGTATTTATTAGACGGGTGGGCGGATCATGGCGAAACTTCTATTAAGATCGTACCCACGGCTATCCACGCGTTATCTTCTACGCTATACGACTTCTGTTCACCGTGCTCGTAAAACGACATAGTCCCGCCGACGATTGCACGCAATTATGCTACAAAAGCTCTCTTTTTCACTCCTCTGCCGATAGCAACAGACCGCACTGCACTGTTTTGTTGCTGATAGCGAACGCTATTTAAATTGGATTCGGTGAACGGTAATATTCTATTATGGCACTTTCGGTCCCGGGATATTAAAAAAATGACAGTGCAAATTAGCGATAACACTTTGCTTACCTGGGACCTAGCAATCTTCCCGTATTGGAGCTGTTTACGGACGAATCCTTTATCTACTATCACAAACATCAGTTGATTAAATTAATATTATTAGACCGCGGATCTTCACGTAAAATAAAAGTTGTCTTCGCCATTTGCAAGAAACAGGAGCCATAAGCTAGCTTCTCTTTTTATTTAATAATTTTGGTAAGCTGAAAATAGTGTACTGACATTCTCAAATTTCAATCTTAAATTGGATAAAATCCGAAGTCTCTTCAGTGAAGGTTTAATGTATAGACAATAACCGTCTCGTATTCCCTTGCAAACGTAAATTGTAAAACGCAAAGCGAAAGAATTACGCCATTACGTTCACATCAATTACACCTGCTGATATACGAGGTTCGTGATTTTTCTTGAATCAGATTCTGAATCAAACTTGAAATGTAAGAATGGTTGTCTGCCGGAAGGACAGGCGAACAAGTCCTGAATGAACCCGAATCCGCGCACTGTCGTTATCCTCAGCCCCGTTTCCGGCCGTTCAATTTTCCATTTCGCAATATTGTCGGACAACATCGTTAAGCCTGGCCCAGAGATGACTAATGTCGGCGATCGCAATAGGTACGAGAACATCGTGCTGAAGAGAGGATCGTCCTTTACTATTGTAACGAGGCGAATCGTTATTCTTCCCCGCAGATATGCCCACGTCGACGGCAAGAAGGCAGAAAAGAGATAGACGAAGTGGAGGAGATACAAGAGGAACAAGAAGATCGTAACCCACGGCTATCTGCATCTACGGCTGGGCTACCGGTGCTTTCGCCGATGGATTATCTACGATACCTTCACATTGTTTCCAGCACGGCGCCGAAAGGCCGCGGGAAAGACAGCGACTTCCGGTCTTCGAACGACCCACTATGAATTCCGGCCGAGGAATTTATTATCTTCGTTGACTCGGCGGATTCTTTGCGCCTTCCATTCTGACACTGCTTCCATTCCCTTCGATCATCTTACGAGATGTACCGATTGTGACAAGTTTGTTGGCGATACCCGTGCGCTCGGAAATGATCCAATACGGCGGCGGATTCGGGATCCATTGGTAATTATGAAAGTATTTATAGAACGTCTATTGTTCGTCCAATTTTCACACCATCATGCGTAAAATTCATTTGTCAAATGGCTGGTAAATTAATAGTGAACAAGAAGGTTCTTTTCTTTTTCAAGAAGTACATCTTTATCGACAGTATTTTCAGAATTTATGTATGCATTAGTTCCTCAATCGTATTATCTCTTTTATTCTGACAGTTGCATTTGTACATAGAATGAATTTGTTAGGTAGGTAAAAATTATTAATGAATACGTAGGAAGGGGTTCATTTGTATTCCCGAGATCGTAGGCAGTAAATTAAAGGATCTAAAAGGTCAACGAGAAATGGCCAAGTGTTGACGGCAAGAAAAATGGAGGAAGTTAGAAGAGAAAGCGTGTTCTACGATCAGAAAAGAAATAAAAATACGAGAAACGAATCAGAATAACTCAGAGCGGCGTCCCACTCGCGGAACATCTTTATTTCGAAACTTATTTCAGTAATTACATAGTATATCATGTATAATGTGATGGGTTATTAATTACCGTCTCCATTATTTCGAGGAGGCGTTTCAATACAAGCTTAAATATTGAGAATAATATATTTAAATTCATTCGTTCGGAACATAAGAAAGAGAGCATTAAAGTGACAGCTAATGACGCTCAGTTGTCCAAAAATGTTGCCTCGTTGAGACGCATGAACAAATTTGTCTACTAAAAGCGATTTGGTGGGATTAAGAATGCAGATACGTTAGAAAGAGATGGAGAGGAAGAGGAACGGGACGAGAGACAGAGAAGTAGGGCAACACCCAAGGGAAAGGCAAAATGTAAAGGTGAATAGGAGAGGAAGAACGAGGGAGAAGGATGTCCGACTTACTAATTGCAACGACGTTGGTGGTCCCGTAGACACTCCGCGGGACATGACGAAAAGCGATATGGTCAGAGTGCGAACCGACCAAGACCACCGGATCTCATCCTCGTGGTCACTGTCAATCGGATCGTAAATCCAAGGTGGATTACGTTAGTCTTTTTTACTACCCTCGTACTACCGTCAATTAATTAACGCATTCATCACTGGACGCTCAAACATCCCACAAAAATGAGCACTTCATTTTATACTGGATCTACGAACCTCTAGAATGAACTATTTTACATCACCCTATTTAATTTAAATCATTTAATACATTCTTGATAAATTAAAAAAATGTAAACCCTCAATTTTGGCGGGTCTTGTAATTTTAGCCATAAAAAATATTTATTTTAGTAATACTTCAATAGCAATAACAATTTCAGTCTTGGTTTGGTAAGTTAACTCCAATTATTACTATGTAATATTTTCTTCTGGGACTGTTATTTAAAAAATTATTTTATATCTTCCTTTTGATTTAATACAATGCTTCAGAAGCCCAGTACTAGATTTTTGATAAATACAGCATTAAATAAAATCTCGATTACATGCAGATTGACATTCTGATACTGGATTTGTGTTGTGGAATTTATTTTAAATTCTTTCAACATATTCTTATGTTCATAAAAGACTGGATTGGTATCTTTCAGTTTTGAAATTGCTTTTTATAGAAAATTAAGTACTCTCAAAATGAGCCATTAATTAACCAGAATATACACAGAATATTTTACAGTCGTTCGCAGAGCAATAAATTATACATTTTCGTACCTACAACGAAAAGATAAAATTTTAGAAGAATTATATTTATGCTTCGCTGTTTAATAGTGCTACATTCAAGATCGTTACCCGATTGCTTAATTTCCATTTTCACGCCGAAATGGCTCCATTACGAAGCTCGAATCCTTACCAAGATCCCCGGTATAGTTCACTGGCCTTTTCGGACGTGTAAAGCTTTTATTAACGAGATACTTATCGTAGCATGAAAATTCTTATCAGGTCGAATCTTGAAGGCTACACGGGACAACTTGACGAGGGTGTAACAGATAATCCGAGGTTCACGCTATTTCGTTTCACTATGTATACGCTTGTGATCTTCAAGCATTCATTTTTCTTTGCTATTTTGCACGGTGGGCGGAGCTCTTTCTACGGGCGGCCTGTAAAATTTGAAAAATGAAACGGGACGGACACCTCGTGAAAATGAATATTTCCACGTCTGGTACCTTGACAAACTAATTCGCTTCATCTCTCGGTTCTCTAGGAGTCTCATTACTAGATCTTTGTGCAGAATAAAAGTATTCTGCATCGATTATGGGAAGCAAACAATGAATCAATCATTTAAATATATTCAAAACAAAATTCTTAGATTTGTCTAGTCTTTCATTGTTGTATGTTTCACTCAGTAAATTTCTTCATAAGTGCGTAAAACATGTAGATCAAGCGCAGAACAGTGAAAATATTGAAAAAATTTATGAATATTGTTGCATTATTTTCAATCGATTAATACGAAAAGGAGACTATGCTGTTTCCGAATCTGGCAATTTTGCAATTTTGCAAAGATCTGCTGAGACGTTGACTGACACAACCATCCCTCCCAAAAATTTTGTGAAATCAAAATAATTTATACAATGTGACCAAAGCTCCAAAGATACAATTGATCAGTCAACTTTTTTCAATGTTACTAGTCACGATGGTACTCGTTTTCTGCGGATGTGTCGCAACGAAAACAAATGTGCAGAGACGAGCAGAGTTCAGGCTACAGAAATCGAGACGAAAACGAACGTGGAAACGTGTAGTGCAACACGTTTAACGAAAACAACGAGAATTCGACACCATGTGCTCACGGTTCAAAGCTCTCAGGTCGCTCGTGCCGAACGAGAGCTTGAAACGCGATTTCGGAGTGGAATGGTTTCAGAGTTTCTTCTTTTTTTTTTTGAAAAAGGTCGGGTTCCTTTGGCTTCCGATTTTTCGCGCGGCGGGGCGTCATTCTCCGGTCCATTTCCAAAATGTATTTGGAAAAAGGGAAACTCTGTGGCGTTAAGCGGCGTTTCTAATTTCCGCAGGGAAGAATTATTGTCAAACTGGGAGCCCGCCCGGGTCCCATTGAACCCGACGAGGTTGCCTCGCTAGCGAGTTCGCCCCCTATGTAAATGAGAAAAGAATCAAATATATATCTGCCAGACGATAACTTTGTTTGAATTAGAATTACCCGGTTTTATGTGTTGCACGGCGTCGGTGTCCATGGGGGGAAGGGAAGCACGCGTATCTATGGGTTCATGTGTCTGTTGCGAGTGAGCTCGATGGTGGTCCTGAGACGTGATACTCGCGAGAAAGACTTTCTTCGTTTCTTTTTGTAGCCGTTATTTTTCTTTGATTTAACGGCAAACCGAGGCAAACCGTGCGCGCCAGCACTACGCGTTATAGTTCAGTATTATAGAATGCAAATAGATCTGCGTGACTAGCGGACAGTAATTATTAGGAACCCATGTAAACTTGATCGTGATCTAAAGACACGCTACACTCGGGAGAGATCTTTTTCAGTTGCTTCGCTTACGTTGATTTTATTTGCTCGTGATCGAAGAGGGATCTGTACTTATTATAATTTATAACATTATGGTATTTTGTAACAACCGACGATTGCTAAGTTACATATAGAAAAATTATTGCGATCCACAGGATATTATCTTTATCGCTTCAACACTTGAGGGGATGGAGCATCCTGACGGGTAAAGATAGGCAAATCTTTTTGCTAGTTATATTTCTTAGAATCAGAGCGATTTTTTTAAATTTTGATGATTAGGGAAATTATTGCAGTGTATGGAGAGACTTGTTATTAGGCTTGTTACGGTTCAAAGCATATTTAGATTTTGCTCCAAATTGGAGAATAAATTCTACATGAAATATTATAGAATGTAGCATACGATTTTTACGGTATCTCAATTATTTAACCCTTTGTACTCGAAGCTATTTTAACTTCAAAACAAAACATTTCTTCCAATCTAGAAAATTACCCTTCTATATATTTTTTTCGTGTTATACACAAATTCGAGTGCTAAGGGTTAATTGTCTATTACCATTGATCTTTTACTGTTCTTTTTTTTTGTAAAAACATGTCAACCTACTTCAAACTGCTGTCATTTCTGTAATGATTGTACATTTTGTATATAATACATACTTGTTGGTAAATCAACTGCAAATTTTTTATTTTAAGAGGCCCAATTCTTTGCAACAATCAATGACCCCAGGAAGGAAAGTTTCAAAACAGACGTACAACTCCGCCAAGAATTCTTCATTCAGTAATTACATCTAAAAAAATTCGGAAACATTACTTGTTTTTGTACACTTCAGGATAGTCTTTAACTTTTTCTTGATGAGCAAACTAAGGAAACTAAGAAGTGTAACAATTTTAAATAATAGAAGACATAAAAACGCTGTGTTTTTGTTATTATAATAATAACTCAACTGCTTGCTATTTTAACTCAAAACACAGAAAGATATGTCTCAGCAGACGACTCAACATCAAAGAACCGTGTACAATAAGAATAAGCGATTGCACCAGCATTTATTCGCGAATTCGCATTTCCGCTGATTGCAAACAATCGTACGTGCCGCGGCGGCACTGCTTATAAATTACCGGCTAAGCGGCCCCGGCTATTGTTCATAAACTTTTTGCGGGAATAGAGATTCGACTTGTGGCTGTCCATAAATTGGCGATCCTGGCGCCATAAAAACAACAGTGCCCCATTGGCAGATTCAGCTGCGTCGAATTTCCGATGCCGGGGCGTTCTTTAGAGCGGCATACGAAACGTGCACGGTCCATTATGAACTGCCCCCATAAAATAAGCCGCACAATCGCGCGCGCCCGAGCAAAACCGGGACCAGTTTAGCCGAAGTGATCGGAGCAAAGTCCGGGACATTGTTTTCACGCATCCGCGGAGAACGTTTTCCGTTCGCGATGTCACTCTCTTCCAAGGGAGACACACAGAGAAAGAGAGACAGATAGAGAGAGGGGGGGGGGGGGGGAGATAGAGACACAGAAGAGCGCGTTCTGCGGTCTGGAGGGTGGCCATCGTCGAGGACATAAAAACACAATGAAGAAAAAGCGAAAGAGCCATGAAGAGGGAGAGGAAATGGTGTGGCAGTTCTCTGGGACAGCATCGTCCCCGTGGCCCTCCTCCTGCGAGAAGAGCCAGTCTTCTCACCTCGGCCCTCGAAATCCAGAAAGTCAGTAAATTTTCGTGCGCGCACTACCTGTTCAACCAGCATGTATGCGCTTGTACGCTCTGTTTGCGTAGGACGGGGACCACCCATGTCGACTGACGCCTCTGCCGTATCCTTAACGTGGAATTGACTTAGCGGAATCCGGGGCGAGGGAGGGCTGCCCAGGCGAAAATCAGAAAGAAACAGAGATAGAGCAGGTTTGTACGCGAGCAACCCAACGAATGCCTTTAACCCAGACCCGGTCCGGCACGTTATTTTTCATCTCATTGTCCGTCGACAGCAGCACGGTTCCCCAAGCAGGACGAACCCGGAGTCAATGAGCAGCGCCGGCGTCTTCTTCGATAACGAACATCCCTCCGAAGAAGTCGCCACCCGCGATTTCACAGTGAATCGAACGACGGGGTCAGTGTTGCGAACTGATTTCGGGGAAACCGAGCTATGCGGTTCTAGGTCTGATGTCTTCATACCAGATAAATCTTGGACAGGCGTGTTTTTAGTCTGAATCCTAGCTTCGAGGTAAGATCACGAAGAATTTCATGAAGTTGGGGATGGTGAGTGTTGCGAACGAATTTGTCGGCAACGTGGACTACATTGAGCCTAATCTTCATGTCTTCATATAAGATACACCGGTCTATTTTGACTCGGAATCCTAACTTCGAGATCAGATCTTGAAGAACTGTACGAAGTTGGGCAATTTGGGTCGTTTATGTCCAGAGCGAAATTTCAATCTTTCTTTCCAATGTTTATTTGCCAATAACAATTCTCGTGATGTTGTTCTCGAAAACTCGCGGTGTTGTTCTAAAAATATTATAAAACGGAAAATAATGTTTATATGTTCTATACAAGTGTAAAAAGTGGTGAAAACAGAACAACCTCAATAATTGTACCAAGATATATTCCCACTTTAATATTTTCGTTGTTCTAACAAGTATTTAATAATCCACAGTTTAAAAGCCACTATTAAGACTATAGACCTTATGAATTCATAACAGAGTGTATAAAATTTAAAACAGTGAATAAATTAAATGGATTTAAAAATATAATCTGAAAGTATCAAAATTACTACAGAAATTTCTGTGTAAAAGCGCAGAATCTACTCGCAACCATAACAGGTTAATTGACTTATCAGTGAACCGAATTGGGAACCGAAACCGATCCTCCCGACCCAATTTCGTTGGTATTTTCTCTTCCGGCAGAAATTTTCTCCGTTCCTTTGCACGCATTCAAATTCCCCCTGTGCAACTCTTTACGGCCTCGTTAAAAAACGCTTACATCGTCATCAAGAGTGTATCCAGGTGAGGAACAAAAACCGGAAAAAAAGCGACGAGCCAACAGCGCCAAAGGACGGGAAAGAGAGGGGCAGAGAGAAAGAAAGAGAAAAGACCGCGAACGAAATTCTTGGTTCACCCTCGGCGAGGAGAGTCGGTCGTATTGGTGGCCCTTGAAGGAGAGAAAGCAACTTATTTCCCGCGCATAAATACCGCAAAGTTGTCGTTGTAAAGTTGACACGGAACATACTTGTTACGTTCCTGGCTGGTCGGTGGGCCACCGGGTGGAAGTTCTCCGCTTCGGTGCTAAGTAAAATGATATATTGCGGTTAAACGCGCCTCCTCCAACCGTGTGGCTGTATCACCGGCAATACGTATACGTTACACGTGGCTGTGCTTAATATCGAGGCGGTGTTAGTGAGTGGCCACCCACGGTGGTCTTGCTGGACCACCCAACGAGCCGCGCTATTATAAGGGGCCGTCTCTACTTCGCACTTTACCTCGATCCGATACTTCGTTGCCCCCCTTTCACCCCTTGCGACGCTCGCCAACTGATCCGCGAAGCGAAACCGACCGGGCCGATACTATTTTTCAACGAATCAACCGTCATAGAACTCCTAGAACCCCGGCGAAAACCAATACAGAGGACATTCAACGAATTTGAACCGCCCCTTGTAGCGAGAGTCTTCTAATTAGTAGACTTATCCAGCATAAAAATTGTTCGTTTCTGTTTTGCAAGAAACTGATGCTACTTCCTTCCTGAGATGGTCTTAATGGTTCTTGGTAACTTCAGAATAATTTATCGATGTTCTTATTAATAGTTTTCAACGAACCAACCTTCATAGAACTGCTACAACCCCGGCGAAAGCCAGTACAGAAGACATTCAACAGAGAACCGCCTCTTGCGAGGAGAGCCTTCTAATTAGTAGACTGTGGACCCTTATGCAAAATAGAAATTGTCTGCTTCTGTTTTGCAAGAAATCGGGAAGAAAGAAATGTGGTTACTGGTTCTGGCAATTGGTGCAGACCATTTTTATTTTTGCATAAAAATCCGCAATCTACTAGTGATTCCGAGAGACTTTCCTTGCTAGTTTATCGAACGTCAGGATAGATGGCGTCCGGTATTTGACACGATTGTTCCGTCGATAGTTTTGGTAGGTGTCCACGGTCCTGGAAAAAATGAGGAGGTGCGAGGAACGGCGACGATCGATTGACTACACGCGGTGTAATTATCGGCCGGCCATTAATAAACGTTGCGCTGCTATCGCTTATTCGCTACAACCATCGACACTTTCTTTCGTTCGGCACCGGCGCGAGCGAGACACGGCCTTGTGGGTTTTGTAGAGTCTACTGGGTGTTTGAAAGATAGTTACACGCTCCTCTGACGTCTGATTTCCTTCTCGAAACACGATTTCCTTTTCTCACCTGGCAACTTTGTGTTACAAGGTACCTGCTGATTGATTTCATTCGCTCCTAAGAACTTTAGCTACGTATTTATAGAATCCTAAATGAAAAATCACAGAATAACAGAGAAAAGTCACAGAGTACTTTATAAGAGTTCGACATACAGTCTTTTCTCGATATATGTCGCAAATATCTAACTGATAAAAGTCCCAGAACTATCCCCACTACACATAATACGAGTCGGGTACGACGTTCAGCGTGTATTAAAGAATAGTATCTCATGGACGATATATGTCGCTGGCAAGACCCGTGTTGTTGACATGTATCGAAAAAACACTTTACTGTTTGTTACGAATGGAATTCATAATTTTTACGAATTTATTAATGAATATTTTCTTTAGGAACTCTGATAACCCTCATACTCTGTTCCTTTGTGCAAAAATTTGTTTAAATACTAACTACATGGTATACTATATACTAAATATATAAGTATATAATAATATACTATATACTAAATATACTAAAATATATAATATATACTAAATATATAATATCCATTTGTTTTTGACAGTTATATTTTACACGAAGTACTACCAGCTGTGTTTTTCACAGTACCTAGTGACATAATTGTCAAGGTAATTTTGCCTGAAGACTCCAACAATCAATTTTCATCTCAACGAATGAATTTCTTCTATCTTCGGTCATTTCTCACGACCATAAATTTATCAACAGATAAATGAATCTCTACGAAAACACTTCCACGGTTCGCACGCGATAAATTTCGCGGAAAAACAAAAATCAGGATATGTTGAAGTATCGTAAAGGCACACCCAGTATACGAGCCGCGACTCTTGCCAGCGTGTGCGTGCACAAATCGTGCGTGCCAACTTCCGCGGTGTACCGCCTGGGTGGTCCATAATCGAGGTATACGAGGATTAGATACCTCGATAAGACGTACACGCATTTATACGCACACCTCGTCGCATACACACATCCGCACCTATACGTATACCGTATGTACACGTTGGCGACGTACGCGGCTGAAGTCGTTCACTTCGGCCTGATAGAAATACAGTACTAACGATGAATTGTGAGCCGATCCGTGGGGCGCGCGCGGAGAAATTATATAATTGACATTTTATCTGATCCGACCGATCAACCACCCCGCGCAAACGTTCTGTCGCGTTTGCCAAGAATTATTCGTTACATCATTTCGTCCTGCAAACCGTGAAATTAGTGGGAACGCGAATTTTAGCGAGAAAGTGGAGAAAATGATTAATATTTTGCTCCAAGAGAAAAATGTCGATCTGTGTTCTTCGTCGTTCTACTCATTTCAGGGTGTTCTATGGCATGGTCTCATTTTTGTTTATTTAACGGCATTTTGGTTGTACAATTCCTTTTAGTAGGTGTAGAAATTCATTCTGCATTGCATATGCATTATATTTTTTAAAGGCACATCAAAATGTACAATAAAATGTCAATCTTTTTCAACACGGACGTCTTCATGCATTTTAAAAATGTTCACATTCTATAAATGCATGAAGATCCACAATCCACTTTCTATGATCTAATTGTACTTTGAATTTATGCGTTTTAAGAATATCTCCTTAATTATTGAAGATTGTAGAACATTAAAGAAGATAGTCTAATATATTGAAAACCTCGTTTTAGGATAAGCAATTTAAGACGACGCCCACCGAAGAAAGCAAGTTTTGCAGACAGTCGAATTAAGCAAATCTCGGTCGGTGCCCATGTCCACGAATTGCAAATCTTTGCAAACAATCGAAAGGAACAACTTCCGAGCCGCAATCGACTCGGGTGGTCCACATTTAACACGTGGACACACGGTACAGACCTTGTTCCTTTTGCGAAATTTTGCGAAACACGCTTGCAAGTCCGAGAAAATGTGGTCCGGCTATCGCGCGGGTACCATGATAACAAGGACAAGGCCCGAATCGAGAATCGAACAATCTCGTCCGTTATATAAGTCGATCTACCTGACCGTACCCTCCTTTTTATTTATCTGTCTTATCTCTTGCAAGGAATATCGAATCGGCGCGTAGAAACGATCGAATTAGGCAAATTTCCTGCGACAAGGGACGCACGGTGATCCGCCAACTTTCGTAGTTACAATTAACCCTTGCGGTGAGTTATGCGTAATGGAAGTTATTCTGTTCGATACAATCTAAACTGTTCACAACTATTAAAATGTTATTTTTTATTTACACTACTGGGAACGAAACAATTGTTTAGACTTAATTTTAACCCATCTGATTGTCTTAGTTTAAATAAGTATTTGGAATGGCTGTTGCAAGTGTCTCGAGAATGATCAAACGAAAAATTGCAAACTTAAATTGCAAAATTAAAAACTTGCAAATGCCGGACATTTAATCCAGTGTTTTAAGTTCAACAGAAACGAACGATCCTCGTCAACATTCATTTTCACAGAGTAATTATATTTTTTCTAACCAGAAGCAAACACGAATTAGGCCCTTCATCCCGGAGACGCGTTCATGCAACCTTGTCCTACGACGAAAAAGAAAAAAGAAAATGAAAAAGCCGATGTAACCGCAAAGAGTGCCGGGGTATTTACGGTCATGATCGGTGCAACAACGTGGCCGATGCCCAAAAAATCGCATAACACGAGGTTACAAAACCAGCAACCAGGCATTCGTGATCGGGGCTCGTATCTCGCGGGCCGTTTGTGTTACAATGCCATTATCGTCGATAAAAGTCTGTCACTCGAGAGTACGAATTAATTTCAATCACAGACGGGCCCGATCCGAAGCTGGCCGACCCGTTGCAACATGTTATAAACCCGAAAGCAACAAGATTCGCCGTAAACGATTCCGCCGTGTATCAGTTTCTTCTCGTTCGTTCTCCTCTCATCTGTACCCGTCCCTTCTCCGTCCTGTTTTCTCTCTTGGGAGGGATTTTTTCATTGCAGGGTCTTTTCTTCGTCTCGTTTTGTTTTCGTTCCGTCTTGCCACCGCCCTTTCTGCATTATAATTTTAAATGTACGTCGCGTATACGCGTATACATTCGTGCACGTCGCCCGGTACACGCTTCAGGGAGGTTTGAGGCGTGCCACGACAGTCGGCCGGGGTCCCGTCTTCTACTAAATGCTCCAATTATTAATTTACCTCGCTCACAATGTTCGCCGTGTAAGCAAAGACGAGTGCAACGTGTTATTCCGGCCGACGAGCGTAATCACGTTCGCCGGCACGCAAACCCGCGTAACGTTCCTCGCCGAGGAAGAGAGAGCTCTCCTCTGCTGCCTTGCCCTCGGGCTGACCGTGAGGATGATGCCGACTTCCTCCGCAAGAAGAGGACTCCCCCCTTCCTTCCTGATACCGGATGTCCCCCGGAAAATAAACCTGAAAGCCGGCCTCGATCGAATTTCTTACTTTTCAATCATATGCTCGCGAGACCCTTTGTTCGCTTCGTGGACGTCCTAGAAAGAGGTGACCAGGATATATGTCGATATATGCCTCGATACATTTTCCAACTTTTGGTCCCGCGTGTCATTTATACGTGTCATGTGCAGACAGCATTCTTTAAAATCTTGACGAAACGGATAGAAACGGATAGCCAGTGAACGAAATGTTGAGTGTATCGTCGAACAAACGACTTTCGAACGATAAAATTTTTTGATTTTTGATTATTTTTTAACGAAACTCTTACCAACATGTTCCTAGCATTTTTTTTATTAAAATGATACCAGACACGATACAAATTGGATCCTATTTACTCGTTTCATACACGGTTTAGTAGAACCTCCATTATACGAACTAATCAGTGGAACTTAAGTGTTCCGATAATAGAATAGTTATTTGGCTACAATACTAGATTAAATCTTTACTGACTGGTGCAATGTTTTATTCGGGTAATGTTGATGGTAGAAGAATTCAGATATCATTGGTTCGGATAAACGAGGTTCTACTGAATTGTCATTTGAATAAGCAAATATGCTCCGAATTGTGTCATGTTTGGTCTTGTTTTTATCAGAAAAATGGCACAAATACGTTAGTAAAGGATTCATAAGGAAATAATTAAAATCAAAAAAGTTTTGTCGTTGTCATAATGAAATACTCTTTTAGGACACCTTCTTAACACTAGATTCACGAGATCCGTCAAAATGACGGATTCTAATATTTTCAATTTACGGATGTTGAGATTGTAAAGATGCAAATTGTAAAGATTTCTTTGGGAACGTGTTATTTAAAAAATGGCTACAAATTTTGATAGATACATTCATATTATTTTTATAAAGTAATGTAAAATAATAATTTTTAGTGCTCCGTAAACCTAGCGTTAAGATTTTCTTTGACATAACACAGTCGTTGAAAAGTTTATGAATAAGCTAGCTGATTTAACTGTTGAGGCGATTTTCAACGTAGTACAATGAGCACGAAGAGTCAAGTAACAGGATTGAAATTTTTGCTTAGAATAAATAGACAGGTTATCGTTTGTTTAAAAATCTTCATGGTATCTGAGAGACTTCACCTCACTAATTGAAGGTTAAGTAGGCATTTCAGACTGTCTGCGGGACAGCTTCCAATTTTGATTCATCATTTCAATCTTATAGTAGTTAATTATCATAAAATAAATAAAATAAATTATTGTAAGAAGAAAATGGCACATATAAAATTACGAATGGAATGCTGTGGCTATATTAATATTATTATAATCAAAAAGAAATGTATTTACCGGTACATATATCGAGAAACAAATCGGTGCATTATACATTGAAAGCAGATTGCTGACGAATACAGTTTCATGACGCGAGCTCTGCAGAATGTATCGCTGCAGTATAAAGAAATTAAGATTATAACATGGAAATATAAAGTATCATTTACCATCATGGAGTCGACTATATTTTAAACGATCATTATTTTAGATCGACGTTTATATGCAAAAACGTCTGATAGCATGGGGCGATTCATAGCCGTCACTTTTGTTTCGTGCTCGTGGAGCTAGTCTCCGGTAGATCAGAGGCTACCCATTAAACTTTATTAAGTGTTTTTCCGGGACAATTTTATTCAATTACGTGGAGAACACACGATATGGTAATTAACTTATCGTATTTCTAGAACCGGTGCACCTGGGGTTTTCACAAATTGTCGTAAATCACGGACTTCCTTTCAATCCTGTTCTCCCCTCGAAAAGGATCAAAGCCAGAGAGCGAATACAAGATTTCTCGTTGCTCTCCGGTGTTTTTTCGAGTTGCGAGTAGACGTTCCGGGATCGCCTCAAGGGATCGACCATAAACCCCGCCATAAAATCCCGAAGGAATTTTATGAAAGCGTTCTCGTTAGACCGTGGCTGTGTTCTGGGCGTTTTCCGAATACACAGATTGGTGATGACTGCTGTTGAAATCGTTTCCAGCTTCCTGTCGCAGAACTAACTTCTTTGTAACTCTTTCTATCCGTCCGTTTCTCTCTTTAGATTCTCTGTACAGCAACGTTTATAACTTTATTTTGTTCGCGTTTATGGCGCAACAGGTTTGCCAACGGCACATCGAACAATTCCATTTTTCCAAAAGAATCGTCGAACTGTTTTTACATTTTGCGAACCTGACAATCACAGCAATCTCTCTGAACGTTCAAAGCTGAGGAAATCGGTACTCGTTTGATCTAGTAGAATTCTGAGCAGTTTGTTACAGTAAAACTTTTTTTTTGGTTGTTTAAAGTACCAGAATATTTTCTTTGTCTCTTTCCTCTTCATTTAATTATTTTAGATTGCATTTAACTGTGCTATTATCTATGCAATTTATTTGAACTATGCGTCTAATTGAAATATTGGACTTTGGAAGGCACAGCGTGTTTTATATATTTTTAATAAATTGTGGGTTCGAGAAAATTCCGGTTGCACCTTTGTTTAGATCTGGAAGATGCTGTAATAACTGGAAACCGCCAGATTACGAACTGGAAATCTTACAAAGTTTTGTGTTGCGTTTACAGGTTTAACGGCTCGCCTCTTAAACAATTTATATACTTACGATTTTACGGTTCCTCGTAAACCCCGAATCATAGAAGTGTACCTTTATATGATTTTACAAAACTACCGAGGTAACAAAGTCCTATAACGTAGACCCAATTAAAAAGTTCTAAAAGATGGTCGTGAATAGCAACACAAATTTTTTATTCATCCGAGAGCTTGATCTGTTATATTGTTGATAAATTCTCAATCTTGTTAATCTTTGTTAATCACTAGGTAATCTTCTGATTAACCCTTCGCACTCCTACGTCGAGGCTGAGGCGACATTGAACAGGTGTTTAGAAAATTTTGGATTGCAAAGAGTTAATATATAAATTGTGAAAAATCTATTATAAAATTAAAAATGAAATCCCTTCAGGTTATACAGAAACATCAATTTTATTGTCAATCGAAAGCCATTCTCCAAACGACCCGTCGTGGAGTATTAAAAAAGAACAGGTCGGTGCCGATTCATGGTCGGCGATCGTAGATTAAGAAATAATTAAGAAGAATTGGACGTTAACGAGAGATGCCGTTAAGAATTAAATAATTCGATGGACAGACTCCTCGTACTACGAATTAATAAATGAGTATGCGGACAACAGTAATGAACTAAGTGAAAGCTTAATATTGTTCGTTGCGATTACCGTCACGGTAAGCTAACTTAATTCGATCCTGATTGGCCGAACCAGGCGAACGCTTGTACCGCGGATTGGCGATGAAGGAGTCATCCCGTCACTTTCATTCAACAGTTTACATTCTCTACCCAATATTCGATTTTTAATTCTGAACCAAGTATTAAAAATCCATAACAGATTCCACAACCCCTTCTTCTTCTAGAATTTTCTTCGAAATCAAACAGAACCTGTCGTAAAGTGCGTTTCTCAAGCTTGAATTCGACCCCTAAAAAGTTCGAAAGTTCGTATGGAAATACATTTTTAAATAATAGAATGTTTGGATAATGGAGTTGCGTCAGTATTTGGGCAGCACCACTGCAAACAAATGTTCCCTTTTAATAGTTTATCTGACCAATTAAAAGCTTCATTCTTTCATCGGTAAGCAGTGAACCGTAACACGAGCTAGTTCCACTATACTAACGATGCAGCAAAAGGTAGACATTAGTATCAACGCGGCTTACGACCTGTGACGAAGCTAATAGCTGCAATTCTCAGAAACGTATCAAGAATAAATCCAAGAAAAGCACCACTCACAAAGCCTCGAATGTCCTCCAAACAAATGTGTCAAATCGCTCAGCAAGAAAAATGGGGTAACCTTGTTTTAGAGTATCTACTAATAGCTAGCAGTCCGTCCTCACGTTCCGTGGCAGTCGCTGCCATATCCTCGGCGAATGGCAAAGTATCGACACATCCGGCGCAGTGTCCCGCAATTCATCTTCGTGGTCCGCGAGGGTCGAGGCCCATTTCATAGTAAATTTGTCAGCGGGTCGATCATTAAACGAATTCGCTCGGGTCGATCCCATTAGCGGCGGAGAATCGGGGCGCTGACATTGACTCGGTCGTCCCTGGACCGCTCTGTCCACTGTGTTCGTGGTGGCTCCTCACGCACCGTGCACAACACACCGGGGTCCACACAACAACCGTTCCCCGTTCGTTCGTTGGTTCGTTCGTTCGGGTTGCACCCTGAAATAAGGTAGCCCCGGCGACGACGAATGGAGGAGCCGACGTGGGTGGTCCGAGAGAGATTTGCCTTCCGCTAAATATCGCCTTTGCGCCCTCGACGTGGGTGGCCTCCTCTCTGTGCCGAGGGGAATCGTCCATCCTCCTTGGTGTGGCTGGTGTTCGCCCTCCTTCGTCCTCCGTCCAGGAGCTGTTGTCTCCTGTC
Organism: Halictus ligatus; assembly: GCA_028454255.1. NCBI lineage: Eukaryota > Metazoa > Arthropoda > Insecta > Hymenoptera > Halictidae > Halictus > Halictus ligatus. The sequence continues at coordinate 7,146,494 of CM052140.1, forward strand.
CTCTTTCTGCCGGCTCTGATTTCTCTATGCCCCGGAAACTTGCTGAACTTATTACATTAGACCAAACGACCAACGAGAACGTTGCTCTGGACCACTATACATTCACCTCCGTAATCCGTAAAACATACCTGTCTAGCGAACGAATACTTCCCAACGAATGAGCATACTTCACTTCGACAGGGAATTTGCAAAACTTCACACGAAAAGATTGTTTTAACACCGTTCTAATTTCGTTTTTTATTATTACATAAAAACGAATAGGTACCATTTAAAACGGAAGAAGAATTCTTCAAATCGTTAAGGAAAGAATGAAACGTGTATTTGGCCCCTGTCTCTTGCGGTTATTTTGCATAAAGAGTCGCTGTCTGAAACTGTGTCCGCGCTGAAGCAACATCGAGCAACTTTTTGTCAATTCTTCTGGCCTTTTTCCCTTATTCGGGGAAAAAGAATGCAACAGTGTGGACATAGCTCAATGAGAAGTCGTTTAATAGGGAGATACTAAAATTCCTCAAGGATTCGAAATTTGTGATTACGAGATATTAGCGACTGTACCCTGCGCCATATTCGAGGGAGAGTTCACCTTCGTGTTTCCACCCGTTCCGCAGAAGACCTTCTCTCTCTCTCTCTCTCTCTCTCTCTCTCTCTCTCTCTCTCTCTCTCTCCGTTCTCCCGGACCCCTGCTCCACGATGAATGGGTGTTATTATAGGTAAAGGTAATGAAAGATATGGTTACGCTGTAATAAATAGTATGCGGAATCCGAGGCCCGGCCACGGGATGCTTTGAAACGTTACCGCGTTGCGAGCACTAACCGTGGACCAAGACGGTAATGATCGGTGTTTCGAACCATTCCTTTCGCTTTATTGGCCCGGCGAGGTGAACCGTTCCAGGGCAGATTTAGCGTTTCACGGGAATATTAAGGGCAACCGTAAGGGGACCGTCTTAAATACGTTTAAAGCGAGGACGCTACGATTATTACGGGGTGGCTAATTGCTCGAGGCACTGTGAATCCGTTTGATAGTCTTGGGGGATATATTGATGGACTCCCTTGAATTAACTTGTTGAGTGTTTTTGTAACGTGTAATTTTTCATTTCGAGAGTCTCCATTAGACTAATCGGTGTGCTTCTCGGGCATTTTGCTCATTAGTCCTGATTTAAATTTAATATGACGTGTTCGATGTTTGGGTTGATAGTAGACTTTTGTATTAGGGCTCTTTATTCAATAATTCTCGCGGGGAATTTCGGAATTCTAATTCGGGTGGAGCAATCAATTTTATGAGGTATATTTAGATAAATATGCATTGTTTTTATGAGATCTTATTTTGTGTTGTTTTATTTTATATTATATTTTAGAAAGTAAGTGAAAAGCAATCTCCTTCGTCGATCTTTCAGCGATCTTGGAGTAATCATCGCGTCTCGAATCGCAAAGAGTGGAACAATTTAGTGCATCAGACTGTCCTCGTAGCCTATGATAAGAGTTAGGAGCCAGAGAGGTCCGCGGACTCCGTAGCCGCCGCCTGCAGGGTGAAAAATACTTGTGCGCCCGAGCGTGCCACGTACTCGATTGGTCTGGACCGAGAAGGCATTGATCTCGCCATTGATCGATCGATCCGGAGGTCTCGGATAAGATGCTGTCGTCGTCCTGGTCTCGTCCTGCTCGTCGTCCAGCACGGGGTAGACCACACGCGTTGTGTCGCCTCTCTTTCCTCCTCCCTCTGCCTCGCCTCTCCTCTTTCTACTCTCTCTCTCTCTCTCTCTCTCTCTCTCTCTTGCTCTTTCCCTCTGGCCCTCTTACTCCCACCTGTCCGGCCTCTTTGGCCCTCTCGTTTGCTTGCTAGCCCACTCTCACTCGGCTGCCCTCTGATCCTTTTTGCTTTCTTTCCTCCCTTTCTCTCGGTCGAGCTACCACGACCTATCATGAATCCATTTCCCTTGCTTCAACGACCCTGTCGCTGGCAAACGAGGAGAAGGTGGAAAGTAAAAGGGTGAACGAAAACCAGTCCCCAAAAGGGGAGGACGAATAAAATGTCGGATGTTATTGCCCCTTCTTCACCCGCGAGCGAGCATCTTTTATTTCTCGCTTCTAGATCGCCCCCTCCGCCCCTCTCCTCTTCTGAGTAGAGCGCGAATTTTATATTTAAAAACAGTGAACAGCGGGGACTCGGGAGAATTATGACAGATTTTTTAATACGGTTTAGTTAAGATATGGACCATGAAACCCTTTTTAAAAACGCTATAAGCTCCGGACGACAGTCGGGACCTGTACATTCGAGCAGGATGTTTTTTAAAAAACGAAAGATTAACTGTTCATTCCCTGTTAAAAAAAAAGGTTCAAGGACAATTTTTATCTCGCACGAAGATCTGCACTTAATGAATTACGCGCCTGCATTGATTTTTCTCAGCCACGTGAAAAAATGGCCCGTATTCCTGCGCGCCGCGTTATTTACACGGCTCGCGCCGCGCTGCCACCCGTTTGTTCTTCCGCGCGCTCCACTCCCGCTTTTGTTCGGCATCCTCTTTCTTCTCGTTTTTACCGAGATCCACGATCAGGGAGTGGCAAGTGTTTCGACTAACATTCCTCCGCGTAGAGCCCTTCGAGGGTGCTAATTGATTCCGCAAACCGCACGCTCGAACGTTCTCCAACCCTTGTCGCTTGACCCTGATTGCACGATAAAGGATCGTGTTCTTTCACGTATATTCTTATTCAAATTCACAAATAACACGACGTCTCCAGGTACCTCTCACTTCCCCGTAAAAACACGCTGATCGCGTGGCATGCTCATAAAACGTTATAGTTTCTTTGTGTATAGCACTCTTCGAGTAAGAAAATTACTCTTAGTTACTTTCACGGCGTAGTAAAATATCTGTCCAGTCTCCAGCGATTTTTCTGATCGACGGATGCAAGCAATTGTTATTTTACAGAAAGATCCACAGCGATGATTAGACTGTGGATTTTATGTATTTGTGAAAAGAATTCGTAGGTTTAATTTTCAGTAGCAAAAATATTGGAAAAATTTAAAGATACTACTATATTGTTTTCAATCTGTTAAACATAATAGAAAAGAAAATAAATGTCTGTTTCGTTTCAGTTCGTTGCAATTTGGGTAAACATTTCCGATCCGCAGTCTAGTGATGGTTTGCCACCAGTCAACGTGGCCAGCGATCTCTGCCCAGTCTCTAGCGATTTTTCTGATCGATGGAGGTGAAAAATCGCGTCGGTGCCATTCGGATTAACATCGTCGAAAAATCGCGTAACAGCAGAGGCAGTCTGCAACAGCGCATAATACCGCGGGAGACAGTCGGTCGGCCACCTAATGCTAATGCAACTACCATTAGCAAGTAGTGAATCGAATGTAAAGTCGGACGTAAGGTGGGACCACACAGGTCGAGCGCGGAGGGTTATACGGGGCCAGCAGATGCAGTGCCCCATAAACAGCGGGGCGGGACCACCCAACGCGCTTGTTCCTTCGTTTCGTTCCTTCGTCTGTTTCCTTAATAACCACGATAGCCTGTGTTCCCCGTTACGGGGGACGAGTGTACCCAGCCCGAATCCTGCGTAATACTTATAAGCGTGAGCGTTGTACACAACCGGGTAACCGAGGCGATCGCGTACGCATCCGTTCGGCACACGGCTGATTATGGTTAATTCAATGAAACCGCAATCATGATTATTAGCTCTCGATACGGACCGCTTCAAACAGGACGACAGGCAACACTTTAAGGGAAAGAGTTAATAGCTAGCTTGAGTATTATTCGAATTGTTTCGAATAGATAAAATGATTATTCGCATAAATTATTTTCATATTTTATATGAAAATAATGATTATTAGCTCTCGATACGGACCGCTTCAAACAGGACGACAGGCAACACTTTAAGGGAAAGAGTTAATAGTTAGCATGAGTATTATTCGAATTGTTTCGAATAGATAAAACAATTATTCGCATAAACTATTTTCATATTTTATTCGGAGAATCATGATTAATTCTTCTTAACAGGTTATTCTCTGTGTTTAATCGAATGATTCTATTTATACGAATATTTCATTGGAACATCGATTGCAAAATTATTCGCATATCTCCACCATAAAGTTGCAGTTTCGTTGAAAAAATATAAATATTCCCTTCCTCTTGAATTTCATCAAATGATCTGAGAAAATAGAAGACCTAATGGTAGTTGTTAATACATAATATTGTTGAATATTGTCCATCGTGTTCAGCTCGGGTCATATCCTGTGTGAGCCGGTCAGCCTCATAAAGTGACGCCATGCGCCGCTTTATGGGGCTCGCGTGTTACCAAGCGGTTTCATTGAATTAGAGTACCGATACCGGTCTCCCCTTGTTGCACTCTCGAGCGGGGTTCCTTTCTGTATACTTATAACTAATAAATAGACTGCTCATCCTCTTAAATTAACATTTTTAAGAGACTTGCTCTTTTATTTCAGAAGAACTGTAATTACCGAGAAACTGGCTCTATCTGTTAAAAAATTCATCAGTCCTATTATTAAAAAAACAAAGTATATCTATAATCTAACGAAATTTCTTTATTTTTCATAATGTCATTAATCTGCTGAACTTAATGAAGCTGTAAAGAAAATTATGAAAAATCGTAAATTCCATAAGATTCCATTATTCCCATAAAATCTTAAAATTGCTGAAACTGAAAGGTGCTGTAAAAAAGATGGAAGTATGAAAAATCGTAGGGTGGCGTAAAATAGTGCCACAGCTGCAAACAAAATTACGAAAAATCGAATAAAATCACAAAACTTGCATATATAATAATTACGAAAGATCGAATGAAGGCACAAATTGGTGCGGAAGCTGTAAATAAATTACGAAAGCTCGAACGCGAGGCATAAATTATCATAAAAATTCTATCTCGTAGGCCAGAAGCTACGAAGAAAAGAATTTTTCATAGGTTTTAAGATAAGACGATGATTTTGTGTGTAGGTGTTGGTACTCGTCGGTAGGATGTTGCGTATTAATCACGGACAGGGAGGATCTATGTGTGGGAAAATTCGAAACGGACTACCTGTCTTCAGCCGGGCCACGTGTGCACTTTCTCACAGGCCACTTCGTATAATGCCGCGTCAGATTGACTTTCGAGAAGAGATAATGACAGTCGGAGCTATTTTAATAGAGTAACGATGTCTCTCCTTCAGCTATCGGATTCGGCGACAGCGTTTTCGGCCACGTTTTACATTCCGAAGTTACCGGATATCTCGGTTTTATCATCCTCAAATGGGACTGAAAGCATAAAACGGATAACGCCGATCAAACAGAGCGGAGTTTTGCATATTAATACCATTAATAGATTATCCGCTCCTGGAACGGTAGCCTGATCGTGAAAACAAATTGGCTGCCACATTTGATATCGTTAACCCAGAGTACGTTTTTTCGTTTACTATTTTCATATTGATGACTCGATTAGGCATCTTTATGCGGCGTTTATATGTACAAAAATTTTAAATACAAGGAAGCATGCAATTAATTAAGATTAGCAGCATTGTTATTTTGCCCACAAAATATTTTCTAGTTGGACAAAAAATTTGTTCTCGTATTCTAATTTTTTACAAATAAATTTCAGAAGTAGAAGTTTGCATAAAGATCTATTAGTAGACTACATAATGCAAATACAAATTGAACTATTTCATTGAAGTTGGAGTCTGAAAAGAATCTAATTGTTCATCTATAAACATTTTAAGGTAAATAGGTAAATCTGCAGTTCAATAAAATTCTCTACTGTATTTCTATCTTAGACACACAATTTGGATCATCACCGAATTCAGAATGCTTGATTAGTTTTTCGTCGAGACAGTAAAAATATTAAAGCTTCGTTCAATGTGCTAATTGAGTCCAGTTCGATGGCAACACTGTAAGTAAAGGGAATTTTTAGTCGACCGTAATTAAAAGCCTTTGTTATTCTTTTCGTTTCCTTTATTTAGTTTCCGACTTTCGCCCCTTCATCTCGTGAGAGGATATTGAAACCTTCTTTGACCGAGAATATTGCGTTGTCCCGAATCTTCGTTAATATATTCTCGCGAGAAACTTGATCGTCTTATTTCAGTTCCTTTGCTGATATATGGTCCTTTTCTCGGAACGCTGACGTGAAAATTACTTTTTTTCTCGTACGAGTTTCGGGGCATCTCTCGTTTGCTCTTTTTGGTTTTCGAGTAACAGACAAGTCTTTTCGACGCGCATGGTCCTTCTGACAGCCTCAGAAGCATTCTTATATAATCTATGTATTAATACGAATAACTACCATTATTCAGAAAATATATTTTCTTTGAATGCAAAACGGAAGATAGTTATGAACAAGTAAAAGAAAAATATATTTAGTTTGCATCCAATAATAAAAAGTATCACATTTTTTTTTTAATAGAATTTTGTGGTCAATTTTTTTTAATTTGTATGAGGGATTAACTATTTTTCGTTAATTGTAGAGAATTTGTAGAAAATACTGCAACAATTTGATACTGTTATTGCGAAGCGTAATCTATTGACAACGAATGGTAGCTGCATTAGCGTTATCGGTAAGGAAGAATGTGCAACGCGAATCCAAAATGCACTGTGCGTAGTGTGCATAATCAGACGAGAATAAATTGGCACAAGGAATATTTTTACTTCATTGAACTTTATTCATAAGGAAGTATTCTTCATATATTCACTTAGACGATTGTAGGGTCGTTACAACGTCTTCTAAGACAAATCTAAATGGACTTTTAATGCGAATTAATCTATCGCTCTTTCTTTCGCTTGAGACGCGAGATAATGTTGTCTATAGGCCCCAGTTGGATCATACTTTGCTTCGAGAAGACTCCAATCTTCGGTTCTGTGATCGATTAAATAATGCGAAACCTTGTCTGCAACCTCCTTCTGTTTCTCGCTGCAGGCTGAGCAGTCGTTCTCCAAACCGTCTGGCAAGTTCTCTGCAATTTTTATTCAAACATTAGCTATTATTCAGAGCACTTCTTAAAAACTAAAAGTGTCAGGTAGAATTTTTAATAAAACATTCGAAAATAGTCGTACGAACCAAAGTATAAGATGGAGAAAATAATACTTGAGATAATAAATTAAGTCAACAGAAAAGAAAAGAACACAATAATTAAAAGAGTTTATTATTTGCAACGTGTACGTAGAAGTCTGTATTATTCGTATAATTTTATACAAAAATCGATTCACAGTGTGCACATGCGTGACATTGCATCTTCACCATGATTGAAATCTCCAAAGTCAGCGTTACATTTAATTAAGTATAGCATTTTGCGATTTGTTAATTAATTTTTAAAACCAGCTTGTATATACCTGTCAGAGGAATATTTAAAACATAAATATTGTAATTTGTAGTATTATTGATAGAATAGAAAGGCATTGAAGTCTCTGCACCGATTTTCCCCATAAATCACAGTTTATAGCCAAAGTATACTTCTGAAGGGTACAAAATCGGTAATTAAGTTAGTATTTTGTAATATCGTTGCAAGGCTAAAAAGGCCAGATTAAAAAGCTGCCATAACTTTTAACAAGTACCGACACGCAATCGTCAAAATGAAATGCAGACAGTGTATAGGTAATGGCCACAATAACTACGTTTCCGAACCGTATATCCTTCGGGCGCATCACGCACTAAAGAAAGACATTCTCCTCTTGGGTAATTATATCACGCAGCAATTTTTTTCCAGATGGCAAAGGACGCGTAACTGATTTAATGTGCGACCTTGTCCTCTGGGAATAGTAACGACGCTCATAAAGTTGCGGTCGACCGTAAAACGACGGCGTCCCGCGTAAGAACAGCTGTGGAATATGCATACTATTGCATACAAGTGCATAATACTCGCGCGTGGCCGCACACATATGCGTTTTATACTAGGCCATTAACAAGGGGCTTGAATTTTCTGAGGACCGGTAAATGAAGCTGCACAACGTCACACGTTGTGCTTTATTTGTCTTATAAATTTACATCGAAGCTAACTTTCTACCAATCAAACGTTCCATACGCTTTCAATAGTGTCATTAACATTAACTTATATCACTTTCAATTTAAACTTTTAATTTGTTTTCTCGCATAAATAAAATTTGATTTATCCTCTACAATTCCATTATTGATGGATCATTTTTGCACTTAAGTATTTTGCTAGACTATGTACATAATTACAGGAAAAATTAAGTAACCGATTGTAGATTGTATACGCATAAATATCTTGCTACAGTATTTTAATTGTGCAAAAAGGCTAAAAAAAACCTTTATTAATTTCCTCATTAAAAAATGATTATTTGTGCCCAATGCACGAACAGTAAAATAATGTTCAGTTTCTCATAAAAGTCACAGAGCACTGAAGATCTCAATCATCTTGAATAAAGTTGTTCATTTAACATCAGTGCAATCTAGCTCTTGGTAAAGTAAAATAAATTCTGGTTGCTTCTTTTTTAACTAAATTTTGTACGTTTATTTAGAAACAGTTAGCATAGATGTTAATCTAAAGAAATAAACTGTAAAGACATAAATTTACAAAGATATTCAAAGTGTACTTTACACTTCGCTTTTACTCACTTTTGAGTTCAGATGCATCGGGAGTGCAAGGACCGCGATCCAGCAGACAGTTCACGTATCCATTCAGGAGTCTCTCACTGTTAAGCACCGAATCGATGTCGATATCGTCGTATTTCGTAGTGTACTTGTCCTCAGCCTCGGAAAGCAGAAGACAAACCGCGAGTATAAGAACAGTCAAGATGCTCTTCATTTTTCTTCAAAAGATTCGAACCTGGTTTCTTCTCTCACTGATCATCAAACTCGTTAGTGTGCGCGTTTTATATACTCCGAGCAGGGTTCGTTTGTTGCATGAGATCGCGGCAAATTGCTGATACTATGCGAAGAAAATTGTGGCTGCCGCATGATTTGGTAGAAAAATTGAGTACGACTCATTTTCTTGTATGATAAGACGTCGTTAGGCGGATGACTCCTTTTATGGGTTCCCAGAACTGGGCTGGGACGCATCAACATGCATTCACACAAACATTATTTAATCCTGTAATTCAAAAGATGATTTTATCTTGGATTTTATTTATTTCATCAACTTATTGCTGCGATTGAGCAGTGGCATTTTTATGCATGTTATTTGTTTCAGCTAATTGTCTAATTGTCTAATTTTCTAATGGTTTCCTACTTAGTCTCTTCAATTCTTTACTTTCGAAAATGTTTTTAATGTTGTAATTCCTATAACACTATAATTTCAAAAATGTTTCCATCTTGGATTTGGAAGAAGTACATTTTTATATTTATTTATTTTAATGAAGGTTGCTATGATTAAACAATAGCATTTTTACGTGTGTTATCTTCTTTATAGAATATTCTAAACATCTTACACTGCTTTGTTAATTTTCCAAGTAGTTTAATGGTTTAATAAAATGATTTACTTCTGGATTTCTTCAATGTTTTTTTTATAAAAGAAATGTTTAATCCTGTAATTATTATTAAAATATTTTGGAAGAAAAAGGGCGTTGGTGGTGATACGATTTTTTATGTACACCACAGTGATTTGGAATTCTGCAAAAATGTGCTTGCGTACGAAGAAGTATCGGTTCCAGATCGTCGGAGGAAAATTTGCAACAAAATTGGCCGGTAATTGGAAAGATCCTTGTTGCTGTCAACTATACCCGGTAATGGTTGATGACATAAACGGAGCCCTGTTTGTGTACGAGTGAGTCCAATTGTCGAATGCTTCCTCGATCCGAGTGCCATCTTCGTCGAAGACGTTACACGGCCGCGACGCGACGCATGGATCCCTAGAATCGATAAGACATTGTAATGCTATAAATGATCCTTCCTCCGCGTTATTTCGTATTCCGTTCAGGCGTCCGGGGCTTCGTAAATTCAACGTGGCAAGTACGCGTTTTAAGTTCTCGTTCCTTCCTCGTGAAATCTGAGACTTCTTGTCGACTTTGCTACGTGAGATTTATACGTAGAGGTGGTCTCGCCGTCTCCGATGATATCGTTGTTTCCTGAAAAATCCTTCCTAGACTCCAGTTTCCTCCACAACCGGTCAAACCATATTCTTAAAAGCCTTTTATATTTGCTTGGAATATCTTCAAATACAAATCTTCGATCACTAGTATGTATATTTTGTAAAGAAATATATTCTTCATTATAAATATCATGATTGCATAACAATCTCTTACACATGAGCAACACATAATGAAGAACATCTTGTAAATCTTATAAAGCTGTCTTATAAAGTTCTTGTAAAGTCTTATAGATTAATTAGGATTGTACAAAGAATCCAGTCTAAAAAACGTGCACCACAAACCAGAATAACAGTGTTCTTTCTTTTCTAACAACAAAATTCCTCTTCTCAATTCCAGCTTCAACAAAAACATAAAAATTGATCCTTTCGTGTCAAAACATTGTGCTCCTTCGAAATGCGTTATTAAATATTCTGGACTCTTTCCTGGCCAGCATTAAATTTCAAAATACTGTGTATCGTACTCATCAGAGTCAGTTTCCGGCCACTCGGCACAAGCATAGCAAATTTTCCCGACATCCCTCCAACATTCAGCGCAATGGACAAACGGACATCCAGGTGTAGTGCATTTCCTATATTCCGGCCCTTTTCTAGGCTCCACCTCGTCGCAAATTAAACACCTCTCCCTGGCACACTCAAACATCCTCATCCAATCAAATTGTCTCGGCCATCTCTGTCTCAGAGACATCCAGAAATCGACTTCGTACTCCAAACGACGAGTCCTGACCAGCCTCTTCACCCTCGCCTTCATGAATCTCGTGAAACCGATCCGCCTTCGCAGGCTCTCGTTGTACAGATACAGCGTCCTCCTCTTTTCTCGTTTCCGGTAGAAGAACGAGCAGATACCTCGACGTGTCCTTTGCGTGTAAACGGAGCTGATGATCAGCAGAAAAATTGCGAGGAACGTCCCGTAGATCTTGAAGAGCATGTAGCCCTCCAGTTTCGTCGGTCTTGGCAGACATGCGCTGTTCGTGGTCACGGTTTTGATGTGCTTCTTCACGTTGAACCCGCGTACTGCGCTTCTTATCAACGTTGCTATCACTCCCGTGCCTCTGATCTCCAAAGACAAATCATGGTGACCTTCCTGAATACAATAATGCGCTTTATCAGAATTTGGTTTCATTATTTTGATCATATATTCGCGAAAATTTATAAAATTCGATTTCATTTTTCTTTCGAGAACTCCGTTGGGAAAGAAACTGAAATTTTACCTGAGTGTACTCTATAAGGGCATGTCGCCTAATCATGTCCAGCACCTCGTAGAACAAACTATCCAAGACAACGAAAATGCTAGCAGCAATTATTTCGAGTAGCAATTTAACCATCTGCCCAGTCAAATTAAATTTCTCTGATTGGCTCGGCTTCCAGTTATAAGGATCTATGAACTTTTTTTTCTCGATCTTCTTCAGCGGCAACAGTGTTAAACTTCCTCGAGCTTTCCTCCTAGCATCGATCCTCCGAAAATATGGCGTCACGTAGACATTATCATGCTCGATATCGTCCAAGTATTTGTCATGGTAGCTTTGAGCGTTGAAAATGATTTTCAGGAATACAAAGGACAAGCATCTTTTTATGATGACCATTATAGATTCGAAGAGCTTAGCTCTCGTTGTGAATTGATGGACAACTGTTTTAGCTGCGTAGACGGAATCCTGGAGGTCTAGGATCACTGCAGGTTTCTTTACTTTGTATTGTAGTTTGGCGTCTTTTATGCTCCTGGTGAACTCGTTCCTCGCACCTACGAACGATGATTATGAAAAACTAACACAATGGTTTTTCCATAGTTGTCATTACAAGTGAAAAGAATTGTTGTGCAATTTTATGAGAAACGTCATTTCATATAAATCCAGATATAAGTGAGTATACTCAATTTCACTTTTCCCATTTAAGCAGTCTTCTAGGTCTAATTTTCGGTTTCGAGATTAGAATATTCTTCGTACAAAAGGTTAACGATAACCAGTTCGAGGTTGCTACAAATTTATTTATTGGAATTGATCTTTTCATACGTACTCTTCAAGGCAGAATAGCCTTCACCAATGCCGCTGTCAACCTTGCCTTCGGGATCACATATGCTGGAACCTCCCAAAGCCTGGACCAGGTTGCATACGAAAGTCAGCTTCATGGGCCAGCAAAGAAGCCACGCGACGAACATAGTCACTTTCTCATAACACTTGTCGTAAGCATCACCGAACATTTCCCTTGAATCGAAAGCAGAGTTAAGAAGATGATTTACATCCAATAAGAAATTGATGAATAAATGTATGTAATTTTTTAAAGCACGATAAATGTACAAACTTTTTACCTACATCTGTCCGAACCCCTGCTAAGCTGCTCCTCGCATCTAGCCTCTATCTTCTTCTTGTACTTCGCCTCGTACACGTCGGCAGCCGATTCGGCTTCTTCGATCTTCTTCTCATGTTTCTCTTCGATCTCCTTGCTCCTCTTCGTATCACCTTGTAATTCATCCAGGTAATCGTTTTCCTCGTTCAATCGCCGCATTTCCTCATCACCTTCAATCTCCTCGACGATGGGACTCATTAGGTCCCTCACGGATGATAGAGTATCCTTTATCTCCTCTCCGTCGGATTTCATTTGGAGAACAGCCTGATTACACACGAATTTTAATCAATTTCAATCGGTTTCTTTGTTGCAGAAGGAATTACGATGCTGATAGGATTAAAATCATTTCTATTCTTGCTGCCCGGTCTTTGTCGAGCTATTCGTTCGAAACAATTTTGAGCAGACAAGAATTGATACATTAGCAACTATTTTCTTGAAATTTTCTAAAATACAGAACTATCTTTAACGCGTCGGTTGCTAGCTATGCTGATCCACAAAAAATTCCACGAAGTCGAAATAACTCGGTTCGTGGAACCGAAAAAGAAAAATGTACATTTTCTCGTTCTCATCCAATCTTTAATACGATTTTAATCGCAATTAAAATTCAATTCTAGATCTAGACGAAAAAAGAAAATCCGAATGAGGTGAAAAAGGAAGCAAGGAACTTGGTAAAACTAATTTCATTGATTTCATTGATTTTTCTTCATTGATTGATTGCACACATCACCTGCTGAAATGGCTTGAACATCAAGTCGAATCTCGATTTCGTGAGATTGTACGTCAACTGGGAAGTACAAGCGAACGTTCTCACCACTTCTTTCGCATTGTACATCATGTTAAAAAGTGGCCCAGCTATTATGTAACCAAAAACTAATGCTCTTAGCAGACTGCGTCCCGAGCGACCGAAAAAAGCAGGTATCGTCAGCGCGCAAATGCATCTCACCTGTCGTATTAAAAATAACAAGTTACAGTTACCGTTTAAACTATTTTAACGTTGGAAAATATCATTTTTCTGAACAATCTCGAATTTGTGATACTAGTAACCTGCGGATCTTTATGCGCTCGTGGCACTTGCAAGGTTCTCAAATACAATCGAACGTGTATACATAAATTTACAGTGAAAAATGATCACTGAAAATTACTCATTTGTATGATTCGCAGTTGCTTATTTAACAAACAAAAACTACCTGAATAGATGAAGCACATCCAATGGACATCATCGTGACAAGTGTAACAGCCAGAACGAAACTGGTATACTTATCGAAACGTAGGTCAACAATAATGCATCTATACAAGATAACAGCCATAGTGAAACCAAGAAGAAAGCCTACAAAGGCACGCGTTTTCTTGTGCGTACCAATGGGGTCGTAACAAAGGTGGAACAAGGTTGGAAAGTGACTCAAATAGTATTTGAAGAACGCCTTTTTAAATAGCTCCACACGACGGCCAAGGTTAGTTTGATTCTCCATCTTGTTATGTCTACGTTCGTTTTTATCCTCTCGTAATTACCGAGTCACGAGTATAATTAGTATATTCGATTTAGTGGTTAGAAAAATATGTCTGATGTTCGTATTCGATCCTTCGATCTTTTTCGCGTTATCGACTGTCACAGCTCGATAATCAGCAACTTATTTAATGTTTATTAATATTGGAAACGTTCAGTGATAATTACTTCGTAAAATGTTGTAATATTCTTTGTAATGGTGTTTGACGTATACACATAGCAATTATTTCAATGAACTGTCTAACAAATGACAATAACAATGTCTTGAAATTTTTTTGGTTACACAGATTTAAAAACGTTTAAATAAAAATTGTTATTTTTCTATTTCTATATCTTTTTCTTTTTTCTGTTGCACGAAGAAGATATAAATTACTTAAGAAGTTCTTAAACGCTCCCAATGGTCTCCTGTTTATAGGAGAAGCTAGAAAATATTGTTTCAGGGCGTTCACTAAATCGCTTTAGAAGAACAATATTTGTTCGCTTAATTAGTGGAACGGTGATCACCACAAGGTGTTAACACGTGGATCGCTTTCCTCTCAAGTATTACGTCACTCGTCGACCGAAAATGACACGGTGACCTCTTCAAACACGCCCAATGAATACAAAACCACGCTCAGCCCCGATTTTCGTTGATTCGTGTGCCAGGCCACGTGTCTATTTGCATTGTAAAAACAAAAGTAAAAGGATATAAGTACGAATGCGAAATATTACATAGAGGATGTATTTAGCTATAGTTTATTTGATAGACACGGAACGTCGAGCTGATTCTCCGAAGGACATTATTATACAGCGCCTTTGCTAACGTAGTACTTTGCTGTTTGTCTGACGTGCGCGCGTGTGCGTTACGACTGATCATGAATTGTCAACCGACATTGTCGTTAACTACGTGTTGATTACAGGCGATAATTTTCTCCGACAAATTGTTTGCCTTCGAGGTCGCCAGTCGAGAATCGAACTTCCCTAAGCGTTCTTCTGTCGTGTTTCCGATGATCTTCAAACTTTGATGCCGTGCTTCTCCGCTTCCTTCTCGTACTTGATCTTGTACTTGCCATCGGGATCGTACTTTTTCGACAGCTTGTTCCACATCTCGGGCTTGTTGTCCACCAGGAATTTCACAACCTTCTCTGACACTTGCTTTTGCTTCTCTGTGCACTTGGAGCACTCGGTGGCCAGGGCGTCGGGCAGGACTTCTGAACAACAAAAATTAAATTATTTAATAAAACGATCTG
This sequence comes from Halictus ligatus, assembly GCA_028454255.1. Lineage (NCBI taxonomy): Eukaryota > Metazoa > Arthropoda > Insecta > Hymenoptera > Halictidae > Halictus > Halictus ligatus. The sequence continues at coordinate 7,161,578 of CM052140.1, forward strand.
TATTTGGCTCGGAGAAAGTGATAATAATTTGTAGATTTTAGGTGTGAAAGTGTAAAAGAAAAATCAGAAAAGACTCAGCCAGGCAGGACTTCAAAGTAAAAATACAATGACTGAACAAAAAGAATTTTACTTGGTTAGAAGAAAATGTTAGTAAATTGTACTTTTAAAAATATAGAAAAAGAATTGAAGAAAATTCAAGGAGAAGAAACAATAATTCTGTAAAAAAATTTCAATCTAATTGAAATGGTAGGAATTCCAAATTTTTGTATTAAAAATTGTGGGATAATATTCAAGAAGATTCAAAAAGAAGGGCCAGTAAATATATACATATATGGAAAAGTTTGTTAAAGATACATACAATTGTACAAATTGTCTTATAATTATTCAAATGAATCTGATTTTTTAGAAGGAATTGCTTCTTTTTCGTTTTTAAGAATTTTAAAAGAAACAAGTACTCTCTACTAATGGTACTCTACAAGTACCTCTACTAATGCTTCTTGAATTAATTTAACAATTGACACGGTTCGAATAATAAATTAAAGACTAATGTAATGACCAATAAATATAAAAATTAAAAAATGTGACTAAGAAAATTTAATCTGACAGTGACAGCATACGAACGAAGCTTTGCTCTGGCGATTTCAATGCTTGGTCAGACAAGTGCGCACGCGCCACGCATATCTTCTAGTTCCATTTAGAATCTAAAGAACTTTTAAGTGGTGATAAAATAAACGATTTTTGTACATAGTAAATGGAAATATTTTAGTAGGTACATTTCACAATTTTTCAAAATAACGACATTGTTTTACTCACTTTTGAGTTCAGTGCCCTCCGAAGTGCACCTTCCCTCGTCCATCAAACATTTGAAGTAGTTTTTCAGAAGACGGTCGCTGCGAAGAATTTGGTCCACATCAATGTTGTCAAATTTGCTTGTATACGTGGTTTCTTCGGGGCGAGCGGACACGTAGGTAATTGCCACGAGGGCGAACAAACAGAGTAATCCGTATTTCATGGCTGTAACAATAAAAAAGCAAAATTAAAATTTTTGTTTCACCGCCTGCTGAAATATTAATTTTCTAAGTAAATTCCATGTGAAGTATGATGACCTTCAAATAATTAACTATAGAATAAATACAAAGTTCAGCCAAAAAAACAAGAACTGGGCAGTGTTTAATTACGATGTACTAACAAACTGTAATAAATAGACTGCGAATTTTCATGCAAAATCCACAATTTTCTAAGTCAATTGTCGAAAACAACAATTCAATGTATTTTTCCTTTTAATAATCGTAATAAGTCGAAAAATATTCTGAAATTCTTCTAATGTCTTCACAGTTTCGTATTTGATTTGCCCATTTTTGTAACAAACGCTTAAAATCCACCGTCTAGTAAATTTCGGTTTCAAATATGTAGGTCATAGGAAGAAAAAGATTTTTGTGACTGTTCCACCGATGGGAAAATGAACGACACCCAATAAATCACACGGCGAGCCAAATACTCCACAGGATGTGCGACACTCACTCACCTGAACGTGATTAGCTGCGATCAGATGCAATTGTAAAGTTGTCCTGGGCCGCGGCACTTATATATGTCCAATCAGTGGTGTGAGGCCCAAGGTGTCCGCAGGTGGGAAAAGGTGGGACTCTTACAGCTGTACCCCACCTGAATACTTACTTCATCTCTGTTTTGCCCGAGCTTCTAGAAAATATTCTTGTTTGTGTGATCTAGCTATGACGTGCATTTTAATAGATTTTTTATCCCTGTCCGCCGATGCGAGCTCATTATGCGTCGGCTTCCGGAATCGTTTGAGAAGATCTGTTCTGATGAAGAATTAGTGGCAGTGACCGTGCTTTGATGTCGTAATGCAATTTCTTTTCTGACGAGCGACAAAACATTCATCGGGTTTCGATATTTAATATTTATTTTGCCTAAGTCCAAAGTTCCGTGCATATTTAATAATACTTCCTTTAATATTACTTCATTCCAAAATGAAGGCTCTCTTCCCCTTGGCGATAGCATATTCATCAGATTTTAAGATTTTATATTTATTTTGTCCACATCTAAAGTTTCATATATGTAGATTCAATAATATTTATTTTGGTTAACAGTCGTCATTTTCGTTTTATAAAATGAAGAGAGGTAGCACGTCTTTATTGCGTTATTTAATATTTATTTTGTTTTGGTGTGAAGTTTTATGTAGGTTCAAGAGCATTTTCTTCCGATTTCGTTAGTATTTATTTTGTCTAGCATGATTTCCAATAATCTTCGTCGTTTCATAAAACGAAGAGCACCGAAGCGCCTCGAATTCAAGCTGTTGTTAATCTACTTAAAAGATTAAGAACTCTTCGTTAAGATTAAGTCGGGATATGGAAATGTTCCAACGTGAATGGAAGATTTTGATTTCCCACTGCCCCTTTCGTTCCATCTGCCATCTTTTTTGTGAGTCGGGAGATGTGTAGCAGAAACAGGTTATATTGCCTAATTTCGATGGAAAGTTCTATCCTTTTACTATATCCCATTGATTAAGATTAACATCAGTCAGATGTTATTTCATGATGAATATTTATTACATACGCTACCACTATTGATGACAAATTGGCTGTCCAGACTTGGCTATATGCAGACTTTCATGCAAGAGCTGAGCGATTAAAGACAAAAGTTGTAAACTATAACGTCACAGTTTTCTTTTTCGTGTTTTTTAGTTCTTCTTTTCTTCATGCTCGTTAACTTCCTGCAGGCGGCGAGTGTAAACATTCGTGACTCATACCTCTTTTTTAGGGTACATATTATTAAGATAAACATAAATCAACGTTATTGCACAACAAGTTTCATTTCCATTAATTACATATGTAATGGGACTTTTTCTAACAATGTGATTAAATTAACAGTGCAACTTCATTACATATTCGTGTAAATACAAGATAATATTTAGTAGCATCATTTAAGAGAAGTTGTTTTCTATTAGTGTTTCATCTAAAAATGTTCATTATTCTATTAATATAATTTTACTATTTAACTAGCATTAAAATATATACTAAAATATATCTCTTATTAGTTTATTAAAATTAGCGTTTGTCTTATACTTTCTCTTCTTAGAAGTTATATCACATTCGGTTACGTCACCGAGTCTTTTTGAGAGAAAAGACAACATTGCCCGAATAAGCATGTTTAGCAGAAGCAAATTTTCGCCGATGCTCGCAAAAACTTATCGAATAACTTATGTCAATATCGTACTCCAGTCGTCTCAAGAGATATTAAAATGCACTGATCCCTGACATTAATTGGCTGTTCAAGTTTTGAAATTAGCAGACCTTACACGTCCTTACGTAACCAAATTATCTACACTTCCAAAAAAAAAAATAATTTACACATTTTTCAATCATCATCATTCATTGAATTCTTGTTTCGAATGAATCGATGAAACGAAATAAATGCCATTGAAAATGGACGCTTTGACAGTAAGAAAATGACAAGACCACAGAAACTGTGATCAAAATTATCCTTTCAATGCAATTTTTGTGCAATTATTTGTATCTTCGCGGAGACATAATTGCGAACGTTGTCAACAATAAAATACGGATACCTGGAACAACACTTGAAAATCAGTAATGATACTATTCTTATTCACATGTTTGTATGAAATACATAATTGCATGCTGTTGCAAAGTCAATGAAAGTATTCCGATTAAAACTAAAAAATCAAGTTTTTCATTGAACGTATCGTTAAAAAATATTTCATTGATTCCTGACACACGTGAAAGGTAAACGTTTTCATTTTAATCGAATTTTTAAAATTCATTACAGTAGCAAATATATAAAAAAAAGTAGAATCAGTGTTGTCCCCTGAAGAGCGAAAAGAAAAATGGTAAAGAACAACACATAGGGACAAGTTACTGCTTCTTTTAGTCACGGCGGTGAATATGTTAGACTAGCTCTAAATGGTTCATCGCTTTACAATTATAATTTCGGTTCCTCTAAAATAAAATTCATTATAAAATTCTCAGCGCTTAGTCCTGATTATCTGAATTGCCTGTCGGCAGGCAAAATATTAAATAGAAATTAACAAAAAAATCGTAGATCTCCCGGAGTCCAAGATCCGCACAAGATACCGGAGGTCCTCTCGTCAATCGCAAAGATATTCCAGCAAAACAATTATCCGTGACAGGGTCGAGAGATTTCAATGCGCGTGTGTAGCAATCAAAGTGGCGTATTTACAGAATTGTGATTCTAGAAAGAAGATTGAAAAAGGCGACGGGAAAAGTACACGTTGCAGACTCTCGAATACACAACGAAGGACGCCGCGTCTTAGCTACAATAAAAGAAAAATCTCGTAGACGTCATGAGGAGCCTCTGATCCAAGAAACGCCGTCGATTCGCCGCATGACGCATTGCTCTCGATCATGCCACACTGTCGCGATCGCACACGTCGTATACGCAGGTAATTTTGCGTCTAAACTGTTCTGATTATTCCTTCGAGGCCAAGGCGTCGCACCTTGAAAATTGATTACAGACGTGGCGAAGATTTGTATTTGCGAAAGGAACATGGCCGCTGAATCAGCGCACAATCAGACGATTAATGGGCAAGATAAAAAATAAAACTACGGTTCAAAATTAATTTGAAAAACCTAAATCCTAGATGTTAAACCCCTTTTAATTAAACTGTACAATTTTTTATCGAGAATGGTATTTGAAATTAATTTTTGGTGTGTTCTTTGAACACGTGAGATTTGATTTTTCTAAATTATATGTAGTATTATAAAGTCTTCCAAGCTTATAGACTAACTTGTTTGCAATATTAACAATTTGCGACAATTTTTTTCATTTTTAACGTTCATCGATTTCAACTTGACTTTTAATTAAAACATCAAGAAATACCATTCTGATTGTCTGATCATTAATTGAGAATATATTACGTTTTACATTCACATCATAATTGCTGAACATAGAAAAACATAGTCATAGCGAATTGTAAAACGATTTACGCGTCTATCACTAAAAAATATACAATAATAAATTACTCAGTACTGACTCACGACGACGCCTGAATATCAATCAAGTCATGCTCTGCTTCAGACGTACATATTATAACATAGCATAGAATAGATTAAAAAAAACACTTCCAAACAGATATTGCCATTTTATCTTGTTCCTTAAAATTTTCATTTAGAATCCATAAAAAAATTTTTCAAACGAAGGTTTGTCAATAAGCATATGACAATAACCTACAGCGAGAAAGAATTAACAATACCTTTTTATTTACTAAAACAATGAGATCTTTTTTCTGAAGAATTACATGTCTTCGTCCCAGATCGAGATTTCTCGGTAAAATCGCGAAGACAAATAGAATTAGTGTTATCGACGCGAACAGGCCGGTTACGTTAAAGCCTTTTAATGTAACGTTTTAATCGTAATGGGATACACGCGTCGAGGTTATGCGTCGCAGATTAGAGGATCCGATGACCATGCGTCGCAGATGATTATGGCAAGGCTCGGGACCGAGGGAAACAAAACAGTAGATTTTATCGGAACAAGTAACAATTGACGGGAAGACACGACGCGATGAATTTATTGATAAAGAATGCCCCGTGGGGTAAAAAAGCTGGACGGAACAGTTCGCTGATATGGCTTATGTGCATACATTGATTTAATGGAAACGGTATGTGGTGCTGGCAATTACGACGCGGTGAATTGGTTAAAGACTTTATTACATTAATCGTTGCGTTAATTATTAATCGCACCGGTACCGGTAATTAGGGAGCAATTGCGAAAAGGAATAATGGATTAATTTCACGGTGGCATGAATATTTAGACAGGAAAAGTAATTTTGGAATTGGGTGAAGGGAAGGATGATATCTGAAATGAAAGTATCCGCGAACAATAATTGTTTCTCGAGGAAAAATCCGCGAGACGTTTCCTACGTCTCGGCAACTCATGAACTGTGGTTCTTCCTGCGTTTATGGCAGCCAAGAATTTTTAACATATAAGTAAAAGGAGAATGTTAACGCAGAAGGTAATAGTTACTTCTCTTTGTGGGTTTTATAAAGTGATCTATGCAAATTGGAATGTGATTAAAATACGATTAAAATACTTGTGAAGCGTACACATAATGTGCTTGCGAAATTATGCATGGAGAAAAGAAATGTCGAGCAAGGAAATATTAAATATTGTATAAGAACTAGTAATGCTATAGTTAGAGATTTTTTAAGGGATCGGAGATCACTATTGCGTGGGTATTCTGGATCAACGGAAGTATCGAAGTCAGTAGAACATAATACTTCCGTCACCGTTTGTAAATCATATTGTGTTTCACCGACTCTAGATATAATTTCTGGAAACTTGAAGGTACAACTACGAAATAAATACGAACACTCGTTTTTAAGGGAAAATACCTATTGTACAGTTTATTTTATACATCAACGACTGTTTAAATCGTGTATAACGTTGAAAGCCTTTTCTTGTCATCGAAATAGTTTTGTATCATTCCAAGAACAACGAGGAGTAATCGATTCGTCGTGTTACATAGATTATCTTCGGATTAACATTAAACCAATTTCCAAGTATGCCAAGTTCCGACGACTACGCGTTTTTCCTCTTTCTTTGCTAACTGAAACTCGCCGCTTTCGCAAAGAACAAAAAATTATAATGTGAATAATCTTCTACAATCTATGGTCTAAACGTTAAACGTAAAGTTTGTTCATTTATAATTTGCTACGAATTTGAATTGGCTTCTCTCCTGAATTCAATAAGTTATTTAAATAATTCGAGAAGGTCGTGACGGCCACTCTGTTCAGAATAACATCGTCCTGTACAGGATGTCCTGTAATCCAAGAACCTTGAAAATTTATTTCAAATTTTGTCTCTTGTATACAATTAAATATTTCAAATTTTTTGGGAGTCAATTTTATCAAGAATCATTAACCTTTCACAAATCTAAATTCCAAGACATCCTGTGCGCATACGATGAAACAGTCTATTCTTAGTGGACCATCTCGTATAAATATTACAGTCGAGAGACAGGTGAGTCGATCCGTGCAAGTTTCTCCAGGATAAAATAAAAGAAAAAAAAAACAAAACAAAAAAAATGAGCTAAAAACTTTTCACATTTTTATCACGATACGCAGACAAGAAAGGTGCATTAGAAATAGTACAGCCAAGATCGTGAGGCGACGAACGGGGTGTAAAATGAAATTCGCGAGATTGAAAACCAAACTCGCATCGATCGACTACCGGTCGCTATAGGCAGCGGAAACGAAATGAAATTAATTGTATATTAACGAAGAGCCGTGGACGCACGCCTACCAAAATATCATTCACTGTTCGTTCGTGAACGGTTTCGCTGTTCGCATGCAACTAGTATTGCACCGAATAAGAGGGGATAGTCTTCTACTCTCCGTAAAAAATATGAGCAGCTATTACCCCTATCTCATCACTCAGCGGTGTATCTTCAAGCAATACTCTAGAATAAGTATTTTTTCTCTCCAACGGAAGATATTTTTGACTCTTTTCTTTTTTTTTTATACATTAGGGTTGTTGAACTACGAAACCGTAGCCTTCTTTTTTTCCTCAAATATTTACATAGATATAGCTGTTTTTACCATTTTCATATTTTTTTTACATCCGCACGATGATGCAAGCTAATCGACGATGTTTCGTCGCTCGAACTCGTCATTCTGCATGTTCGAAGCGTTCGCAAGAGCAAAGAGAATTCTGTGGGAGAAAGATATGAGATTACGTTAAAAGCAAACGATAGATCTTTTTTTTCCTTGGTTTTCTTTCCCATTTTGGTTAAGTCCGTTAAGCGTACGAGAGAAATGGAGGATAGATAAAACTCGGCGACCAATTTAAACTAAATCAAAGCTGAAAGTGCTTTCTTACAATAGAAGTCGTAGAAGCGTACAATACAATCTTTTCGCAAACGACACAATTATCTTTTCTTTGTTGTTGTTTCGTTCTTTTTCCGAGGAAACATTCGTGATACCGATCGATCGCGAAAAGCGTGAGAGGTAACGTGTGAATTCGATAGAAATCGTATGTTGTATGAACTTGTGCGTGCGATTCGAGAGTATTCGATGATAGGCATGCGAATGTAATTACATATGAGTGTGTTCGAATCTGGAATGTTCGACGGGTGCTGACGCGTGTGTGTGTGTGTGTGTCTGTCTGTCTGAGTGTGTGCGTGCGAATCTTTTTTAAGAGGCATATCGCGAAAAGTAAAAGTGACGAACACGTGCGAATACTGATAATTTTTAACCCTACAATTTATAATAAATCCTACATTTCTTTCGCTTTGTTTTCTCCTCGTTTTTCTTCGGTTAGAAGCTGTGGTAATCGCTAACGCATCGTAAACGACGGACAAATAATTGCTTCGTTAAAACAATGATTTGTGTCATAAATTCGCATGTCTTTTTCCGCAGTTATCCGTTTGACTCAGAACACCATCAGTATATCACACTACATGCTTCTCGTTTTCAACACTGCTTTTTTTACATTACCACCATAATTTGTGCTTTAGAAGTAGTATTACTAGGAAGGTACTAGTTTTCTTCATTCCGTTTTCTTTTTTTTTTGTATGTACAAATATTACACAGGCAACAAATAAATTACCTAATATTATATATAATTTATATATATATATATATTTATATATCATGGTGATAACAAGTGTCCCCGCGACCTGTTCTTTGTACCATTCCTTATCAATAAGGAACACCATATATTGTTTAAAGATACTTGACACAGCAAAATGCTTTGATCGTTGAATTAATAATCGGGGGTGGATTAGATTCGAGGATTTTCGTTATCGTCTCATTCATTAATACCAGTTAGGCCAATCTTCAAAATTCTATACCCATTTCTACAGAATCGGAAGTTTGTTTATCGAAACTCCGCTTGAACATAAACATCTTGGTTTGAATCTCTGAACACCACGTTAAAGATAAGCGATGATTTAACCCCCACAGCGTCGTCCGGGTACATCTTGACCCAGCTCTTCACAGACTTCGTGTAACTCTTCAACTTCTGATGTAAATTGGTAATTATTAGGTTCCACTAATTTTTTAAAAGAATGATCGAAATTTGCGAGTCAGAATTCAAGTGCCCTAATCAAAGGGTTAAGCGTCGACTGAAGTGACCATTCTGCACTTCCTTATTGTCAAGTATGGTAACAAATCACAATGAAAACAGATACAAAGAAGTATGTGCAGCTAGTAGCCTGTACAAGAAAACGTTACAGTGGAAGAATTAATTGAGCAATACGTTCAATGGCTCTATGAAGGCAGTGTAAGAGATTTTCTTATACAGTGTTAAATCAAGTCTAGTTTCCGGCTAAAAGATCGAACCAAACCTAACGACAACGTCGCACGTTCCAATGAAACGCGCGCATGTTCCCGAAATTGTTTCGCGATGAATATTCGATATCTTAATTTCTGTTCAAAAGTGATGAAAGAATGTAGTTGGACAAATTGTTACATCCTGAGTGGACTATAATTTTACAATCTTCGTGGTATTTTGTTATTTCAAGTACTGAAATAATAAATACGATTAAAACGAGAAAGGTCCGATGGTTGTTCAAAAACATCGTTTAGCTGTAACAATTTATCCGATCGTTCGAATTTCATCTATACAAGACCATTGAAAAATTATATAAGTAAAGAACCAATCGGTTTTATACATTAAATTATACGTATGTATATGTATATACACTTTCTTTCTCTATCTGCCCTATATACGACAATTAAATCAGACTCGAATTTCAATTATACCTAGGACTTAGTTCGGAAAATAGAGGGTGACTTAGACTTGAAATGGTCATTAATCTTTTTTACATATGGTTAATTGGCCGCAATCCAGCCATTCGCAACCAGATAATGTAAAATCTTACTCTCTGGTTCCGACTGAGGAACAACGCCAGATCTCCTATTACCATTTAGATACTCCTGCAATCATATAGATACCACATAAAGGTGACCTATGATATATTATAAAAATGCAGGGTGATTTAAAACCAACTGGACAATCAAAACAAATTCTACGCTCTATAATCTTGAAACAAAAGTCATAAAAATAATCTTGACCTTGAAATTCAAAGGTTAAACTTCTTTTTCTGCCAACCAATCGAATCATACATAATTTCTCAGACTACCTGACAAATGGCCCGCTAAATAATGGCAAATATCTAATTAGCCAAGAATCATATAATGAAATTGAAATTCTTCATGACTCAATCTAATAGTTGAATACTGATAATACCTTGACATGCTATAAGGCTTAGTACCCGTGTAGCCGATGCTTTTAAATCATCCTGTACACAACGAAACAATGTAACTTACTTGCAACAACAACGTTTTTTGTGTTAAATACTGCGTTGGCTTCAGATCAAGTTGTAGACACAAAGATTTTTCTTGTTTCGTTAACAAATGCGCGGCAGCTTCCATTTCAATATCTCGCTCTTCTAAATCACCCATTGCTGAACACGATTTTCCGGAAGTTGTCGCGGTGTAGGTTTTCTCTGTAGCAGAACTGGAGCTGGTAGAATGCTGGCTGGAAGAATTCAGATAGTTATCCGGCTCCGCCCACTGATTGGCTGGAGTCGTCGTCCGATTGGGATTGGTTTGACTGAGCGAGGAGCTGCTGCTGGGTAAGTCTTTTGCAGTGTACTTTCGGTCGATGGAAGAGTAACTTTTTTCTTCTTCTCTGGAAAAACAGAACAGAGAACATAACACTTTTATAAGCCACCAGCCAGGCGGTTATTTTGTTTCACTACGGACTTCTTGAAATTGTACGGAAACATAGATTCAGAATGCTTTTGTACCTTTTTTTTGAGGTGTGGCGGTGTATTGGTGTGGACGGCCCACTGCTGCCCTAAGTGAAATGCAAACTGATACAATCTGTTCACAAATGCCTGGCAACACGCACCACAAACAATGGAATTAGTTCAAAGGGAAGCAAAAGCTAGCGCATAAAGTGTAATTAAAGCTCTGTATTTTGCACTCGAGGATCTTCCTTCATTTATTATTTCATTCCTTCTATCAATTTATTCCACGCTTGTTACATTTGATACTGAATACCGTCAATATTAACTAAAATAAAACGATTACTCGCACCTGAAGACTCAACAACAAATTTATCAGCTGCTCTACTATTAAAACACAACATTTAGAATTTATTAAAAATGTTGCAAGTTACGGGAGCTCCACTAGCTTTTACGACTGCGCATGTAATGATTTTTGATTTTTATTCGAGCAGATAGACCCGGTACAGAGTGCCATGAAAAACAAGGTATACCTTTCGAAAATAATTCCAACTGCTGTCACGATGTAACAAATGTTAGTGGACAAGAGGAAATGAATACTTACAGATTTTTTTTCGTTCCAGTGATCTGCAGCATCGTTTTGACCCTGAGTTTGTGCCATCACCTGCTCGAAATGAGCACATTCTTCGTGCCTCGTGATCCCGCTCTCGCGATAACGATACAGCTCTGAAAGACGCAAACGCAGCTCTCTTTCTCTCTCGAGATTGGTCAAAAATTGCTCGTATTCCTGCGCTGTGTAGAATTGAGCGAACGCTCGCATTCTGTCTCTGAATTCTCTGTAAATGGAGCAAGATCAGAATAGAATGATACGAAGATTGCTGCTGGCCATTTTCAATGTAGAGACTATGCCGTACTTTTCTTCCTTAGACTGTTTTTTCTTCAGGGTCTTATCTTTCCTAGACGAAGCGAAGAAAGCCGAGACGAGCTGATAATCGCGAACAACTCTTTTTCGTCTTGCTCTTTCTCTTAAATTGTTAGTGTACATGTCGACTTGTGCTAGCTTCAGAGCTATGTCCAAGTCGTCATCCTCAGCTGGATTCAAGAATAACGAAGAAACAAGAGACTCTGCTTCGTGATTGTAATCCTGAAAAATTTGAGATTATAGTGTGCCTACAATTATGATAATATAGGGTGTCTCAGCGAGATAACATTTTTCACGAGATAGTATAACTATTACATTATTACTCTACAATTTTGAACGTGTACTGAAGGGACACGCGTAATTACGCATTGTGTTCTCTGTGAATTTTTGTACACGAATCCTTTCAGCATGTTCGACTCGTTTTGACTGCTGGTGTCAAAAGTGAGACAGCAATAAATTCATACTCAACTATTCAACGTTACATCACCGTGTATTATAATACACGAATACTCGTGAAATTACATGGGTAATTCATGTATTTAATATTACACTAATTAAGATCCGGATTCGTTTAATACACGTAAAATAAGGATCTGTAATGACTATATATTGAGAAATGTGTTCACGCAAGAAAAAATAAAACAGATATTCGGCCGAGACACTATGTACTCTGCATGCCTCACAAGAAGTACCCTGGCAGGGTACTGGATGCTAACGAGGACCCCTCTTACCTCTGTGCCATCTAGAGGAACTTTTTGTGAGGCAGAGACAGTACAATGTTTAGTATGGATTCTTTGTCAACTAACTCTTTCAAAATCGTCCCTCTGTGGCATGTAACCCAATTGTGCAGCTTCCTCTGGTGTAATGTCCAATGGTGGTAACCGAGATGTGAGATCTGGCGACAGAGGTCCATGATCTGACTTAGTTTGATCCGTGAGATTTGGTTTGTAGCTTTCTGTTGGTGGCCATGTGTGTTTGCCGATGTTACCATCCAGGTACCTAGCAATATATTCTTCTTTTGCTTCTGCAAAAGAAAAGTAAATATTGAGCATAATATTCAAACAAAAATTATTCTGTGTTTCATAAATTACCAGGTGAACACTCTACCTTCTGGTGTACGTGTTTCAATGTGTTTACTGATGTCCTCCCAGTTACCGAAACCGAATTGTTCAATGGCATCCAGGAGTCTAAGTTGTTCCCTGGCAGTCCAGTTCCCCCTACCATTGAATATACTAATAGTACCAGAGTCCTGTGAACAATAATCCTGATCGTACATACACCTTGACATTGAAAAAAATATAGAACTTGTGATGCTATTCCGTGTTTGCACTCACCATAAATTGGTAAGAATGATCATTTTTGTGAGGACCAATCTCAGCTCCGGCGGAAAAACACTGTCAATGTTCAAAAACATTATTTGTCCCGTGTCGATACAATCGAGCACGCTCGAGCGCACGTGCTCTCGGATCAACCTCAGTTTCATTCATCATTTACGAATACGGTACAACACATAATTGCGGACTAACTTCCGAATAAAAAGAAGAAAAGAGCGCAAGAGTGGGGAACAAAAAAGGAATCTCAATACGCAAAATCCAACAAAACCGGTAGGATAGACGAAGACACGAGGAAAATGGAAGAAGAGGTACGAGAGACGAAGGGTGGGGAGTAATCGCGCGAACACGTGACCGAGAAACAGGCGTTCACTCGACTCACCTGCAAGCAGAGGTCGAAATCTGGGCATTCTACACATCGAACCCGCAGACCCGTGATGTCCTCTTGACAATAGGTGCAGTTGTATTTTGCATACAAATCTGAAAGGGAATGGCCGCCGTTGTATTACTAGTCTGACGAATATAGGCCGCGGCCAAGATCTATAGTCTCTTTTTAGACGTAAATACATACCCGCCATTATTGTCCTGCAGGGTTCTTCCAGAATGATCCGGATGACGTCACCGCATGCCAGAAACCCATAAGTCTGCGTATCACGTACACCGAGCGTGCGAAATCGACTCCATTTTTCCGCGAAGTCATATGAAAACGCGGAAAAATTGCGGTGCGTCTGCCAGGACGCTCTATTTACTATGCAAGTGTAAACTCGCGAGCAATCTAATTGGAAAAAATGTTGTTTACGACTGTTGCGTCGAGGGACGAGTGCGCATGCGCACGATACATTCTTACAGATGCGAAACTCCGACATTTTTCGTGATCCCAATTTCCGTGCACATGCGCACAAAAGTGAACGTTCTCGGACAACTATGAACGTACAGACGCTAGAAAAGTCATAGTGACAGAAAAATATCGATGGGAGTATTATCAACAGAGATCTTTGTTATCAACTTGCCTACTTGTAATCTGATTCATTGACATTGTCATTTCGACTAATTGCAAAATTATATGTATGCCAAACAACTAACCAAAGTTGTATTTCTTCTAAGTGACTGCTTTCCATCCATGAAGAATAGCTTTACAATATTCAATTCATGAAATTATGCATATTCGTTAAAATTGTTTCTCGCTATTTGAAATTTCAAATATTGCCGTGTTTTCCAATGTTGCAAATTTTTCAGATGCATTCTTTCTGTCTTTCTTTATTTAATGGCACAGAGAAAAGGATGGAAATATCAATTTAAGAAAGCGGCAACGTTGTATGTATGTTGGCTGTCAAGGTCACTGAATTTAGGGACGTGGACACCAATAGTTCCAATATGAGTTTCCTCTCTGGTGTATTACCTTGCGCATGCGTGTTTTGTGTGTTAGGATCGCCAACTTCACAACGATAAATAACTGGTACATATTCCAGTTACACGCATGTCAGAAGTGCGCCAATTCAAATAAGTTGCGTTAATATAGTGCTCATTTTTTCCACTTAAAATTTGTTAATTTGTGAATAAATTGGAGACTTTTGGCCAGATTACACCACGATTTCAACATGTTGGTTGTAAGTATCTATTTGTGATAAGTATAAATGTAGAAACGTTAGTTACCGTGCATTTGTTATGTATATATATGTATCTTTTTTGTCGGAAATATGTCCGTTTATTGTTTTAATTAGTACTTAAATATACTTGTAAATATATGACGTATTTTTTAAAAATTAATAGGTTTACAAATCGAGGCACTTTTATCAGAACACTGTTTTATTACGACAAACATTTTACACAGGATGTCCGAATTTCATAACGCAGAAAGCATTTGAAAAGATAAAGTTAAAGCAAGCAAAGTTTCGGGTATACAAGGCTCTGATCTATAATTGAATTCAACTAAACGAGTATTGTCATGTAGCTTATAATTAATTAATTTTTATTTGTGTAAACAGTGTGAAGATGGACGCCCTGTATATTTAAAATATGGTTTTCGTGACAAAGTTTTATATTGGACAACAATAGTGGGATCAATATTTGGTACAATCAAAGGAGTAATCCCAGGTATAAAATGGGAAATTGCCAACATGTGACAATTTTGTGTTATAACAGAAGATACATCACAACTAGAAAGAGTTTGAACTACAGGAAACTGTACAGATTTCAATAAAATTTCTAATTGAAATTTGGCATAATTCATTATCTACTGCTTTAGCAATAATATAAGATTCACTATGCAGGTTTTAATATTTAAACATCTTATCGCAAAATATTATTACACAGTATGTTACACGTATATATTCTTTGAATATGTTTTATAATACGTATGTACATAGAACATTGGAAGAAATTTCAAGGCACTTGAATGCTCTGCAAATACCAATATGGAATTTAATGCATTTCCTCTTTGTAATGAAGCAGATTTATGATTTTTTTTTAATGAAAATAGAAATGATGGAATAATCTCGAGCAATATAGGAGATTCCACTACAAAGACAAACGATAAAGTGTGAAAGCAAATATGAAAAACAGGAAAAGCAAAGTTTAAATGCAAAAGTATTATATAGGAAACGATAAAACTATCACTAAGTATTTTAATAAATTTTTTAGCAGTCAAGGAGAAATATTAAAATTGCATAGATATTTTTTCTTTTAAAATATGCACTGATAAACATTACTTTTATATCAAACAATATATAGTTAAATATTTCAACATTTAAATATATAAAAAACAATTAAGGTCATTTTAGAATGTGTGAAATAATCGTTTACAAATTAATATTACATAATAGCATAAATCGAGTCGTTTCTGGCACTTTTTCAGTACTATACATTAGACAAATGTTTTTCTATTTTGTTTTAACATTCATTGGTATTTCAAGTAAGTAAAACAAGGAGAGTAATCTTGTTTTTTCCGCGTTGGTACGGCAGGAGCATCAGTTACGAAATAGAATAGTTTCGTTATCACAGAATAACGTATTTACATGTCGCTATAACTACACAATTGCTCCATCAAAAAGCATAAAAACAGTCATTTAGTTTTGACATTTAATTATTCGTGTTATTCTCAATATTCTTTTGCTTCATCTCGTCATTCTCTTCTTTGGAAGCATAGTTCTTTCCTATATTATTCGACACGTCATCAACAAATATTTGAGCATTTAAAGGGACGTTTTTATCTTTCGTATACATAGTAAGAGATTTCTCTTGAAGTGGTTTACTTGTGTCTGTACTTAAGTTGTCTTTTGTATCAGCATTTTGATCGACAGTCTCTAATTTCTCAACATTTTGAATTTTCAAACTCTTCGTAGATTCTGTTAATGCTTGAGCGTCTTTTACTGGTACTTTCGGCGGACGAGGTGATATCGCCACATCTTTCTTAATATTTCCGGTAACAAATTGTTTCTGTTGTTTTCTTCGATGTATTAAATTTTTTAAAGATTCACTAAATTTCATCAACGTTTCGGAAATCGATCTGTCCATGAAAGTTGCTTCAATTTCTTCGAGCTCGTTGTCTTCCTCAGAAATTAATTCACTCTTAATCTGTTTGAACTGATTTATTATATCTCTCAAACTTTCCTTGGCATCTTTAATGGTTTTAATATCTTCCTCTTTTGACTTATCTAAAACATTTACAGATTCCTGGGATAGATTTGTGCTTGGCTCTTTAGATTGCTTAGAAAGCACTGTTTCTTCCTTCATGTCATCTAAATCTTCGTGTCCAAAGTCTTTTTCAAATTCCCTAAATTGATTTATTATATTCCTAATGCTTTCCTTAACATTAACTACCCGATGCTTCTTAGTACTTTCTTGCATGGTTGTAGGCATTCCTTTTGATTCTTGTTTCGCTGTAACTTTCAATTTCTGTTGCAACTCTATTTTTACTGGCTCTACTTTTTTCACAGCAATTTTTTCTGAAACTTCTGGCAGTCTCCTCTGTTCCTCTACCCCTTTTTTGAGCTTAACTGCCTCCATTTTTCCCTGAATTAATTTTCTAACAGTTTCCTTTAACGTACTACCCTCTTGCT
Source organism: Halictus ligatus (assembly GCA_028454255.1). NCBI lineage: Eukaryota > Metazoa > Arthropoda > Insecta > Hymenoptera > Halictidae > Halictus > Halictus ligatus. The sequence continues at coordinate 7,178,639 of CM052140.1, forward strand.
GAATCTTAGGTTTCTCTGTGACTACTTCTTTTTCAATTTCTTCACTCTTGGCATTTAAATGTTTCTCATCAGTTGTGGAAACATTTATAATAACATCTTGTACACTAATTTTACTTTCAGTACTAAGACTCCTTTCTATTTTTGATACGTTCTGTACTTTTTCTTTTTGAACTGGAGCTTCAGAAGATAATAAATTGTCTCCGGATAAGTTTACAGCATTCTGTGGCACATTCAATGGTTCAGTATGTTCATCAGAATTATCTTGAGTTGTATCTACTGCAGTTTTAATTTCCTGCGATTTTGTTTCTAACTCAGTTTCACTGCTAGTATTTAATGGTTTCTCAAATTCCTCTAGAGATTCCATTATCTCGCCTAATATTGGTTCCATGTTCTTTGCAGTCTTATTTGTTACATCCACAATTGGTAGACGTGCTTCTTTATCACTCTCGACTAACCGCTTCACATGAACATACGCTTTCGCCTTCTTTGGATCATATTTTATATTGGCTTTTCTTTTCATAATAAATATAATAGGCCTGGTTTTAATCTTTATGGGCGGCAGCATGTTGTAGTTAAGTGATACATGAGAGAAACCCTCTACGGAATCCAGAATATCATGTGTTTTAAGATAGGGCTTTATGTTTGGAGAGTATTTACTCTTCGCTTCCATTAAAAGGTGTGTAAATTGCAGTATTTCGGGATTATCAATGGTCAAATTCTCTTGTTTCGAGTAACTGAAAGATATTTCATATTACACTAGTTCACTTGCAACTAGAAAAATTCATAGAAAAATATAATAAAATAAAGTACGTAACTTACATCCAAGAATCATTCCTTTGCGTAAATCTTGAAACTCCCGTCTGGGCAGTAAGAACGTCGATGTGCACGTGCACTGGTTCGATGGAGTCTTTTTCAAGCCTGTGTAATTTAGCAATAGCTAAACCACCGGGATAGTTAGAGCCAGCGACGCATAAAAGAAATATAGAGAATAAAGCGTTTAAAACTAGGTGGCCTAAAATGACCAGTGCCATAAATCCATGCCATGAACTTTTGGTTCTGTTTTCCCATCTATTTGTGAAAAGAATTATAAGTTCAACAAGACAAGGAATTCAGAGGAACTTAAAGAACTGACTTAACAAATAAAATACTTACATTCTGTGGCAAACGGCAGCCGCACTAACATTCAGCAGTGGAAATACATATATGATAAACCTCAGTTCTTTATGTGGTAGAAATGAGAATAGAAGAACAAATACAATACCAGGAACAGTTAATGTTCGAACTCGAGCATCCCAAAGCATACCCAGAGGTATTAAAAAATATGAAAATGCCAGCCCTCTTGGGAGTGCTGAATAAAAATACCATAAAAATGGCGATGTCTGTTGTTTGTGTTCAGAAACAATATTTTCGATTCATCGTATACATGAATTTTATTCCTTGTGCGCTGTGTGGATTGAACACTTAAAAAGAACTCCATCAGAAAAACATATTAATTATATTTTAAAAAAGGATACACCCCAGTCACTGCTCTTATTGAGGATAGTATTGAAGTAAAAGACTTGTCCCTCAGGCCATAAAATATATCTCCAAAATATGGAATCTATTGTAACCGTTAGAGTTAGAAAAAATATACCAGCTGGAACCGCAATTTTAAATAGTCTAAAAATTATTACTTTTATGAAACGATTATTTCCATGGAAGACAAACGAATTTTAATGGATGAAACATTTCCCGTAGTAAAGTTAATTCTTGATTATTTTCCTTTTCTACTTCGAGCAATGAACTCAAAACTTATTGCAACGTATTAAATGAGGGATTTACATTAGATCTGGTTATATATACAATATATTTATTTTCAAGAGAAAGAAAGAGAAGGGTTTCATTTGTGTTAATAAGTTTTATAAGCAAACGAAGCTTACAAATCAGTGCAGTTTTGCAGAATGTCCCTTGATGATTCTAATCACTTCTGTTCGCAATGTTACAGCCATACTAGGAATCAATGGTCCGCAATATAATGTGTAAATACCTTGGTAGGGTCAGTTTCTTGTTGGCTATATCGTATAAAAGGAATAACCCCAGTAGCATAGCTAGTTCTGCTCTGAATATTATTATTGCTGCTGCAGATGACCAAATAAATATGATGTGACTTTGTTTTAACCACCCATATAAAGCCAGTAGTACTAAAATAAATTAACAATGCACATTCCACTAGTTTCTTAAGTGTAGAGTCTTTAAATCAAATAAGATGTATAAATTACCTAGCGGCATTGCCAAAATATTTGGCAAGGGACGGCTCAGATAATACATAAAGTGATACTGTGTCACAGTGATTGCAACAAACCATTTTGTAAACTGTAAACCAAAGATACTTTGCAAAGCATTTCTGTACAGCTTCAACGTACTTATCACCAGCAAACCCAATATAGCTCTGACTGGAACAGAACAATACAAAAATCAATTCATCTCCATTTGCTATTCAAAAAACTTTGTTGCACAGGTTTATTCATATTAATAACAGACCAAGCAGCACTAAAAAGTATTCCAAAATATATGTACCATAATATGGGACAGAGGTAGTAATATAACTTACCAACATATTGAGCAAAGAATTTATTAAGTTGCAAATAATTAATGGTTGCTATTAGCGGCGTTGCCAAGCCTGATATTATAATTGGTCCTAAGAACGATCGTGGCACAACTCCAGGAAATTCGTGGTGATCATACTATCACAGAATAAGAACATGTGGCATACGATTAACATAAAACTGTAATACTTTTTACGGATACACGAATATTGCAAGCTGATAACTGGACATGTTTAGTTCTACTACTGCGTCAAATAAATTATACAAAAAAAAAATTCTAAAAAATCTCTCAGTGCATGCTGTGCAAGAATTCCGTTCCAAAGGTTGCGTCGGAAATCGGGATTAATGTGTTAAATAAGTAATTAAGCGAACCGAGACTGTATCAGCTGATCGTGAGTTTATAAATACATGCGTCTGTTTCTAAATATAATATTTCAGTTTTTGCGTAATATCTATTCGATTGTGTGTCAGCTACTTGTCAAAGATGTTACATATATGTTCTCGTTGTCTATCTATGTTAGTTCAATTCATGGAAGCTTGAGTTTCGGCGGCAGTTCGCCGAGAAATGCTATAATAATTACCTCGGTCAGGTTAAAACCATGGTATAAGATGTCGTGCATAGCCTGCAGATTGAAACTTTCCTCCACTTTTGTGAATGGACAGTAGAGTAAATGTATCATGGAAACCAATATTATTAAATGATCCATATTTTCCTTCTATACATAGATCTGGCACGCAATCATTGTACTATTTCATCGTTTAATGATAACAAGCTGACGAACAGAGACGACTTTTTAAATACTCCTCACACCGGGAATACCACGTCGTCTGCTGTGTTGGACCGAGATCAAATCAGGCATGCCAATAATTTTCTAGCTAAAAAGTCCCTAGCAATATTAATTTATCACGCTGCAATTTTTTATAACTATATTAATCAATTCATTAGACGGCGCAATATTATTCCCATTTATTATTTCCATTTAAGAAATAGAAAGTTGTATGTTTCCACGTACTACCTGAAAATTTTTTCAAGCCTTTGTTAAATTGCCATTATTGTTTTCTTTTTTTTTTAACAAAAAAGACGATAATGATTAATTGATGAATACTTGTACGAATTTTTAAACAATTCACAGAAACATAACTTGTTAAGAATAAATTACATCTGAGGGATCCAGCTGATCTAGAACGATGGCGAAAATTCTACGTTTTATATTAAACGACTTGATAAAAAATGATTTAAGGAATTTAATTCTGAAACCTCAGAATTCTACAATATTTTTGCCTCTAGTTTAATTTTTTAATTATGGTAGAGGATTTCGTGTTAATGGCGTTCAGAAATGTATTGTTAGCGTACACGTGGTGAAGCAGATTTTTAAATAAAAAGTTAGTTTATTAGCTCCCAATATTTTATCATAACAATAACGTTACCACACTTTCGCTCGTTAAGGATACTAAGCGCTATAAAAATTTGTTCTCGTGTGATAGACTACTTCGACGAAAACTTACAAAATAAATCACAATACTCTCGTGGTTTTGATCAAGCACCGATGTTTCAACGTTGGTCCTTCGATCATAATTTCGTCCTAATCGAATGCGGCAAAATGTGAAGTCAATGTGTGTTTTTCAAGATGAATGATTGCAAAGTTAATCCCTGTGTAATATTTCTCTAAGGCTACAGTATAAAAAGATATAAATACGTATACAAAGTAAGCGATCTGAACTGTCTCTTGTAGATCATTATAATATATCACAAAAATTTCGAGGTTCACATACCCTTTTGATTCGTTTATTGCTGCTTAATTGTTAAACATTAGATATTAGATTAATGCGCATGAGAAACCAAATTTATTTTAATCGATTCAATTCGGAAGAATTCAACATTTCATTTCGTCCATAAAATAATTGATAACAAAGAGAAACAATCGTATTCCCTCTCACCGAAATATTCTCAAAAAGCGCCGTAGCAATTTATTAAATTTTTTACGGTACATATGTACAATCCGCAGACAAAGTTTTGTTTAAACTGGGAAATATGTATTTCTGTTTAAACTGCAATTATAATTCAAGTGTCACTTTTACAATTTGTTTCACACACATCTCACTACGTTTAATGGGGGTGTTCGTGAAGTTTCGGTATACAAAATCGCGTATAAAATTGTATAAGATGGTTCGCAACTGGCAAATTACTTTTGTATAAAAACAGCTTCGTTCGCGAACAGAAGAGGTGCAACACTGGATAAAAAATCTCGTAACAATTAATTCATTAATCATTTCTAGAGCCCAACACTTTATCCATACGTTTATTAACAAACACAGCTCTTTTGTCTATAATTAAATATTTTTTAACACATTAGATTAATATAAGAGAGAAAAAAGCAGATTTAGAATATTAAGGAATTTAAAGAAGGTTGACATTTTTCTCGAGGATTACATTACAAAAAAATGTATACTCTACTAGAAAACGTATTAAGTCATCCACGGCTATGAAGAGTATATACCTTGGAAAACGAATTAATCGCTGGATAAATTCCCATTCATATATGTTATTGTATAAAAATTTAGGTGACGAAAAAATTTCTTCTCTCGAGTAGCAGATCTCTTGTAGTTAAGAAAAAAATAAAAATGTAATTAATCTTAGTTGATACAAAGCTCCACAGTGTAGTAATCATCGTTAGGTGTCGAAGTTAATGTCGTCTTTATTTATACATTTTATTAGTGTTTTAGGGTATCGATTCCTGTTCTGTTCGCGATCGATGAACATAGAAAAGTACGGTGGTCCGCTAGCGGTAATTAGCGTCTCGGTTTCGGTGCCCGGGCGTGTATCGGTTTGTTGTGCAGCATGTGCTCGCATTTGGGAATGTGACGGTCGGCGGCCGATTTGTTGAATTTTCTTCCGCAATGAGGACACTGAATGTAATCGCTGGTGTCGCTTGGAGGAGGTGGTGGCAGGTCGCTGAGCTTGCCTCCTGCGGCCAGGTGCGCCTGCACCTGTTTCGCCGAGCGTATCGCGTTAATGAAGTCCTCGTGTTTGCGCCGCCAGTTCGACTTTGGCTCCGGAGGTTTCTGAAACAGTCGAAAAGACAATTGTCTTGTCCCTCGGGTCACTCGTCGTCCACTCCTACGGGAAAATAACACTGTCCAACGGATCCTTCCTTTTCACAATTTATTCGCCACCAGACAATTTTTATAGATTTTTAACGCCTGCTACAAGAATTCCCAGTTTTCAAGGAGAAAGCCACATTTTCACATTCGAGAATTTTTCCTGTTCCACCAAAACACGATGGTGTATTTTAATTTTTATAACATTAGGAACATTTAAATATGCTTAAATAATGCCTAAGACATTTTTCAATTTTATTCTGACAATTAGAGGTAAAATCTGACACCGAGTCATAGAGTACACCTTTTTTCTTAAGAAGCAACGAAAAAAAAAGCAAAAGAAAGAAGGCAGATTTCTTTTTTTTTTATAGACCTCTTAGAGATATCTGGCTCTCTTCAAACATTGTTCAAAAGCATTCGAATGTTCATAATGGTTATAAAAAAATGTACCATCACATTTGGGAGAGACCGTAAAATTGCATTACGCAAAAGTCATCCATGCAGGTCTTATGGTTGAAGCAGAAAAAAGTCACGAAGTTAAAGTTAAAGTTAAAGAAAGTCTTTTACTTTAAAATTAAATTTCTTAAAAACTCATGCCAGCGCAACAAAATACAAAGCCGGCGTTGGACAGCGCAATTGGCAGCATCGGAAAATATCCCACAATTGAGACAGGTGCGTAAACTAGATAGATTTGAGAAAAGTCCGACGATGCGTTTCTTTCGATGTAGAAAATCTTGATGCGGGGCTGAAAAATGTGATAAGCAGATTGTCCGTGACCATAACGCGAAGCAGGAAAATCAGCGCACAGTGGTTGAATCGTTGTTTTTTTTTCTTTTATTTTAGATTGTTTGATGGGTGAATTTGAAGACTGAAGCAAGTGATAGAGCCGACGAAGAGTGCGAACGATGATTGAATAAGGGATACTGACCTCGGGTTGCTTTTTGGCGCATCCTTTTTTCACAAATTTCTCTAGCTCGGTACCTTTTACTCGGGACATTACCGAATCGAATAGCTTTCTCCTCTTTTGACCCGTTTTTGCGCAGATTTGTTCGTGGAGAGTCACGCGATCTTGGGCGAAAGAACGGCCGCATATTTTACAGGGAACCAGGAGGTCACTGTGAGAATGTTCATTTCAGATTATGGCTTGCCGAGAACTGATACCTACATAGTTTAAGTCAATTTAATGAAGCTGAGTTTACGTATTTTTGCGACTGTTATGAACCGTGCTGTAAATGTTAACACACTGAAGTGGTTACACTTTCAGTTGCAATTCGACGATTAGTGGAAAATGATGGAAAAAATAATGTTCTTGCAACAACACATAAGATTTCTTTAATTTCAAAATATTTTCTTATCCATTGTTGGATACTCGAAGCACAAGATACAATATTCAGGTCTAATTATTTTATTAGACTAGTTATTTTAGCAATTGTTAAAATTACAATATAGATATTGACTTTTTGATGTTGTGCGTGTTTAGTTACGAATCGATTGCAAGCAGCAAAGAGGAAAATTTGCAAGGGAAGTCATTTTAATTTCAAATGATCTCGTGATAATTTCTTGATGGTCATGGCTATAAAGCGCAATTGTGATTATAACTACAGAATTGTTTGGTAAATCAGTGACTCCAGATTCTTACGGGGTACAATTTGATCCAGTTTTGGAGGAAGCCGATGACCTGGACGAGGATGAGGAGAGAGTGGTCGTCTTCGCCCTCAAAGTCATTTTAGACTTAGGATTGGAAGTGCTGGCCTGCATAGGGGTGGAGAGTGTCTGTTTCTGAACAAAATATTGATCAAGATTAATTGTGATTAATTTTGAAACTCAGTCCGATTAACGCTTAACGACATCGGCGCAACTGGAGCTAGGAACTCAACATGTAATACCAGAATTCGAAATATCAAGCGGACGGAGCACGATACCTTTTCAATTGAACAGCGATATGTGTACTCGGAATTTTTGCGCGGAGGAAGCTCGATCGTTTATGTAGTGAAAAAAGGATAATCCATGTGCAGTTACACTTGGAATATCACGGTGAATCAATTCGCGAAGACAGACGACATTTTATTTCGAAAATACCCGTCGATTCGAGTCAGTTTTCTGCTTACTTATCGCATGTTAACTTCAAGCCGGTGTAAAATGCTCGCTCGAGCGATGTTCAATCTATGAAATAATGTGTTGCAATCTTATTCTATTGGTCTGAGGTTAATTGCAAAATTTGTTCGATAATATAAAATTACAAAATTGATCTCATTGCGATTGAAATTGGAAACGTAAGGTGACCTGTGAAAATGAAATGTTTAATCGATTCCAGATTTATTCGTGTAATTATTTATCTTCGGGGATTAATGGTTACTCACTTCAATGGACGGTTTTTTAAGCAGCGGCTTCCTAGGAAGTGGCCCATTGTTTTCCTTCGGCGGTTGCTCCTCGTAATCGATAACAAAAGTTTTCTTCGCTATCTGCGGCTCGTTATTGTATTTCGTTTCGACAGTTTGGTCTTGTAAATGCAGACCATTCTCGAGAACAGTAGCACCGTCGACGGCATCCGTCGATTTCCTCGTGGTCGTCGTAGTCGTTGTCTTCCTGCTTCCAATTGGCTCCGCATCTTTGGTAGGCGTTGTCCGTTTGGTCGATCTAGTGTCCGAAGCTTTCAATTCCGTGGAAGGACGCTGGAACGAAACGACACTTCTTTCAGAGAGGTCGAATAATTGTTATCGCAATTCCCGCCGATTCGCAAACCGTACAAATAAAAATGTCAACATATGTACCGTACATTTTTCCGAAGCGAAACAGCTCGAACACTTTTCAGAAACTTGAGCGATGCGTATTTTTCCCAAATCGTTTTTCCAATTTTGTTTTTTCGTTCAAGTTATTTTGTCGAAGTTTAAAGAGTTCGCGAAATTACAAGCTTGACAAATACTCTGCGAAATTTCCAATTCGCAAATTGGACCGGTCTCTTAATTAATCGTTTGAGTGCCGCTGTTCGTTGCAAAAACCCGGTCGAAAAGTGTGAACGGACGCGATTGCGCTTCCATCGGTTTACATCGAAAATTGCCAACGCAATGGCGCTGTCCCACGCTGTCATGCTTATTTATCAAAGCTTTTGCAACTTCCGGCGATATTTAATTGAAGCGGCTGTCCGAACAAAAGTTTATTTTAATTCTTTTTGACGTTGCAGTCAGTGACGCGGCGCGGTTGAATTTGAGCGCGTTGATGGTCGGAGTTCTGGGACCAATATGGCGGCATTTTGAACGTCCCAGATTAATATGGTGGCAATTTTCACTTTTGAGACCAATATGGTGGCAGTTTGAACCTCACAGATTAATATGACAAAAGTATACATTTTTTGGATTAGTATGACGGCAGCTAGAACTTTACAGATCATTAAGCCAGCACTTTAAAGTTTATAGATCAATATAGTGGGGATTCGCACTTCACAGATTAATATGGTGGCAATTCGAACGTCAGGGACCAATATGGCGGCAGTTTGAGTCTCACAGATCAATATAATAGCAGTCTAAATGCCATGAATTAATATGATAGCAAGTTGAACTTTATGGATCAATACGTTAGTAGTTTAAACTTCATAGATCAATATGAAAGCAATTTGCACTTCACGGAACAATATGGCGAGAATTTGCACTTCACAGACATCTATGGTGGCAATTTGCATTTCATAGATTAATATAATGATAATTTGATCCTAAAGGTGCAACAAAGGGATTGCTTAAACTTTATAGACTAATATGATGCTAGTTTAAACCTCCTAAATTAATACAACGGTAAATTGAACTTCATCGATTAGTATAGTGGTAACTTGAATATCACGGGAGTATAAAGACTTTTTGAACTTCGTAGACAAATGTAGTGATACTTTGAACTTCACGGTCCAAAATCGTACCTCTTTACACTTCACAGACTGATACAATGCCACTTTGAACTTCATGAACCAATAATGCTTGTGCCTCGAGTCTCACAGACCAATATAACGGCAGTTCAAGATTCTAAGACTAATGTGACGGTGATTTGAGTTTCACAGCTTACTGTGATGATAATTTGAACTTCACCTAACAATATCACGACGATTTCAACCTCATAGGCAACGAGGAGCTATCACAATGTTATCAAATCCTTTGCGCAATGAAAGACTCGAGACACGTGTTTTAACAAAACTTAACAAAACTTCGCTTACCCTCGTCACCATGTCCGGGCTCTTCGACGGCGAGAGGACGCTCCTTCTGGTTCTGCTGTTCGACTCGACGGCCTTCGTCGAATCTAGACTCGGGCTTTTCTGCACCCTGGAGAAACGGGTCGCGGACTTAACAAATCGTTCCGAATCTCGCGAAACGCCAATGTTCTCCGATCGCTTCGCCAACGACTCTTTTCCGATTCTATTGCATGCAACGCTACTGGATACACGCGGTTTCCCCGATCGATCTCTCGAAGCACTAACCGCGGTCGCTGCTTTCGCCCTCGCCGCTTCGCGATCAGAACTTATGTCCCCGAAGGATTTGCGAATGTCCTCGATCGATCTCAGCTGTTTTACAGAGAGAGAAAGATCCGAGTCCGACGTACCTGTTGATGGCCTGTTCGCCTTTTTCGATACGCTTTTCACTGGCTCGGTCGTCTCGCTTCTAGATCCGATTTTTCTCAAGCTTCTGCCCTCTACGTCATTATCCTGGAAGAGTCTACGTCTACAAGTTAGCGATCGAACTCTCCCAGTAATTTCCGACGGGTCTGTGATTTTAGTAATTTTTTTCCGCTGTCTTTCCTCTTCCTTCTTCAAGGCTTTGGAAGTCACCGAAGTCCCGCTCGTTCTCTTCGAACGCGTTGCCGACTGTTCTCTTTCGACCTCTGAGGAATTAGCATCCTGGTCGAGGGTCTTAAGAGAGATAGTACCGGCATCATTCGCGGATCCTTCGACCCTCGACTCTTCCGGCGTTGGTCTCTTCTTTGTTACCGATTCCTGCAAAGTGCCCTGAACGGACTCGACGCCAGCCTCCGTGTCAATAGAGTCGAACCGTCTGAGCGCCGACTCGACCGAGTCTGTTCTCTCATAATTCGTGCTCGATGATCTCTCGTCGTTCACCGCAGCCGCTCCGGACACGGAATTACTTGGCCGCATTTGTGTCCCTTCTTGTTTATCAGCCTCCTGTGTTTCCAAAGTTTTACCGGCAGCTCTTGTCCCGCTCTCCATGACCTTACGGACCAGCTCTATGGATCCCAAAGTTGGAGGCTGCCTCGACAGACTCGCTGTTTGCACCTCGGATAGCAAACTTTCGCTAAGACTCGTCTGGCCGGCTGGATCCTCCACGGTTCTCCGTTTCTTGTCGCGAAAGACCGACTGGTTGCTGTTGCAGGACCTTATCGTCTTCTCCGAGCAAGAATCCGTCTCCTTTCTCGATTCCACCGAACTCCGATCCCTTTTAGACGAAGAGAAAATGGCCGAATTGAGTGGAGGTCTTCTATTCCTCACCTGCTTAGTCAGCGAGCTCGTGAAAGTGTCCGATCTTCTGGAGCTAGAAGACGTTTTCGACGATTTCGAGTAAGTGCCATGAAACTGGAATCGATCTTGCTTCGCATACTGATCGGTCATGGTGTCCTCCTGAATTTCGGAGATCATTTCTGCAGAGGTCCCACTTTTCGGACTCCATTCGTCAGGAAGCTTGCGCCTCGAAGACGTTGTCGGCGTCGTTGGCCTGTCAACGATGCTTCTATTCGACCCTATCTTCGATCGCTGTTTCAATCCAACGTCGCCGACACTTGACGCTCTCTCTCTTCTATCAGATACACCGGCGTCCCTCCACGGAGTGCAAGCATTTTCTCGATTTCCTTGGTGCTTTATGATATCGCGAATCAATCTAGTCGATCGCAGAACATTGCCCGACCCTCTGCGTCCTTTCGGATCCTTAGCCGACTGCTCAGGGCTCTTAGATGACCTGCCTTTGGAGAGCGTGTCTGCGTGGCCTGAGCTTCTCGAGGATTTCGCGGCCGATTTTTCTTTCTCGTAGCAAAAGAAGTCCGGACTGCGCGAGCCTTTGTGCGAACTCGGCGACGCGCTATGGCTTCTAGAGTTTGACTTACAATTAGTATCTTTGGGCAAATCGAAGACGTGAGAATTTTTGGGCGTTTTACCTTTCGAGTAGGTGCTCGTGGATGGACTTTTGGAATGCTTGCGTGGGAGGTCTTTGGGGGAATTGGGTCTGTCGGTTTTTGAAGAAAAAAGTCCTAGAGTTGCTCTATCACTGTCTGTCAAATATTGCGATAACACGGGACTGCTGCTCCTGCTAGTATTAATATTTTTAATTGAGATTTCCGAGCTTTTTGATAATCTGCTTTCAGACCGTGACGGCTCAGGACTTCTAGAATAGTCTCTTGAGTCTTTAGAGGGTCTAGGCTTTAAGCTCACGGTTGTAGCCATCTTGTCTGTTTCGTAACAAAAAAATTCTGGACTTCCTGATGGAGTACTTCTTCTACTAACTGGTTTTCTATCTTCATTAATGTTGAAGACATCAGAATTTTTGGACGGTTTACCTTTGGGCAAAGCAAATTTATTCGTCGACAGAGGACTCTTAGAATGTCCGAGGCACTTGGGTTGCTCTCGCCTAGACGGAAAGATCTCCAAAATCCTCTTTTCCTTATCCGTCATGTATTGTGTCCCTGAAGGACTGCTGCTCCTGCTGCTATCATCCACATTCTTAATTGTAGTGTATACATCAGAGCACTTTGATAATCTGCTCTCAGATCGAATCGGTTCAGGACTGGTGCCAGGTCTGGGCTTCAAGCTCACGGTTGTCGCCATCTTATCCGTTTCATAGCAAAAGAATTCCGGAGTTCCGCTTCTACTTCGAACCTCGCCCGTTGCAATAAATTTCCCAGGCGCTTCGTGATAAAGCTGCGTGCTTTTATGCACTGGACTGACTGCCATCACGTGTTTCAACGACACCGGAGATGAAACGCGGCACACATCAGCATTTCCTGCACCCCGAGATTTTTCGACGCTGTCTCTTGCTCCGACCTCCTCGCTTCTCGCAGCTTTCCCGCATTGCTCGAAGTATCGCGATACCGAGCTTCGGATTTTCTGCTTCGAACTTTCGTCAATGTTCTCCACAGATTTTCTCCTCCTGGAGTCAATCATTCCGTTCGCCACATCGACTTTGCTGATCGAGAGAGTGGGACTTCGCGCTTTCTTCGCTGGCTTCGAGTAACCGGTTTTTGTTTTGGTTATCGTTTCCGGTGTTACGAACATGATCGTGGCGGATCTGTCGGAAAAGTATTGAGGGCTCGCATTCGATTTTCTTAAAATTTTTGTGAAATCCGGAGATTTCGAAGCCGCCCGAGGACGCGAGTCATCGTGTTTTCGAGGCGACATTTTGGTATGATCCCTTAGAACGTTGTGGATCTTCTCTGGCGATTTCGATATGAAATCGCGGCGTTTAGTACTCGTGACCGAGATCGGAGATTTTCTAGATCCCTGATGTAGAAATTGTGGACTTGAACCTCGATCTCTTGTTAATCTCTCTAAAATATTGGTCGATCCAGTTCGAGTTGACTTCGAACCGGTTTCACCATCGATTTTTACACAACTCATGCAATTTTTTAGACTTCCTGTTGGAGAAGGAGTTCTAACTCTATCAAGATTGTGATCTTTAATATATTTATCCACAGTGTCGTCTGTGGTCACAGTTGATTTGCGAGAGCTTTTGTTTATAAACTCGCTCTCGGGTTCTATTTTGACTATGAAACGGTTCTTCGAAAAATCTGAAGCCAATTTCTTCTTGCTCTTTGAATCAATCGCATAGGTCGTTGCTGATTTATCTGATTCTTTACAGAAGAATTTAGGATTTCCACTTTGGGACCTTCTGTCTTTCGAAAAATCAGGCGACGATCTCCCAGTAGCTTTCAAACCTAGACCTGCTTTCGGATCAATCGTGTAAGTGGTCACTGATTTCTCAGACTCCTTGCAAAAGAATCGGGGGCTTCCACTTCGAGATCTGTCACTCGAAAAATCAGACAATCGACGAGCGGTTTTTGGATCGATTGCGGACGTTGTTGCCGACTTTTCAGACTCCCTGCAAGAGAATCGAGGGCTTCCGCTTTGGGATCTATCACTCGAAAAATCAGGTGATAATCTCCTACTTGTTTTGGAACCCAGTCCTGTCTTTGCGTAAGTGGTAGCTGATTTTTCTGATTCCTTGCCAAAGAATCTAGGACTCCCACTTTTGGACCTCCTGTCTTTTGAAAAATCTGGCGATGACCTTGCAGTGGTTTTTGAACCTAGTCCTGGTCTCGAATCAATTGCATAATTAGTAACTGATTTCTCAGACTCCTTGCAAAAGAATTTAGGGCTCCCACTTCGAGATCTCACGTTTTTCGAAAAATCAGGCGACGACCTTGCTATGGCCTTCGAGTCAATTGCATAAGTCGTTGCTGACTTTTCCGATTCTTTGCCAAAGAATCGAGGGCTTCCACTTCGAGATCTGTCACTCGAAAGATCCGACAATCTTCGAGTGGATTTTGGATCGATTGCGTACGTTGTTGCTGATTTTTCAGACTCTTTGCAAAAGAATCGTGGGCTTCCGCTTCGGGATTTGTCCCTCGAAAAGTCAGGTGACAATCTTCTAGCAGCTTTCGCGCCTGCTCTTGTCTTTGAATCAATTGCACAAGTTGTTGCTGACTCTTCAGGCTCCTCACAAAAGAACGTAGGAGTACTCTTTCTGAATCTGCCGTTTCTAGAAGAATCGGACGACAGTCTTGCGAACTGCCCTTTCGAATCAATCCGGTATGTCCCTGATCTCTCGGACTCTTCATAATAATCCCTCCGTCTCACGGTTCTCTCCGAATCCGAAGACGACAGCATCTCCTCGAGCCGTCCGTAAGCGTTTCTAGTCTTGCCTTTGCTACGGAATCACAACCAAGGTACTCAAAATTCAGAACAACCATAAACACAAACCAGCTTAAAACTCCGACTGGATTAATTCTTACGTTTTTTCGCTACATCTCTAATCCATTACTCGGTGTTAATTCTGTCTTGGTAGTGTAGTTAGATCACGCGCACAGACATAGAAGTGAATTTCAGCGGAGAAACGATTCGATTGTTGCAGCGGTACAAAGCCATTGTTGCTCCTCGGTCTTCGTTTGTTTAGTTGACTCATGTTTTTTTTTAGGTTAAACGATTGCGTAAAAAGGAGCGAAGAGAGAGAGAGAGGAAAAGCCACTTGTCACCGGACTCGGATAAATAATTTGGTGTTTACTGCCGCAGCTAATGACGATTAATGATTAATACATCCGATAGGCAGCAAATCGATGAGGCTGACGGTTTGACCAAGAGAGCAGTTGTTAACGTTGATGGAGTGTTTAATGTCCTTCGGCCGATTATCCTTCCTCCGATAGCGATTAGGGCGGGTATTAGAGTGGGCATCTTCCTCCTCGTTTCCGAACCGGAAACGGTGCGCCGCTAACTTTGCCCGGAAACGCGTCGTTTAGTTTGCTTTCTCAAAGGCAGAGATCGGTTCCAGGGAGCGTACGTATTGTTAGGCGATCTACGGTTGCGTGGGTTTTAACGAGTCCGGGTCTAGTCAGCGATTGCAATTATGCGACGAGGAATTAATCGAGGGCCTGGGGGTGAAAGCAGCGACAGATTGTTAGCACTGATTGCCAATTAGCAGCCAGAGAATTTGCGTTCGCCAAGGCTCGATGCAATAATCGGGACAGGTAACCTACTTGCGCTTTTAAAACGCGACCCGGGCTCATAACGGGCTGAGTAACGAGCTTTGTCAAACTTAGGCGCTTTCCCTAATGTCCTCTACATTTTTTTTCTACGTTCATCAGTGTCAACGCTCTTCGACATTGCGTGCGGAACAAGCAACACAAACGGAAGAAATGACATAAATCCTCTTCAAACTTTGAATTATGATATTTATCCAATTTTTGTCTTGGATGCTGCTACATTTAAAAATTTGTTTAAAATATAACATTATGAATAAAATATAATTGGTACCATTAATATGTATAACAAGTCTGGATAAATATTTGGAAAGAATTAACAGAAACGTACAAAGAACTTAATAAACTTTGCTAACGATCATATTTTTACTGTATTACGGATTTTTTGGAAATTAATGTTTTTTCTTCTTTTCTTGCACACAGTTCACGCGAAAGGATTCACATAAAAATTTGCAGTCTTAAAATGTATTTTACTTAAAAATTATTCAGTTTGATTTTTCGATGAACATATTATGATTGACACATAGGTTAGTGTTTTAAACAACATTACAAACGAATTATTATTGTGATTTTTTGTCCACGAAATTGTGAATGCAGTTGAATGCACTCATTACTCAGCCTGACATTTTGCACGCACACACACGTACCAATGTATTTCTACTTCTGTCAGATAATTTGTACGAACTATCTCGAACACATCAGACAGGCTAATTAATCGAATCTCGGAAAATGAGAATGAAGAAAGTCGAGAAAGCTGGAGAATCGAGGTGTCTACATAATCGTGTTGGATAGCGGTCAAGTTGCTTAGCAGTGTAAATAATGTATGAAGTTAGAAAATGGTGTCAGAGGTAAGGTAGATTCAGAAACGTGTAAAATTCAACCGATTCTGAGAATAGGTTTAATTGGTAACCAGATTAAATCATCGATCTATGATGTAATAGCCACTGTTCAAATCAAAATTTGTTTTCTTCTGTATCGAAAAACGGAGATTGACTTTCGCCATTTCAACTCTCAGATACTCGTGTTAAAAAAAAATAAAAGTCTGTTGTACAGGGTGTCCCAAAAATGTTTTCCAAAGTTTTTTCCAAAGGGTGTCCCTTTGCAAAAATGTTCTCCTCGGTTTTATAAAAGAGATATTAACGAAAAACAGGGACCAATCAGAGCACAGGTATGGCGGACGGATCCCGATTCGGCCAATGCAAACGTCGCGCTTAGCGGGGGCAGCTGTACGGGCGCGCTGATTAGTCCGCACTTTTCGTTAATAAATCCTTAATGAAACCGCGGAGAACATTTTCGCAAAGGAAAAAGTTACTTCACTGGGGATCACCCCTTTTAAGGAAAGGAATTTTTGGGACACCTTGTATATTCATTGATTTTGAATTTCATTTGAATTCCACATACCTGGAAGAAGCTTTTCCAGGCAAACCGAGCTCGGCCCTCTTCTTCGGTACCTGTGACGAACTCGTGTTTTTCGTGGCGTTGCTAATACGCTTCGCATTAGCGTTCCTGAAACGCTCCAATCTCGCCTCCGCCTGTGATAGCTTCTTGGTGAGACTTTGTTTAGGAAGCTTGTCAGGAACATCCACCATAAAATCATCCGGGAATTCCTCGCTTTCGAGGTCGTTTTTAATGCGGTGCTTCAGCGTCTCGTCGTACTCCATCAAATGGAGCTTCGCCATCATGCGGTTCCTCTCGATTGTGTCCTCGCCCAGCACCTCTTCGATTTGTATCTGCTCGAGTGAGATTAAAAAGGAAAATACACGCGAGGTTACACTGTACTTCTTCTTCTTCTTCTTCAAGATGTTAATTCTTTAAAAGTAACTATTCTACAAAAATAATTATTTCATAAAAATAGTGTATATCCAAAGAAACAAGTCTGTTCAATAATTCCTGACGGAAACCATCGTTACAATCTCAATAACTTTAAATTGAAAACACTAGAAACCCGCCATTTCGACGAGTTTTCCTGGGACGATAAGTACGTTTATCACAACTCCACGATTATTTTTTAAAATTAAATTTCTCAGCGATACCGCCCGAAGGAACGCGAACTCGAACGGATAAACTTCGAATTGATATTAAATCGAACTAATTGCCGTTCGGGGGTCGATGTTAAAAGGAACCACGCGAACATAACCGAGGCGAATCAAGCGCGCAGTATCGGCTTAGATTTACACGCGGCAGTTGATTTCTTAACCAGAAACAAATCTCGCTGGTAACGATGCTGTTACTCGAGCCACCCCAATTAAGAAGTTCGAGATCTTGCGGGCGCGCTTCGCTCGCTCGCTCGCTCGCGTTCCCCGTTATCTCGAGGGGAGATCGCAAACCGTTAATTAATTACCTCGTCTCGATGATTTCCATTTGCATACTGCGAGACGTGATTCTCGTTCCCGAATTCGTCATCGTCTGGGTGCCGGCGACTGGACGGCGGGTCAAACGATTCCCGAGTGATTTCCTCGTGGTAAGAGACGATTGGTTTGCCGGCGTTTAGATTGCTGTTCACGTCTGCCCGGGCCACTCGTTTCACAGTGACCGAGTGCCGGTTCACCGACGAATTTCCGTTCTTCTGAACGTTTCCGTTCGTCTGCTTCCGCGGCTTGTTCTCCAGCGGTTCCAGAGGGTAGCTCCTGTCGATCCCTTTCACCGTTGTCTGCCGCCTCTCGTCGAACATCTGCCTCACCTAAGCGTTATCATTCATTTTTCCTTTGTTCATTAGCTCCTCAACCTTTCGACCCCTCAGAGACGACGCGTCGTCACAGAAGTCGCAGATCTTCTGTATCTCGCACTGCCTCCGAGGAAATCATTCAAAATGGATAACTAGACTTGCGGATGTTATGCATTTATGATAGAAACGTGTAGATCAAATACCACCAATTAAAAATACTGTTCTAGTATTTCCGTTCCATTAAAATTAATCAGAAAATAAATTAACGCCCATCTGTAGCATCTGTGCAATTAATTCAGACAAGTTTTATTTCACATAAAAATCCGCAGTCTATTGATCACAGAAGGTCAGATTATCAATTTTATGCATTATCGGAGTCTCCAAGTGTAAAGAGTTAAAAGTCAACGATTCACACGTTCTCAAAATTCAGTTGACAATTAAACTAGATGCACTCGAAGTCTCCTCTGTCTACAATCGAACACGATTGAACGAAAACCGGTCGGAAAGCAGCGTTGTCGCGACTGAATCGCTGTCGTCGTCCGAAATTCGCGCCATAAAAGATGTTCGAAGCGTTTCCCTTGTAATTCGGGGGAAACCTCTCGATACTCCCGCGGGAGCTAAACGTTTTCAATTACCATAAAGTGGTCAGTACGTTGATGAACGAAGCGGAACGCATTCGCGTGGAGAGTAGCAGGCAAGCACAACGAACGAACGAACGAACGAACAAGCGAGCGAGCAAGCAAGCACCGTGCGCTCGGTGGCGTGCTCGCGCAAGCAAGAGGAACGGGGAGTGCGAATGCAATCTGCCGTGATTCCCAACATCGAAACGCCGCCCATTACACCATTCAAGAAAGCGTGCCGTGAAACCGCATTACGACAACGCTGTGCTTCGAGTCGAGCCGAGTCGAGACGCGTTTACATGCGAAGAAACCACTCACCTTTCCACCTTGCGAGGTCGAGGTTGTGTGGCTGTTGGTCGAGGTCTTTGTGACGGTGTGCTGGCTGACGGAGGAGCCATAACTCGAGCCGTTCGAGCCGGCGCTGCCACGTTGCACCACTTGATAAGCTCGTTGCTGTTGCTGGTCGTAAAGCTGCAGCAACTTCTGCTCCTTCTCCTGGAGCTGCTTCTGCTGGAACCGGGCCTGCGACAGCCGTAGATTCCCCTTAGATTTTATCATACTTAGGACGGTGACCTCCCCTGGAGAATCCCTCCGGAGTTGTCTGATCGTTGACTAAGCTTAGGTTTGAATGCACTCTGTCTCTTTCCGAGTTGTCACTTTTAGCTAATCGTTAATTTTATGGCCTCAGGGAATCACTAAGTGGAGTATATTCAATGATTCGAAGTGCGAAGAATCATAGTTGAAATGAAGCCATTCTGCCTTGGAATCAGTTTCTCAGAATTCTTTAATTGTGCGATTGATTATTGAGTTTTAAGTGCATTGTGTCTTCCCACGAGTCTGCTGCGTAACTTTAAAATTATACCTACATTTTTAAGCCTGCTCTTTCTCTTAACACCCCGGTTTATCGTCCCGCGACCTTCTTTCTAATTTGAAAATATTTTTATTGCAACTTTCTCAGCTCCAATTAATTTCGAGATTATCCACTTGTTTCTCGAGACTCGGAAAACCTAGTTTACAAAGCACTTAAAATGGGTTTTAGTATCGACTAATCTCTCGAAGCATATTTTTCAGTGTGACCGGGAACAAACTTCTACAGACACTTCCTACAAAACTCTGCTCCCATTTCTCGCTTCTTACAAGTATCTTCTTTCTATCTCTTTCCCCTCAACCTCTGATCAAACATCAAATTCCTTAAATCACTTGAACGTTCCCAAAGTTCCTTGTTTTCACAACATGCCCGTCAGAGGTGAACCTCTTCGTGTGTATCCCCTCGACTGTTCAACAATCCACCATTGATTTTCCACCAAGTATAGTCTTGATTCTTGCAAAAGAGTGTCCTTTGGCTGGAGCACCCTCGGGGAACTCTAAGGACAATCGCTTCAAAGTTGCAACAATGTGTCTCGCTCGACTCTCGTCGAACTCTGGGCGACGCAATTAAACCCTCTGCACACTGAGCCAATTATCGCGACTCTTCTCGATACCTGTCCTCTTTTCTCCCCAAAAATTCCGGGCGACTACTCGATTAACATTCGGAAAGAGAGAAGAACAAACCGGGAAGCCGAAGAACGCGGTTGATTATCGACGACCGATATTTCTTCCTTATCTACTCGATCAACGTATTTGTTAACTTAACACTCATAGAGATAAGTTGCGTTTTAGAAGTCACTCGCGACGTCCAACGATTCATAGAATAATTAAGAAGTTTGAAACCGGTCGTTTACCTGGCGGTGCTAAACTAGACACACAGAAACATTCGAAGACAATCAACAGGATACAATAAACAGAAACACACTCGGTCGCACGGAGCCAATTATCGCGGCCTCTTGTAGATATACCGATTCCTCTTTCTTTTTCGGAAACTGTGCCCGATTAATGCCTAACCCGTTCGGAAGAAAAAACCGAGAAGCCGAAGAACAGTTGGTTATCGATGACCGCGGATCAACTAATTGCACAGAGCCTTCGTACACGATCGCATCGATCGGTTCGGCGGCCGCTCGTCGAAATAATTAAACGAAGTCGTGATTCACAACCAGAGTTAACGCCGGCCGGCCTGCGACTCCTGGTTAACCGCGGCTGATGCGAACTATAGCCTGCATCCCCGGCTCACTATAGCCTGCACCCCCGGCACTGCAACCGATACATATGCGGCCCTAGGCTAGCGCGTCGGCCGCTGTGCAATCTCATCGATTCCTTTTAACCTACATGCGGAGGGGTTAGTAAACTCGTTACTACCTTCCCCCGCACTGGCTAAAGTGGATCGTTCTCCTATCCCTTAATTTGACACGCTGCGCCGATGCGATTACGCGCAATGCTTCAACCGAGCTCTTTCTGCTACCGAATGTCGAAACATCGAAATTCCCCTTGTTCCAGTCTCGGGAACCTTATTATCGATCCCTCGTATTCTATCGAGAGCTCCGCTGTTTACAAAACACTGCGATCGATGCGCACTTAATATCCATAGTGCGTGCGCGACTCGCCGTAATTTGATCAGTTTGTGCTGTTTCGTATTAATGATGTCCATTTCACGTGCGTCTAGAATACACGCGCGCACGTGTAATTAATACAGTGTTTTCTCGATATATGTCATAAATACGGGTATAGCCGGCGACATATATCGACCAGGAGATACTATTCTTTGATCCACGCTGAAGGCGTGGATCCGTGTTATGTTTACACTCCTCGAGCTTCGAGGCCTCTCACGGTGTATACCCCGCGGTAGTGGGGATATTTTTGCGACTTTAATCAGGTAGGTATTTGCGACATGTATCGAGAAAAGACCGTATGTCTGTGTTTTAATCCGTGTGCGTTTAAATACACGAGGGTAAAAATGGAATTTTCTTTTTAGAATTAGTGTAGTGCACAGACGTCGTCCCGGAATTGTCAAATTCAGATGAAATTTTCCCTGACTGTGTTTGACTCCGTTCGAGAAGCAGATTGAGCAGTATTGCCAAGGAAAGGAAAAGTGCGAACGATACGCGACAAGGTGCGGGGATTATAGTAAACGAGATCATGCTCAGGACCGAAGGTAATCGTACTTGAAAAGCAGCCGTCTTCGCCGAAAGATCAGGCATTGTTCGATAATCAAGAGGAAACTGCTAATTGGGTACCGGTCGAATCGGTGAATCGGCAATCAGGCAGCTTGCTAATTGATTTATTCCTAATGAGCACGTACCGCCGGTCGCTTTGCTTTGTACACGTGTCCTGTATGCGTACGGGTTCGAGACAAGATCAGTCGTGGGTGCGTAATTCGTAATGATAACGAGACGTTGATTGGCCGCGTTAGCGTTCGAGGTTGTAACGGGGTCGTAAAACATTTTCACCGTCACAATTATCCGCGCGTTACCCGCTTCGATTGTCCCGCATTCCGCTGATTGATCGCGCACGGGTTTGTTATAATCTCGAGGGACAGAACAATCGTGCGAGTGTTCCGCGAGAGGCGAATACTTTCGGGCCGAACCTCGTGCTCTAGAGTGCTGTGAATCGTCCCGGTTTAATTTATTAACTTATTAACGCTAGAACCGGAAGGGAACTGTGTTTCAGCTGCAAACTTTACTAGATTCAGCCGTAAGCGTTTCGTTCAGCTGTAAACGTTTAATAGATGAAGCCCTGTTCGGTTGAGTTACACAGTGTTCACTCTATATATGTCCCAAATGCCTAACCGATAAAAGTCCCAGACCTATCCCCACTTTCCAATAACAAAACTTCCATATTTTTCATTATTTCCTGTTTTCATTATTGTCCTTTTCTACGTTTGACGTGGATCTAAGAATAGTATCTTCTGGCCGATATATATAGTAAACACTGTACAGGGTGTCCCGAAAATGTACTTCCTTAAAAAGGGAGATTCCTAGGCTCTAGTAAGTAACTTTTTCCTTTGCGAAAATCTTCTCCGCGACTTTGTTAGGGAGTTACTAATGAGAAACTCGGACCAATCAGAGCGCGGCTACAGCGGATATCGACGTTGGCAGTAGCCAACCACTTTTTGGAGCACCCTATATTTATTTGCTGCTTTTATTGGCTTCATGCTTGGGTAAATATTTTTTATTGACCAGTTACACAAGCAAGGAGAATCAAAGTGAAGGGTGGGAATAATTTCAAAAAATTCAGTAGTGCTTCAAAAAATTGGAAACGAAGAAAGAAAATAAATGGAGGGGTCAATGAGTTATTTTCACCCTTGCATATTCGTGGTACCCGTGCACATCAAAGGCTTTTCGAAAGGTTAAATTTAGAGGACTTTAAAGGTTTGTGTTAAACGTGTGACTTGGCCAACGATTCCGTGACTCTGTTGGCCCGCGATATCTGTTTCTCGTTCCGTAATTGTGAACCGTTTACAAATCGTTGGCTCTCTGTCTACGTAACGTTAACAATCGATCGAAATTAGAAGCACGCGAACCTCTTCCTAGCGAGTTCATGGAAAGAAGTTCGAATTGTTCTTGGTCTGCAACCTGGCCGAATAAACTATGCACGTAGAAAACTACAGTGAAACAATTCACCTATCATGCAACTAATAATTTTCATTAATTTCCTCCTTAGCAAAAAGATTAACACATCGTACATTAAAAACTATTGGCCAGATTACGAGTCTGTTATAGATTATTAGATATTATAATATATTCGATAGATTAAATTTCATACTGAACATACAATCACACAATATTGAGGGTTTTGGATTGCACACGTAATTCAACTGCAAATAATTATGCTCACGAAAGATTTTGTTACTCAAGGAGTAAACACGATTTTGAAATAGACACAAGTCTCATTCAAGTTGACTTTCCCTTCGATTTGCTATGTTTCTCATCAGTTATTAAACAATCTTTACCATGTCCTTTACCAAGACCATGCAAGCCTTAAAATATGCCAAGGTCAAGCAGTAACCGAGCAAACTACGACGAGCATGACTGAACAAAGTGTGTCAGAAAATTTTCAATAATGAGCCCCCACCATAAATAAATTAACTCTTGAATTTTACCTTTTCAAGTGCATTACATTACGTTAAACACTGACTTAGTGAATATTCAGAGTTCTAGCAACTTTTTTACCAGGAACTTTCATCGCAAGAAAAAAGTTTCCGAAAGGTTGTTCCAGCCTGTTGATAGCAATAAGCGGTAGAATCACTAAAGTTCGACAAACACGTTTTTCTAGAAAAGTTACTTCGAGAGAGAGAGAGAGTCCAGGATTGAACAACAACACCGTGGTTGATCGTTGCAAACTCAAATCTCAGCATCAAATAATTCACTTTGTGCCTTTTTATCTATTTTGCATTTATATATTTGCATCTATTCTGCAATAAAAAGCGCTGCAATTCTGTTCTTTGGATTACCATAGACAATTTCGCCAGGGATAGGACGCAGCACAATACGATTGCGTTGAAATCTAAAGCTCAGACCTAATTCAGGTCAAATCATTTATTCTGCGCATTTTTATCTACGTTCCATTGCGGCGCAACGCTGCGATAAAACGCACTGGAATTTTGTTCTCTGGAGCACCATATTTCCACATGTTCGCGAAGGTTACGATACACGGCAAAATAAAATTGTGTTGAAATCTAAATCCAACACCAGATTAATTTACTCCACGCCGTTTTATCTATTTTTAACTGCACAGTCTATAAAAGGCGCTGCAATTCTGTTCTTTTGAAGCGCCACGTATAGACCCGTTCGCCAAGGTTACGGATGCAGGACGATATAATCGCGGTAAAACAAAGGCGTAACGAGCTGGGGGAACGAAAACAGATGTCAGAAAATTTTTATACCCCAAAATAGCGGGTCGGTGGAAAGGCTCGTGTGTGGGTGTGACTGAGACTCGACGCGTAAGACGAGTACGTTCAACTTGCTCTTAAATAAGACCCTGAGTTACCACTAAGAAGGAGAGAGATAGAGAGAGAGAGAGAGAGAGAGAGAGAGGAAGATGAAGAAAGTCGGTGGACGAGGCGGAGAAGGGAGGAAAAAATTGATGCGTTAAAGAAATAAAAAGCTGAGAAGGAAAGGAGGTCAACGCCGAATGTTGCGCAAGAAACCGCACGACGCTTTCCAGTTCGACTTTTGTCGGGAATAATATTCGATGAAAATCAAGAAAACAGTGCCGATGAACCAAGGACAATGTTGGGACGAGGTGATGCTCGTTTAGAAGCTGCCATACTTCGTCGTGGCGATGAATAGTGTCATTTTCTTGACACATTTGCACCAGATGATGCGTGTTATGCGTTTCACACGCTCCTGCCTTAAAATCAGCGGATAAAACGTTACAAATGGTTCAATTTCACCTGTGACACACCGTAATGGATGAGAACTGTTAAAAAAATCGTTAAGACAGGCAGATGTTGATCCAGAGGCTGCCGTCTTCGTCGTCGAGACGAGTAATGACATTTTCTTAATACATTTGCTCCGGATGATGCATATACGAGTGTGACACACTTGCCTTAAAATAAATGGACAAAACATTAGGAATGTTTCAATTTCTCTTCGGTTATGTTACAATCGATGCTTCAAGAATTAGAAATATTAATTAGTTAAGAAGTTATAGTATTTATCTTCGCATTCATATAAAATTGTGCGTACACGTTAATAGCCCCAGCTTAATGTTTGTGCAAACTAGTTGCATTGCATTTAACTTTAATCACTTTCATTCGTTTTAAACGAGGCGTGCAATTTGATCTAGTGATAGACAAAACGATCGTTCACACGTTCACAGAAACAGCCACAGTGAACGTAAAAGATAAAGAAAAATTGCGGCCCTTCAGGTCGACACCTCGTTTCGACAACACCGGCGTTAAACGAAGGACATCGGGGGAATACGAATGATCCGGCCTATTGGCGTTGGAAAAAAGGCGAGACCAGAATCCTGGCCTGTTGTTTCGAAAACCGCCAGACACCGGAGCGGTGTCACGAATATCGTGGAATGGAAAAGGAGAGGTTTACCGCGATGAGAGCCGTCCGAGTGACACGTGAACGACACTCGAACGGCATACTGGAGAGCAAAAGGAACACGGGAGAATGCGACTTCCTCTATACATGGTCATGTGTGTCAGTACCGCAATGCTGTGGCGTCTTCTATCCCTGGATCAAGTGCGACCCACGAACGATCAGCTGGTATCGCTCTTCCCACATCAAACAGAGAGAGTCCTGCGCGTGCACGGAATTTTAATACCGGAGCCCATTTCGACGAACCTCAAACTTGCGTCGACACTGTTTTACCGATTCCGATAGAAACCCTGAGAATTTTGGGGATCAACTGTCTCGAGTCCATCTCTTTTAACTCTTCATTGCTGGACTGGATCTTTTTCCAGATTTTTTAGCAGAATTTTCTTCATTACAAGCGGAGACATTTTTATCATTTGATTGGGACTCATGTTAGCATTGAAGTGAATTTTTCAGGTTCACATAGTGAAACAAGGGATTTTATTAACAGAGGCCATGTCAATGTTGTCAGCTTCTAGTATCTACATTTGAGAGTATTATACTGTATGCTACTATTAGGGGTACCCATAAGTAATCGATTATTTGCATATTTTGCTTCACGAATCCTGGATTTCTATAAGAGAGCCATCCACCCTCCATTTTTTAAAGGACTGGTGGGTTGAAGTGTAATATGAAAATTTCTCTTTTGTAGAATAATTGGAAATAATTGTTTACCTACGCTTGAGCCTTCGGGGATACTGGATTTTTATTTTTAGTTCTACAAACAA
Organism: Halictus ligatus; assembly: GCA_028454255.1. Lineage (NCBI taxonomy): Eukaryota > Metazoa > Arthropoda > Insecta > Hymenoptera > Halictidae > Halictus > Halictus ligatus. The sequence goes on from CM052140.1 coordinate 7,205,024, forward strand.
TTGTAATGTGAGAACGGACACGTGTAAACAGACAATGTCTTCCCCAATGTATGTACTTTTGACATCAGAAGGTCAAAGCATTAAACTTGTTAACGTCGAACATCGTTGATAACATGCGATGTGTATTTGATTACAGGTCTTTCAAAGTTAGCGGCGATCGATGTTGTTAAATATTGAAGCAGGTCTTCTGAGTTGAATCAGCAGATATGATTTCAACGTAACCGTAAATGCTACTGTATAAATAACAATTCTAGAATACTTCAAACCCCCCACAATTTGTGTCAAAGTTGATTGAGATGAAGTTGGCAAAGATTTTACCATACTTTTCAGTTTATACGCCTGTGGATTTTATGCATTTGTCGTACTATTCTCGACTTATTAAAATTATCAAAAATAGAAATGTATCGTCATTTAGCTTATGTTCCGTAGAATCAATGTAAGAAACTTTTACTTTGTATAAAAATCCGATGTCTAGTACTAACATTTCTAAACTGTACTGCGTCGTGGACATATAGTTGACAAAATGAATGTGCAATAAATTTGAAAAAAAAAATAATTTTAGAAGAGGTACCATGTCGTCTAGGTTAGAGTACTTGGTCGTCAATTCTTGAGCCGCCCAAGACGTCTGCATGTCCATATGAACTCCCCGGGCCTTCAATTCTTTCGTCGGAATGCGGGCCGCATTTTTGCCGGCCTTTTTCCGTTCTTTGCGTTTCATCCTTAAATCTGCCGCACTATTGCGCCGATAAATAATATGAGTCGTGCCTTCTCATAATGTCCGTCCCTTTCTTCGCCGCAAGAAGAGGGCAGTACCTTATCTTCCCCATGTTTCGGGCTCTATTCTTCGACGACAAAATAAAAGATTCAGGACACTATCCTTTCATATCACAGTCCATTGTTCACCGGCGTAATAATAATACACGGCTACACTTTACACGCGCACGGCGGCGCGCGCTCGCTCGCGCTCTCTGGATCAACACTTCTCGAATTGCACGTTTACATTCGCGAGCTGGTGAATATATTGCTGTAATCGCGAAACGCAATACGGAACGTTACCTTTAGCCCTTGAACATGATCTCCGCGGATGTCAAGTTCGTGCGAATGTTTCCCCGCTGAAATTGCGGGGTTGGTAAATTTGCGAGTCGACTGTCATTAGTGCTTCACCCTTGAAAATTGTTAGTACGTGTTTCTTATATTAAATCGTTATTACGAATGGTAATTATACGCGCCTATATGTGAATGTTAATGGAAATGCAATTCTAAATTGATAGAAAATATTTTTTTCCATATATCAACTTTCAACTTGTTAAGTGTAGATCCGTAGTGATTAATAGTGTCGTATTATTGTCCAATAGTGATTTCACAAGAGAAAATTTTAATTAATCCATTTTTAGTTGCTTCAAGTGTCTAACTAAAGAGAATATACTTTTCAAAAGAAGAAGATTCAGTACAAACAATTGGGCTAGTGTAATTTAAAGTGTAATTTAAAACATTTGAAACATTAGGAATGACATTTGTTAATGGTAGATTATTCAGATAAGATTTCGCAACTCTGACGACGAAGCCGATGCGAGGAACGATTCACGACTGGAAATCGCGAGTGACGTAGACATAGGGCGAGCAAATGTATAAAATATGAGAGAGATTAGTGTGAAAGAAGAATTGCGGCTGTTGTGTAGAATTTATTGTAATCCCCGAGCGAGAATTCTTCGACAGCGAGGGATCAAGGGAGAATGACAAACTCACTCAAGAAAGATAGAACAACGGCAGTGCGAGGGTTACCATCATAACTGCGTTGTTACCGACCCCGGTTTGCTTATGTCCTATCGACGCGCATGTGCGACTTTCCTACCCTTACATCGTTGACAGTCGTGGTTACTGCAAGTAGTGACTATTGAGACTAGAACGTTATGCAACGCATTCGTGGGTTAGACTTCGTTGCAGCTGCAACTTACGATCCCTCGCAACAATGGTACTCATAAAATCTATGCGACATTATCTTTTGAAAGAAAGCGATGAGCTTTCAATGAAAATGGAAATTGCTATATTTGCCTTAAATGTGAAGTTGTATTTTTACTGTTTTGTTATTTCAGTCACGATCGCGGCTTTTTATGTTTTTCATTAACATTTTGATTTCATCGCTCGCTTCAGAAAATATTTATCATTCGACGCGCTTCTATATACAAATATAAATTCACCAGAGTGCAGTAATTGATTAGTATTCACTGTCCATCGCTCCAGGAAATGTTTTAATCAAATAAATGAGTTCCAATGAGTTGGAGGAACACTGGAGTTCAAGGCCAATGTGTCAAGGCTCTCCGGAAATGACGGTAACATCTATGAAAACGTGACCCGTAGGAAATATATTCGAATTCAAGGAACTACAGTCATCATCGGAGAATTGCACAATAAAATAATTACTCTGCTTGTGACGAAATTAAAATATTTAAATAAACCTGTTTACCTGTAGAAATTGAAATTTTATTCTTCTCTCAAATATTAAAATACCGTCAATTATGTGTGCAGTAGAAATATTACTTACTTTGGTTGAAATCATTAAACATGTGATATGGAAAAGTAATGTAGTAGTTTCACAGAATAGATTGTCCCCGAGCTGTGTGGGATTTATCAATAGGAATGGCTCCGGTCATTATAACTTAAATGCTTCTCTAGCCAATTTATTTTAAGACTTGAACCATATTATCTGGGAATTCTCGAAGCGTAAGTCCTCAAGCGTAGCTTCCCTGGAATTCCTTCTTAAAACCAATTACACGCACCGCGTGTCGCGAACGCATTTTTAAGCAGACCGAATATTGCAAGACTATAAATAATGTTCGAACACGAAAAAGTTTGCAATATTCAGACAAAATTTAATTGGAAAATCTATTCCCACAATCTTCAGGCATTTTACCATTTACAGAAATAAAAAAGTTCATCCAGTTAACAACTTCATTCAGACACGCGAGATTAATTTAACACGTTCGTTATAAGAGCTTCAAACATTGCGACTTTTATTACTGCCGTACTTTTCATTCACTACTCGGAACTAGCGCAACGTGAACCTACGTAACTGTTTAAATTGCTAAAAGTTGATGCATATTTCGTCGAAAAACATGTGGCCGAATGCACGAGAAATTTCAAGGCACAACTCGCGTGTCTCGTTGATGCAAGCCCGGATTATTTAGAATTTTCCTTCGCGCTGCATTGAAATTCAAAGTTCAAGGTTGCCGGGATAGGATTTACATAAAACGTCCGCATAGTTCCCGTGCTTTGTTGGAATACCGCGAATTTAATTTAAACTACATTAATTGCAACCGTGAAACGACGCTCGCGGAAAAATTTCCCTCGCGACGGCGTTTCACACTTAACGGATTCCGAGGGTCTTATTAAATCGGATATTCAAAGGGTTTACGGGAAATGCTGTTAAAATCACCCAACGGTGCACTCAACAACATACTTGAGTATTGTGAGAAAATGAATCATAAAAAATATCGAATAATTCTCTGTTTATTCTACGAACTTAGTTTTAGACTACAGAAATTGGTACAGACGAATCGGAAGCGGCGTTATTATGTATATCGCGCGTAGAAATTTATTGAAATGTATTCGCCGGTTCCCGCATCGATTATTCAACTTGTTGACCGAGCGATTCAGAAAATAACTTTGATATTGGCAAGTGGTGTGCTCCCATTGTTCCTGTCCGCGAAAATACAGAAATGCGCGCACGCGCGTGGATGTGTGTGCACACGTGGTACCCCTCGCGAGGAGGCAAGGCATCGCGGAGTCGTTGCGATGGTCGACAGACCGAAAACCAATCATCTCGCACGACCGGCAATGCTCTCGAGGAACCTTGAACTCTGCACTCAACTAACAAAGTTGGAATTTCTACGTGCCAGGGACGAATCCCTCGAATTTTCTGTTCATCCCGCGAATTGCAGTACAGAGTAAAAAGGTACTGCCCCGATACCGAATGGAACATGATACAGACCATGAAACCCGAAAACGGTCACCTCTTCTTATGTCTCGTCTAAAATCCGCCTAAATGCTCATCCATAGACCAGCTCCTTCCATCGCATTCACTGGGCTTCTTGTTTTGAAAGGAAAACGCAACGCGATTTCTTTAAATTATCTTTAAAATAATTTTTTAAAATTATTAGAAGACTTGAATCTTTATATTTCTTCGTTAACTATTTCGATACTGAATATGACTGTTTAATTTCCTTGATTTTAATCATGCTGACCGTGATCATGATAAATTGACATGCATAAGAAATGGTCTCTTCTGTTGGATTTATTCTTTGAAATTGTTTACGTAAATTACACAAGAGATATTTCTTGTACGATCACACAGAAAACAATTGAAAAGTCTGTTTTTTGGTGGAACACACGGTAGAATGACGTTTTAAAACGTTCCCTTCTTTCTTGCCACGTCTTGGAAATCTCTGTGAAAAGGTCAGCACTTTTGAAATTCATGAAGTAGAAATATAAATGTAAGTGTTTAATTTCCAAGCTAATATTTTCTTTGACCGTCATGATAGGAAGAATTCTTGTGCAATTTAAAACAGAATTTTTTTACTGGATTCAAACCATGTAACAGATACCGAGAGGCTGAATTAAATTCTTTTAAAACCACAATTTGGTTTAAATATTGAAGAGCCCAGAGTCAATGTTTCTTGGTAAAAAATTTTCTTTACAACATACTCACCATCTCGACACTATTTTTATCGCACATGTAATATGTTTGCATCTTCAGAAATGAAGATAGATACGTATTCAAGTGAACCGTTCTAAACACTTGACACTTTGTTCAAGCACACGAACGAATCGTTTAAGCACACGTGAATGTCCTATCGAAACGTTTCTAGCAATTAGTAGTAAATCCAAGCTCGTGTATTAGAATCGAGCGAGCCAAATCACTCGATTATTCGGCACAACTTGTGTTATGTATTAATTAACGTTTTCGCGAAACCGAAATCCAACCGGCCCGCGAAACTGTGTTAAATTCTCTCCTGACTTCGTCGAATTGGCTTTCACCGGGTAATAAATTTCCAACCAGCTCTTCCTCAAATCGATCGAGTGATTCCGAATCGAGATTAATTAATGTTCCGTTAACGTTGCGACGCGTGTACCGCGATTCATGATCGCGAGCGCTGCACGCACGACACAGAAACCGAGCTCCGCATGAACCTCGATAAAAGTTCATTAAACTGTGTGCTGCTACGATATACATAGCCAGGAAAATGCTCGAACAGAAATGCTCGGCGCAACTCCATTGCGGTTTTGGTTTTCTCAAACCTAACTGAGAAAAATATCACAAAATATTGATAAAAAATATTTAATAAGGCTGAGGAATTTCTCGGGTTTCAGTTTCTGAATCAAGATTTATATTCGTTTGAAAATGTACAGTGTTGTATAAATAAGGTTGAGGAGCTTTTCTTGGTACCATGTTAATTGCCATGTCGAGCACAGACGACATCACAGGTGACATTAAATTTTTCCAAGTTCAGAAATTCGTTTTTATTAAATTTTTAGGGTATTTCGTATGCAAAAGGGTTGAAGCACCACGATATATTTTGAATTTGTAGTTTAGATTCCATTAATTAAATTGCTTCCGGGGAATTTTGAGATTGGGATGTTTCTCTTGATGAACACAGCGCATTAGTACATAAGCCAGGGCGTTTAGTCTCGCGGCCGACTGTCTACGGATAAATAGTCCGGAACTAACACCGTTTCCAGGAAGAAGAGCGGGCGCCTTGATCAGGGACTTCAATCTCTCGAAGAACATTCTGATTTCACGCGCGCGCGCGGGAAAGCCCTCGACCGCAACCGAAAGCCGAAAGCGGGGCCCGAGTAACCGTGGAAGTTGTTACAACTGAAATCCATTCGAACGTCACGTTAAAAATCGCGGGGTCTCTACGGACCTCGGGGTCCTTTCGCGACATTGTTTAATTACTTTGTCGTAATCAAGTTACGAGCACGCTGATTCCGAGGAAAGCTTCGCCGTGACCGAACTCGTTTCACGGAAATTCTGTTCTGCGCCCTCTGTGACCACGAAAGCAGATATTAATTACATAAAACAGCAATTATTCGAAGTTCTATTCCGTCGAGAAAAGTATTTTTTAATCGGGAAATTCTTTATCGAACCAAGCTTATAATTTGCAGTGTACGTTGAATGTGGCACACAAAACTACATTTTATGCTAAAACAGTACAGCAAATTTTCTAATTGGAAACCACAAAATTAGCACTCTAAACTGTAACAAAGACCCCACGATACTAACTGGGGGTTATAATTTTCATAGGTCAGGAATAATGTAAGCTGTTGTACAATTGTACAAACACTGTTGTTTAACACGTCCGCTACCATAATTTTGTTCGTAGTCCGCCTCCATCGTTAAAATGTTTTATTGGACGCAGTGCACCATCTTTATGAAACATTAAAACAATTCAATGGAAGACAATCATGAATATTACTAGACTTTAACTAGTGAAGTGTTCAACAGCCTTCGAGCACAGAACAATTAGAATCAGTGTACCAGAATTAATCAGTCAAAGACAGAAACAATGCTTCTCAGAATTTTTGTTCTCTAGAATGCAATAAGACGGCAAAGCAAAGAATTCCGCTAAAAATTCGCGCGCATGAAGATACATTAATAAAAGCGTTTCGCGGGATGGAAACGGAATCGAAACAGATGTCTCGCGGTAAGCACCTGAATATTTTCAAGAAAACAAACGATAATTTGGAGAGCGACCGGCTTCAAAGCAGCAGAGCCGTGAATAGAAATATGACGTATTAAAGTTCACGACCCCACTGTTGATACATATATAGAGGTTGCGCTTCGCGCGTCGCGCCGGGTTTCGGTTTCAATGAAGAGTCGTGAAACTTTCTAAGAGCGAACCACTTTGCTCGCGTGCGCGCGCGATAAGCATAGTCAGCAAAATTACACTGCATCACTATGCGCGCCATTTACTGGCTCGCGGACGATGCGATGCGATGGTGAACGCCGAGCTGAAACCGTACCAGAACACCTCCGTTAGGGACACACGTTCTCCCGATCATCGATCCCCTTATTTACGGTGACGCATTGTGCAACTCCACGTCTCTGACCACGTTGCGACACCTGGATTCTATGTTCTCCGAACCTGGACGACTGTCGCGATTCGCTTTGTAAACACATCGAACCGGCTACCGAGCCTTATAAACCCGTTGAAATTATGGTCTTGTTGCGACAGTGGCGGAGCATCGATGTTTATCATATCGTTACACGAGCTGCTCACTGCGAAACTGGTGCGAGTCAATATTAGTCTATTTGCAGGCACCAGCCATAATATTCGGACACTGTTAAAAAGACGATAACTTTTTAATATGCTACGATTAGTTTGCTATATTCCTAATATTGACTAATTAGCTTACTATATGACGCGAAAAAGAAATTTTGAGAAAATTGCCGGAATCGCAGAGAGCATATTAAAAACTGCTTTTTACAACTTTTTGATATTGTAAATGAATAAATAATTCCTAATTGTGTCATTGACTACTGTGTCAGCCACATATGAGTGATAGAATGATTTCTCTTTACTGAAACGTGAATTTTTACGCTGATATACTCATTACACCGGTTTAAACCCTGAAAAATATTAGAAGGTTGAACAGCTACTTCGAAGCACACATTTCGAATTTTCAATTTTTATTTCACGAAATATTTCCAGTCTAAACACTTTCAACAATTGTCAAGAGGTACACCAAGCTGAATTTAAAGTCAATTGAACTTTGTATCAATTTTAAGTAGTTTTATGGGACCGTTCTCCAGGAATAGTTTGAAGAGCATTCGGGAGATGAAGTGGTAGGTGTACTTGAATCGTATTAAGTGATTGTACTTTCACACAGATGGGATTGAAAGGGCAGTTACGTGATTCGTTACAAAGTGCCTGGTTTTTCGCTTCTGTCACGATCTCAAGCAGGTGTTTCGTTTCTAGGAAGTCAGAATCCCATTCTCGCGTGGAACGGCGACGTTAACGCGCAAAATTGCTTGACCATAACCACGGTACGCTTACTTCTTGATGCCCACGCCTGACCTTGCCATACTGGAAGGTGTGAAACAATAAAAAAAAAACCGACTGCAGTCTGCTCGCGTTGGTACCTGCAACGCGTGCAGTGCGTTGACAGCTTAATTTCCATCGAACGGCTATCAACCAGTCAGTGTGAAGCGTTGCACAATTCTGTGTTTCTTGCAATATGGTTTGTCTGACGCGATGGGCCAGGTTTATCGAGTGGATACCTAATTTCCGTAATTAGAAAGTGCCCGCAAAAATTACTATTAATTTTCATGCTAAGGGAAGCACAAACACATCAAATCTCGTGCTGTTTCAGAGAAAAATAAACAATTTTTGTCAGCACAAAATATATTTGATCTCATGTTGCTTTATAGAAAAATAAAAAAGTGAAGAATATATCAGTGGTCCCACGTTATTTTAGAAAAATTAATATATTAGACTTTATATTATTTTAGAAGAAGAAAACAGTAAATAATGATGTCAGCTGTCATGTTATTATAACAAAATGAAACAGTATGAAATATATCAGATCTTACGTTGTTTCACGAGAATAAAACAGTACGAAATATTTCAGATCTCAAGATGTTTCATACAGGATAAAGAGTGGAACATACATTAAGTCCTCTGTTACTTCAGAAAAATTATGTAATTCGAGAGCCCTCAAGTATTTTTGTATTTTTTTATGTATTTTCGTCATGGTTGATTCTTGAATGTAAAGTAGAAGTTGGAGTCAATCTCGCAAGCACCATCAAGTGTAAAATTGAAGTGGAAACAGGTGGAGAGCACAACGCATCAGTCACATCAGAGTGAGCGAGTACTAAAATGCTGAAGAATTATGAACGGTGTTTACAGAAACATCGTGTATACATCCTTTACACTCCGTAGAATCAATTTGAATTGTAAAATCGCGGTACCTGTATACTCTCCAGGTTTCAACAGGTGAACGAAAGAACAAATTTATATTTACATACAATCCTGCTCACCGAAACCATGATAGAATCTTCAACAAAGATTTAGCACCACCTATCCGTAACGACGATGTAATTACTGGCTATTATTTTCTTAAAGCGTGAACTTGTTCATTGTCCAAACTTTGAATATGTACAGAAAACAATGACTCTCTGAGGTGTGATGACTGCACTGTGAATGCAAATGCATTCGCCATGTAAACGAATTTTGTAAGGTCTGAAACTAAGTCGTGTTTTATCGTATTCCTTGAAATTCTACAAACCTACAAACAATAATAAAAATAAACAGTTTCCTATTAAAAATATACATTCCTATACATACATTTTGTTATATATTGCACAGCAAGACAAATTTACAAAGAAAAATATAAAAAACTACCGACGCTTTTTCAAGGACACTTCAATGTCACGCTGCCGACTTCAAAATGACTTATCCGCGACTTATTAACAGTTCATTTAGAGTCGCAGTGACCCATATACGGACCACCAATGGCGTCGATCTAGTTCAGATGTCAGTGGAACACGTTTCTCGCCTTCAATAGTCGATCGTACGCGTCAAGCCTAATTCGAAGACGTTCTCCGGATTCATCCCACCGGCGATGATTCACCTGATCCCACAGTTTCTTCCTTATATTTCTGTTATACGGACACAGTTGGGGGGCTTGGGTGAAACGCGGATAAATCTGAAATGTGGGTTTGGAGCAAGGAGGTCCTACGGTAACGGTGATCCCGTATAAATAATTGATGAGACGCCACACGTACGCCGGAGGCTGGTGCTCCGATTTGTAATTGTAATTTCGCGGGATACTTGCCCGGTTAAGCAATGTAATTACGACGTGGTCTCGTTATCGAACGGATTCTTGGCCGGCGACGGCCGATCCCGGGCTTGTCCGTACGCAAAGTGCGATCCTCTTTTTATGGGGAGGAGGGACACGCGATGGGGACCGTGACATCGAATGGAAACCGCGACAACGATCCATCGCGCCTGTCTGCTTCGAAAATTAGCCTTTTGCGCCGATCTTTCTGCACGCTTTAATGATTCACCCGGAGGATCGAGCATTCTCTCTCATGTGAGAACAATTCCGAAGAACACATACGTCCTCGGCTGAAATTTTTGGACTCAAAAGTCGTCCAAAACAAGGCCCCTTAAAGCCACCATCACAATTTTTGTCAATGTTTAACGAAGAAATTCCTTGCATAGTGATTGGAAATGTTATCCACGCACAAGACACTCGGTTATCAAACTGTCGAATAACCGACGTCGTTTCTTCCCCGGTTATACACGATCGAAAAGTAATCAAGATTAATCGAGTTTTTGAAGGGAGAAATCGAACACGATTGAGAAATGGCACCTCGTTGCGACAGGATGCGATTCGGATCGGTATCCTGCTTAATAGAACTGAGTGCTGAAGGACGGAACTGATGACGTTCGTTTAACCGTTGAAAATTAAAGCGTCCGCGAGAAAAAGATTTCCGGCAAACAAAACCCCGAATAACAGTATCAATCTCGAAGAGAAACTCTCATCAGGAATGAGGGGCAAAATTGTTTACATTGACATACTTTCAGTGTGCCAGAATTTAAAATGCTCAAAAATTAATAGATTTGATTTTGTGAAATTTTTAACGCTGCTGGATGGTCAAAGTATTGAATAGAAGCCAGGTTAAGAATATCTTCGACTTATTAATTTTTACAATTGACTAATTGTGTGACGTCAGAACGAATGTGAATTCCAGATGTGATCTCTATATTTTTATCGACGACTGTAGCCAATAATAAGGCTGATTTCGAGTCGGAAAGTCTGGCCGAAGGTTGTAGACAAGGATCAAAGGATACAAGGAATGCGTCATGAAATTTAGGCCAACGTGGGTAGCTGAAAAACGGTAAGGAACGACCCACGCCGGCCTGTTCTCGATACGCAGACGTTTTGCTCGTTATTTATGTATCGAAAGAACGGAGAAAATCCTTTCCTCGTTACACACCCACGAAAGTCATTCAATAACACTTCTATGAATCCGTTCAGCCCTGCTTGTATCGATAACTCGGGGCTGCAACGAAGAATGTTACATGCAATCGACGTACGTACATATTTCAAATTTTATCTTGCACAAGTTTATCGCAGTCTGCCACGTTGATGAATGAAAATGTTTAAAATATCGTTGACTGTTAATTGAAATTTAAGTGACTCCTAATATTGGACAAAAGAACAGAATTTTATTTTGAACAAAACATGCATACTTGATTGATTTTCTTTGAGATCATCATCATTAGTCAAAATTCTTCTTCCGCTTCTGGTTCTCACAATTGACTCAGAAAATTTTTATGAAAATTTTTATAAAAAGATCGTTGAGCAATCGAAAGCAATCGTTCATCAGCAATTGAAAGTCTATCAGGCGAGCAAGTCGTTTAAAGCAGCTCGACATGATTAATTAACGAATTAGATACAGACGTGTCGTTGCTTAGTGACCTGATACTTCCGTTCCGTGCGTTACTACTTATGCTTGTGATTTAACCGCGCGTTTCCTTTCGAGCGACGACTGAAAGGGTTCAGAACAAAGCGATGATGACTATCTGCGGTGCAGAAGAAGGTGCAGGGGACCGTCCAACGAATGACGCCCCGAAGACGAAGGAAGTGACGTCACATTATTATAGTTACCGAGGCTTACCAACCGGTCGCGGTTGACAAGCCAAGCGTCCACGGTGCTCTTTCGATCCCTTTTCGTATTCTTTTCTCGGCTGTACCGCAATGTCCGGCACCATTCTTTCCGCGAACCAAGGGCCCGCCCTTCAGCTCCGAGATTTGATGCTATTCTCGTCATTCGAAACCGAACTTCCGGCCTGGAAGCGCGTCAAGATAATGCAGTAAATTTTTCTTTCGAAATTAGAAATTTAATCGAACTTTTAACATTTTTGAGAGAAATGCTACACGATTGGACAATCGCAATACAGGCAAAACAATGGTAGGATTTGATGAGATTTACAAGTTTTCAGTGCGAATAAAAATACTACACAATTGAAACTCCACGAGCTATGTGACACAATAGTAGGATTTGGTAAAATTTGTGAAATAGTTTTTAAACTGAATGAAAATACTACAATTGAAACTTCGGATATATGTATATAAAAAAGGATGTTTGGTAACAATATAAAGAATAATTGCATGACCAATTGTATTTTGCGTGACCTGTTTATAATATTTTTCCTGTTTTATATTTTTTTTTGTTTTTTCGAATATTTTTCAGTAATACTGCAGAATTATAAAATTATTTTTAGATATCTGCTGTATCTCGCTTTTATTTATTGGATGTGATACATTTGTATGATACATGCAGAATATTTAGAGTTTCATTACAGAAATGAAATTCCAATTTTAAACGAAGGATTATTTTTAAATACCCCGTGCGACACGAAATGCAAAGTTCCCGCTGTCGAGTGATTTCAAAAATTAATACAGTAGCCCAAAAATAATCTTTCATTGTCGGAATATGCTTCCGAACACATCACGAGCATGTCGAAAGAGTTTTTAAATTCCGAACTCGCCACTGAAATTTGGCGAATGGTTTGAAAAAGCGATCTGAATAGTATACTTTTCATTGAGAGATATACCCGCCCGTATTCCGATGTGTTTACGTTTTTATAAATTTTTCAGGATTTTCAAATCGAGTAAAAGCGAACGGGGCGATGGATCCGGTACCATGTAAAGTTTAAACAGAGAGAGAATTTTTAACGAGATTTCGGTATAAAAAATTTCACTTCGATATAGGGAACACGTCGACGACAGTTTTTTTTCGAGTGACAGTTCACAGTGCTGAATTTTCGCTACAATTTTGATGGGTGTTTACTGAAACATTCACTGGGGAGTTAAACATTCATGTTTTTAAACGAAATCGTATAGAAAGATCCGTCCTTTAGACGATAAAGTATTCGCGAATCAAATCATTTCTTTAAAAAATCATAGCTCCTTTTATGCTCAATTCATTAATTTTCCTCAATTCATTCTTCAATTAAACCACACATTATTCGCACTCTAAACGCAAACAAATTTCACAGAAATCTTGCATTCTTCACGACTGCATTAAAATTTAAACCAGCTTTAAAGAGCAGGACAATCTATAAACAAAACATTAAAGCACGTGAAAAATATTCCAAGTTAAATTTGTATCCATAGAGATACAAAAATGATTGGAAAGTTACTATCAGGTAAATAAATCAAGGATTAGAGACAGTAAAATCAAAACTAAAACCACACATAAATAATACAAAATTCAGTTCTTATCAAGCAAAGGAAAAATTTTAACACGTTAACTGCCACGTCAGTCACATATGACTGACAGTGATTTTTGACTAGATTCAAAAATTCATTTTTATTGTGACACATGCAGATAAACCGAATTTAGGATCTTTAGAAATTAGAAAGGTTAAAACAGCATCCCCTATAATACAATAATTTCTAGTTTCGGTTTCATTAATTAGATTAGACTAATTTTGTGAGAATCTCTGAGATTGATTTCTGGCACTTAACGTGTAAAGCTTGCATTCCGAGTACACACTAAATTGACAAAGTTGGTAGCAAAACGATCAGAAGACAGTGAACAACACAATATCGACTAAAGCTTAGCTATGTTCTGAAGAGTAGTCGAGACGTTGTCTTTGAAACAGTACCGAAACAATGGCGCAGTTAGGCGATCATCGAGCATCATGTCAAGTTCGGGGGTCTCCTAAACCGCGTGCACCGTCTGACAAATCACCTGTGCGAGAGGTCGAAGACAAGCATGCCCACTCGCAGAACATATGGGCCGTGCTCGTCGATTTCGGGTACATCTGTACGTGGGTCGTTAGCTACGTGTACACGAGCCAAGAACAAGATGCCATATATGCGTCCAGTCGGCGTGCTCGCAGAGATACGTGGGCCAAAGAAGAACGCGATCCAGCGAGCCTTAACCAGCTTGGGCATTTCAAGATTACGGGACTGGCGAGGACTCTCGCGACCGTAAACGCGGTTAGGTAATCGAAACGAGCAACCGTGCATCGGCTCCTCTGTTCGCCAGATTTTCCGAGACTTTCCCTCTTTTTCTTTTACACACCCCGAAAAATCCTAAAAAAAAATCTCGAGAAATACGCTTCACTCGAAAGATACAAACTGAAAAGTATTTCGTAAAAACGTGCAGAAGGTGCACACGAAAATGTACCTGACGAGTGAATCCCTTTTGTATTAGGAGACATACCTGCAATAACTCGAGACGAGAGGAGGCCTGTGGTGCTGCCATAATTGATTAAACGATCGTTCTGCGACCACTCGACGGGCGATGCGCCGTATTTCTGAAACAAATTCGTAAACAGGACCCGTTAAAAATGTACAATTTCTCAACGATTCTTTTTTACGATTTTTTAACATTCATGTTTCAGTTTGCCTTTTCAGATTCGCGTGTTCATGTTCCGATGCAGTCTTACTAGAGACCGGTGACTTATTTTAAACAGAATTCTCGACATGTTCGCCAAAGTACCGGTAGCTGAGCGTTATTACTTTGGATACAGTCTGGTGCGTCCCCGGCGCACGCAAATCCGGATGCAGAACACTCTGCACCTAAACGCGCGAACGTTTCGACGATCCTCTTCGTGAAAATATTTTAGAAGAATATTCGCCGTTTTATTTGCGTCCTTCTCGTATCCGGAATGCCAATTTTTATGCATTCATGGCTCTCGTAAAAGACTTTAAGAGAGTGTAAAATATGGAATTTAATCTTGACCAGGCCCTGCATATTTTTTGCTTTTCTGAATTCTTAATTTTGCCGTATGACACTCGTGATATGCCTTTTCGAAAGTAGAATTGAATCAATGCTGAATTCAACATTAAAATTATTACCCGAGGACACACACTTTCACTTAACTTCCGTTTCTTATAGTTCGACAATTTTTATTTTGCACAAAGATCTACCAGTCTAATCACTACATACTGGAATTTTTTAAAACGAATTTAACTTGAATCTTCGAACGTCTAGATGGATCCTGTTTTCGAACGTACCGCATACTTAGATCAATTTTCCGATTTTACGAAGTTGAAGTAATATGAGTTTCGGTATTTTCGCAGTTCTTAAGCGTCCATCTTTTGGGCTATATGCCCTAAACGAATAAAAGACTAGGAGAACGATCGGCACAAGGAAACGTAATTGCGTCAAAGTTGAACGCGCCCACGCGACTTCTATCCACCCACCATTGAAAACATTCGATCTTTATCCGGAATAAACGATCGAATGAGAAACAACGGTTCGATTCTTGCGATCCTTCCGCCCACGCGGTATCCTTTCTACGGCCGCTGCATCCGTCAATTATAATATTTGGCAGTTGCTAGACTTGCCGGAACTATGCTATGTCGCCAAATGTAATCGGAGAGTCGCCTACTCGAACCACTTTTTTTACGATGTCCATTCGACATTTCCTTGGACAGAGACGACGGCCTAAAAGGTGCAACAATATTTCGGACAGGAACCACTATTTTAAATTAAAATTGTATCCTTCGATGAAAAGGCCGAAACATGCGAGAGTATTTTAAAAATATTGTTTTTAAATTGTATATATTTTTTAAGAATAGTTTTCAGCTAAAGAGAATACAATAGATTTTTTTACAGGATTTCTGTCGTTCCATAATAAATCTTGTAAACGTAACATTTTACTCAATTTATACGAAAATAGATCTCGGCGTGTAAATATGAAGTATCGGTTATCGGATCATGATTAATCTGACAAGGAATCACCGATGCAGATTAGACGGTGCGGTCTTGATTGATGCGTCTTTGATCGAGAAATAATATCATATAAATTCGGATAGTCGCCGCAATCGTCCTTGGCGATGCTCCTTGCAGGAAATTATTAAGTCGGCGTCGTTAGTCGTCGCAATAGAGTTTTTAGGCCATCAGCTATCCGTGAGTCACGCTCCATGACGTAATCATGGCAGTCGTTTATGGTTAAGAACCGAGCGACACGACTTCTTTGCCGCCGGTTTTCAATATTCCCCGATCGCTCTCGGAAATTGTCGCCGAAGGTGAAATTAGAACTCTTCGAGTTAATTACGGTGATAATAGAGCTACTTATTCAGCATAAAAACTCAATGTCTGAGTACCAAATAAAGGAAACATCGATTGTAACTATTATCCTCTAGGCAAGAAACTTTAACGATTGTGCTGGAGCTCGTGAATTAATTCTGATTCACATAAATCTTTGAAATCGTGCTCCAATTTATCTGCTCTAATTTCTGCCCTAATTTAAGAGTACTGTTTATTGTTAATGTCCGGGAATTAGTGAGACAAAAATTGTAGAGATTGGTAACATCGTGAGCACAGACGGGAATGATTGATTTAGTAGATGTTGAACGCAGTAGACAATTAAGCACGAAGATATTTACGTTGAATAGGACCACCGCTTTTGGATCTAGCCGACTAAACGAGAACGTCTGTTGACCCAGGTATTCGACAGTGTTCGTGTCTTTTTGTGGCCGAGATTATTTATAGTTTTACTAAATCTTCTCTAGGATTACCATACGCTACTCCCATGAGTTTGACCACCTCAGGTACACGGCTTCGTCTCTATAATTAAACGTGGAATACGCGGTCATTTCCGATGGAATTCGGCGCCTATACGACGAGCATCATTCTCAGGTGTGCTCAGAATGTTAATTCATTCACAAAACAACTATCATCTCTTGACGAACATCTCAATAGAAATTCTAAGTCTATTCAAAATTTATTTGTGCTGCATATCGAATAAATATTTTCACCATTTGCAATTTTTGAGCTTAATTACGGATTAAATAGCAGCTACAGAATATTTTGCTAAACTCTCCGCAAATTTTCAGATAGTCCAACAGATAGTCCGAGCGTCGAACGTCTACGAATTGCATGCAGATTCGAGCGCCGACTACCGAAAGCATGCACATGTAAACAACGTAAACGCTTGTGCATCACGTGTGCAATTAACCACGCGTTCGCATGTGGTGCCCACGTGTGTTTGCCCAAAACGAGCAGAAAACGACGCCGCCGACTCGCTACCAAAGTTAATCCAATTTTCTCATTGTCAATTAATACATCAGTCCCTTCAGGTTCTAATCTTCTCTAATTAGTCAGACTTAATTCCATCAAGCCCCATAACCAACCGCGAACACCCCAAAAATTAACACGTACCTCCCTAAACGGGATATACAGTCCGCAATTTGACCAAATGTAATTTTAGTGCAGCAAAATTCACTTGCAACATATTCGAAAAAATATATTCAGACTTTTTAGCAAAATGCCATAACACACATCAAAATTGGATAACTTTAATCGCTTCAAAAGTCAGTAGACAGTTATTACTCGTGTGGTCGCGTTTTTGCAAAATCGTCAAGTAGAAAAAATTCCCCTCAGATTGCCACGTTCAGCAGCAGCCACTGGTCCAATGATTTAACGGCCCGTTCTTATTCGCGTAACGGTGCAATTAGGTAGCTGCATCTTGAGATCGGCCGGTCATTCGGGACCCAGACTGGCCTATCTTTCATCTCGGCTCGCATAAGCCAGACATGTGGCAGACGCGATTCTCCTCGGTCCTTCGCGTTTCTCATTGTGAAGAATTCGCGAACCGTAGTCCCGGTTCCCGCGTCTCGTTTCGAACGAGTAGTTTCATGCAGTGTCCCCCATCCCCCCTCCCATTTGTCTGTCTTTCCAGCTTGACAATCGACTGTCTTCGTTGCCCAAACATTTATTACTAGCCTGTGGATCTTACGCATTTATGATGAAAATTAATAGATCAGATGCAGAACAGTGAACACTAAGAATTTATAAATACTGCTCTTTTGTTTCTTAAAAGATATACAGAAAAGAAATCCCAACAATTTTGCATAAAAATCCTCTGTCTATTAGGTGTACAAATTAATTCCGTATCAATATAATACAATTAGACTTCTCCAATTTCTAATTTCACAGATCATTTTGCAAAAAATGAATTGAAAGAAAAATTTCTTCCTCGAACAGATAGATTTCTTATTGCACAGCTAAAGCAAAAATGCTGTTAGTTTTGATCAGTGTACACGTCTCTATTTGTATTAAAAAATATTGTTCATACACATCTGCGTTATCGATTACACTTCTCAGATTTTCCATCGACTAATTGTAAGCGAGAAGGTAAGTGCATTGCACTGTATGAATGGTCGTGGAATGCAGGTTGCGAAGTTCATTGTACCGGGGACACATGATTATAGGATGTTGGAAATCGAACGTGTTTTGTAATGGAGCCATTTTCAGAGACTAACTCGCGTAACGCGACGTTGATAAAAATTGCAACGAGAATACAAATGCTCTGATAAATTACAGGGAGATATTTAATTATTTACAGAAGATAATATAATTTTCTTTTCTACTTCGAACAAGATCGCGTGTGTTCGTGGGATTTCAAAATGATTGGTACAGGATTTTGGCACAGGTCGATGTCTAGGCTATCGACTTCGGTAATTAATCGAACTCGCGAACGTCCATGATATGATATATCGCGTGTTTACAGGTATTCTCAAGAGGCATACGCGTGCAAACGATGCACTAGAGTACGTCCTCGTGGGCGCATATCTGCGCGATCGCATTTACGATGTGCGTTCGAGAGGATCGGACCAACTCGACCGTAGAATTCGCTGCGATTTGCGCCTCGCGCTGCAAGTTGAATTCATTTGACTCTGGCAATAGGTATCGAGGAGGTGTTAATCTCATATTATAATGAAACTTTGCGCCTGCGACGCCAATCTCCGACAAATGTCGATTTTGCCAATCTGTTTTGCTGGTTACACTTTTACAATACGAAATTGAATTCTGCGCTTTGGCAGACTCTGCATTTCAAGAGTAAAATTCTCTTGGTAACATTTTTGCAAAAGAACATTATACTCAAATTATTAATATTTGATTATTGAAAAATAGAGACGAGTTTTACCCATTCGCCCTGTTGGTAATATTTTTGTAAAAGAATTTTTGTAAAATTATTAATATCCTATGATTACGAAATACAGCCAACTTCGTTCTGATTGAATATATTGAAGCTGTAGTCTATTTTTATTTCGTTGAAGGATGCAGACAATTATCCTTTGATTAACGAAACACGCCTTAAGTTCAATCTCCTCCTCGAAGCATTCTTTACAAAGTTTTGCGCGAAGAATTTTACTAAATAGTTCGAATTCTCGCATGCAGTAGAACTTCAGAAATATTTTTTCGGCGTGTTCCATTTTTACCAAAGAATTCGAAAGCATCGATGTACTAGTTTCTTTTTAAATAGTGAGGCCCACGTCTGTGGACGTTTCATTAAAAATTAATTCATATTATCCAAGTACAATAAGTATACAAAACAATTCACCATTCGATCTTAGTCTCGAAAATCAATTATAAAATAAATTCAAAATTAAAGTAAATTTAACAAAAGTGATTCTTCGTCGAAAAAGACTAGGGATGATCCACCATTGAAAATTTTCAAAACTCCTCATTGAAAATTAATGCAGGTAGTACTCCATTGAAACTGACTAAAATTACCAAAAATAATTCACCATTGAAAATTCATTGAAGTAACTCTCCACTGAAAATGGTTAGAGATCATTCTCTATTTACAACGACTAAAAATGAATTATCTTTGAAAATTACTAAAACTAATTCTCCATTGTCAATGAATAAAGTAATTCTCCATTGGAAATTGCTAAAAATAATTCTCTATTAAAAATTACTACAAATAATTCTTAATGAGAAATGACTAGAATTATTTCTCCACTGAGAATTGCTGGAACAAATTCTCTATTCTACTAAACACGCGCAGCGAACGAGCGCGCGAGATTCGAATATCGACGTGCATTTTACTGCGAAATTTTCTCAGGTTTCCGCGTTATCACAGTATGTTTTAACGAGAAAACCGTCTGAGTTTCCTGTCAAGCTGTCAACACGGTAAACAGACGATCTGTTGACGAGCGGACAGCACACGTTGCCACGTCGAAGGGTTATCGTTCGGAGCCGGGCAGAGGACTATTAATCGTTTGATAAGACTTGAACGGTACTTGCTCACCTCGGTCAGAAAAGGTGTCCCTGACGATAAGTGATACGCAGGTGATCCCTCGTGGCTCGTCCTTACGTGAAGAGAACCGATGCAGCACTGACAGTTCCACCATCCCTCTCTCCTCAATCGCGCGAAATCCCACTCTGCTTAACCCTACGGCTCCCTCTCTCCGTCCTACTCCCACCAATTTGCCGTGGGTAACCAGACAAGGATCGACAGCACTGCTAAGGCTGTCTATCAACAGTCAAAACAGATCGACAATGAAACGTGAAAAGCCACGGGGTAAAAACTGCCCCTAAATCGAATTGCGTCGAAGAACATTCGTTAACTCATACAAAAGAAAATTCTACTACCATGTTCCAACCACCCATCTTGGAAAAAATTTGAAAAAAATGTGGTGTTATACAGCTCTTCAAGTAGGCGGTATGAGAATTTTTTCTGATTTTTGGTTGTGAAAACAGGCTCGAATCCAACAATTTGCAGTGGGTCGCCAGGCAAGGATCGACAGCTAAGGGTGTCTATCAGTAGTCAAAATAGGTCGACAGTGAAATGTGAAAAGCCACGGGGCAAAAACTACCCTTGAACCGAATTGCATCGAAACCCATTCATTAACTCAACAAGAAAAGGATTCTTAGTTCAAGTTTCAGCCCTCTACTTCGAGGGCAGTTACTTGGAAAACCTAAATTACGCACTAAATTCGTGGGTAAAAATTTGAGAAAATGTGGCACTATCCAGCTCTTAAAGTAGATGGTATGACAATTTTTCCCGATATTTTGTTTGGAAAATTATGACTGTGGAAAATCAAACGTATTGAGATGTTTTGTTGTAGACGCAGTTAAACTCTGAATCTAAATCTACCATAGAAAATTGTATTTTCTAATATTTTGCATAATTTGAAAAGAACGAATATTTTGAGCAATCAATTAGTGTACAAACGTATACAATACTATTCCTATTCCAAGTTGTATAGATTAGTACTTACATAGGAGCCATAGAGTTCGTGTCGAGAGTTCGTAAGCGGTTATAAGTTGTTTTAATCGTTTCAATTGTGGCGTAGTGATAGTGAATTAATTTTAGTTACTTCGATGATGTATTCATAGTTATCAGAGGATGTTAGATGGTGGGGTCCCGGTTGCCGCTTTAGGCTGCACCAGGATTTACGCCATAAGTCACACTTCTATCTCTATAAGGTTTCGTCTACGGACTCAGGTGGAACAGACGGACAGGTTGCTCGTCCGAATGATCGATTGCGAAGCTGCGAAGGATCGCTGGTGTAATGAGCTCATATACAAGCTGTCTTCTTCCAATTTATAAGTGGTTGCGCTTGTGTACCGTTTTATTTTTTCCCTAAATTCCACCTTGGACGAGGAATGATGAAACGACTGTTCGAACTGACCTATCATCTTCTGACAGGTCTTTAAATGCGTCCAAACGAAATAAACAGCTGCACAATCATTTATTAAGCAGTACATTTCCGTAATGGATAAAGACATATTCTTTTTTAATATTATTTTCAAAAAGTACACAAATGAAATAGAACAGGCACAGAAATAGAGAATAAGAAAAATATAGTTTTATAAGTGCACTGCTTTTAATTTTTCGTCATCACGGTAATAATTGGTAGGAAGTGATTCCAGGAAAAGAAGGCGTGCGATAAACAATGGTTACGGTAATTCTCCGTTTTAATATTCAATTTTAAACCGTATTCATTGGGTGATTAAGCGCGGCGAGTCATCGAGCAGTTTCCAATACTGAATCGCTATACAAACACCCGCCTCCGCAATGTCTGAGAGTCAATGCCGCAGACACTGTGTGCTTTTAGTTGTTAATTACACGCTCACTGTCAGTTCTTCTCTCCTGCGGACAGTTTCGCCATAAGTATCATAAAAACCTCGTTCTTGTAAAATGAACTTCTTTCATATTCAAAGAAATTCAAATCTTAAATTCAATTTCTGAATATTACAAAATCCTGTGACATAAAAAGATCGTGGAAATTTGTATTTCTATGCAGTAAACTTTCATAAAAATATATCTGAGGAACACATGGAAATACATTGGTTGAACACATCGCCTGAACATATGAAAATACATAGGTTGAATGCTTAATTAATAAATCGCTAAAGTTCACTTCATCGTATAGACAAGCCCGTCATTTTTTTGCCACTCAACACTGTCATGTGCGCACACACGAGATTAGCCACACGCACACCGCTACGTTTCGTCGCGTATAACAGCTTTGACCAACGACGAACAAAATTTGCGAAGTTTGCTTGTATTTCCTTAAAGGTCCTGTATCTGAGAATTTTGCGAAGTCGACAGTAACAAACGGTGTCGCATCAATTGACGGCGGAGTCGAAATTTTCGCCGTTATTCCGCCGGGGGAATATTTCCGTACAGCTGGAAATTTCCCAGCAGCGTCCCGTGGAGCGTTATGAAATTATTACACGACAGTAACAGATACCTTTGGCGGATTAAAGTAACCGTAATCCATTCAACGGTGTGGGTGGACAGGCGCGAGGAAAGTGGTTTATTTTACCGAAAGGAGAGGGGAAGATAATCTTGAGCACGTCCTGGGCAGAAACCTCCGGTTTCCTGATTCATAGGCTGCCTCGTGTTACAGACTCCTCCCGAGCACTATACCTCGAGAGCATCTTACGGCCCCGCTAATTAAAATTACGCTCGACTGAACTCGTCGCACCTATGGCTATCGCGATGACTCCGAAACCTACCGAACGAAATCGTAATTGGTTCCTGTTATCGGCACTGTGAACTATCACCGTGCCATCGTGAACATTCGCTATTAATGGGACCCCCGCAATGTTACAATAAACTACTAAGTAACGATATCAATCGACGATGTTACTCAGCAAATTAACAGCAACGCTTTACCCGTCGGTAGTTCATTAATAGACTGCGGATTTCGTGCATTTATGACAAGAAAAGTAAAAAGAATTTAAAATTATTAAAGGAAGAAATCAATTTCTTATTTGGTGCCAGTACCTTGAAATTTATGCGAACAAGTTTTATTTTACGTAAGAATAAAGATAAAGTATATTTGTATAAAAATAAAGTACAAATACGGATCAATTCTTCGGGCTGGATCTAGCAGTCGGTGGAAGTTAGTAGTTTTCCATAAGTTTCGCAGTATATTGTCTGCGGGTTAGCAAACCAGTCGTCCGCGGCGAAAACCCATAAGGTGTTAGGTCTATTCTTACACCTTCACTGTGGCTTCGCGCTTGAAGTCCGGCAAATGATCCTAAGAATTCAGCAAACGTCACATTGTCTCTCTGCGTGAATTTCAACGCTGCAGCGTCACAGTGCTCGGGACTGTCGTCGGGAAGACGATTCGACTGATTAATGTCGTGCATTATTTCACCGCGAATGCGTGCACACGTCGAAGTAACCGTCGCTACGCGCCGCGGCGAGAGTAGAATCTCGATTCGCCTAAGTAGAGGCTTCTAGCAGCGTAAGCTCTTACCGCGGCAGCGTTAATTCGATCCCCTTTAATTAACGACCCTCTGCAGCCAGAGCTTAAAGCCTTTTCTTCTCCGCCACGGGATGTTCCTCGGCTCGAAACACTATATCCGACAGTAGACAGTTTGGTTTCAGTCGAACTGTTCTTTCCTTTGCCCGAGAGAAAGGTGAAGTTTGATCAAAGAAGAGGAAGCTTCCTTCAGACGATGTTGCTGCGCGACGTCTGAGATGTTCGGTGGACGTCTGGTTTAATTGAAAATTGTCTCGGGTGTGGCAAGAGGTCCTAGGCCGTTCGGAATTCTAGGACCTCTTTTTTCCTGGAGATAAAAGTTTTTTCCTGCAGAGAATTTTTACGCACTCGTGGCGCGTGTGCGAATTTGTAAAATAGCGGCGGCGATTGCTTCATAATCTTTGAAGTCTTAATCAATTTGTTGTCAATGACGGTGACAATCTCCATAGTGTATCGAGAAACCATAGGAGGCTAATAGGAATTTATTTCTCTCTTTATTGGTTTTATTAAGTTGTTATTTACTTACGATACATCACTTGTAATATTACTGTAAAAACATTATTAATAATGCAGTGTTTATTGGCAATGGTACAGCACACGATCGAGACGACTGTGTTATCCAGACGTATTTTCGAGATCATAATACGGACCTTGAAAATTAACAACAGACTCGTAATAGCAAATGACTCCTCCTCCTTATTCTTGATTTTCTGTCATCCAGCCTGCTCCTCATAAAATTCTAATTTGTCGAATTCGTGGGTGGCAGGAAACATGACTAACGACTCGATTCTGCGTCTTACATAATTGTTATCGTTTTATGTAATCGGCTCTGCGCAGCTTCGATTTTATTCCAAAGCCCTGCGGTGTTTTTCAGCTCATTATATTCTGCAACGATTCCCTGTGACTATAGCCTCGACAGCATGCCGATAAAAAGTTCGATTCTATTTCATTCTCGCACGGCTGCGTTTATGTATATCGACGATGTCACGTCTTGTACTCGAAATTTTATGCAAACACGCAGGCTAATTGGACGCTCTTGCCGCCATTTTACAGCTGCCGCGGTTTTCAGGCCTGTTTGCCGGACCTCACTAATTAGCGACAAATTGACCGTTAAAGAATCAGTCTGCGTAGCGAGATACAATATTTACGGTGGATGTGTTTTGAAGTGCATCGTGTCATACATCATACATCATACATCATTAGACTGCGGATTTTATGCATTTATGACAGAAATGAGTAAGTGAAATTTAAAGCAGTGGACAGATTAAAAGAATTTAACTACTGAAAAATATATTTACAAGTCTTTATTATACAGACTTCAAGTGTGGACAAAAATTTTGTTATAAAACGACGATAATTCCCGCAATTTTTTACTTAGGACAGAAAACGAAAAATTTTTGAAATCTACATTCCAAAAGCTAGAGAAGTACGAATGGTTTCATTATACAGTTTCAGCAAAAATGGTACACATTTCGAAAAAACGTTAAATTTTCTGGGAAAAAAGTAGGTGAGAAATTGTTTACAACAATAAAAGTATACAACATAAAAAAATCGGTAGACACTTCTTCAGCTTTTGGAATGTAAATTAAAAAAATTTTTGGGATTTCGGTTCTAGATAAAAAATTATGAGAGCGGAATGGGAATAACAAAATTATTATGAATATGATATTATATTATATTATATGGTTTCCACACTTCAAGTTCTTTCATTACATTCCCGTAAAAAATTCTCAAAATTAGACTTGATTTTCGTGCTCTGCAGTGGCATCACCCCTGAATCTGAAGTCCTCGAATTCAATTCTAATGGGAGTATCAATACGCACCCAGTAGGTGAACAAACGAAATCCAGCACAGTCATAAACAAATAATCGCCGTCCCCTCGACCATCCAGGTATCGTTCCCCGATTCTCATTGATATTTCCGCGGCGTCTAAGCGCGGTGCGTGTCCTTATTTCGAAACTGTCTTATATTACAATCGCGGAGGCTAGGGTTCAAGCACCAATTGCGCGAACGTTTCTGTCGCCGGCGAAACGGGTCCGATTTTATTTTCAATCGTTCCCGTAGCACCGCGAGGAAAACTACGGGTGAGGGTAATATCATCGGGGATCCCATTCGAGCACGTCATATCGCTTCCCGGGCGAGGTTTATTTGAATTCACGCACGCCCCGACGGTTTATTCGCACGAATGACGCCCGCTTATCCCTATTTCTGCAGTTTTCATCTCGCGAAAATGCAATCTTCGGAGTCACGTCGCGCGTTATTCGATCCCCGGGACCGAAAACGAAGTCGAGGCACGAAGACCCGCGCCGAGCCGAGCAGAGCCGAGCAGAGCGGAGCGGAGTAGAGCGCAGCGACGACGAACCGAGCCTTTGTGGATAGGAGAGCGTGTGCTGCCTCGAATCAGCTTTACCGAGTGCCGACGATCGAAATCGTGGAAACTGGGCCATCTCTGATCTTCCGTGAATAGCCCGGGATACATTGTTCCGAAATTTTTTCCGAACTTACGAAAATGTTACCCGATATCACCGAGCGACACCGGCATGCCGGAGAACCTGCCGCAACACGGTTCGATATCGCGCGATCACATTTTTTGAAATATGCGGCTCGCGTTGCCACCAACTAGATCACTATGAAGAGATGATAGCGAGTTACTCACTTTTAGCGAGTTAAAAGAGTTTGTGACTGCTGGTAGACTTTTTGCTGAATCGTGTTTTAACACTAAATTTACGAGACCCGTCAAAATGACGGACTCGAAATTTTTAAATTTAAAATTGTTAAGAGTGCAAGGACGTACTTGTGAAGAATTGTCCAATAGATTAATTTCTTTGAGCACATATTACAATAAAAAATTAATTGTTTGGGTGATTTCGAACATTTGGAAGAAACACTTGATAATTGAAGACGTTGCAAGTGTCAAGCTTGTGGACTAGGCTATGATTGTGTATACGAAAAGTTTGAATGAAATAGAGTATAACTGTTTTTATACACAGATTTATTTATGACAGCATTAAATCCGTAATTTTACTTATGTTTCAGATAAGGGGTAAAATGTAAAATCTCCATTTTTTTAATGATTCAGAGTACAACACGTATAATATGTAAGTATCAACATTTATCTTTAACAATTTTGCATAATCACATATTTAGTTCAATATTTCACTTTCCATAGAAATAAAAATTAACGAAATATTCTTGCGCATAATTTTTGTTTGTTTGTCATGTCGATAGAACAGAAGAAGCGGTCCGTGATCTCATAAGCGGCCTTTATAGTTCTTCTTTCAGTCCTCAGATGGCGGTAACTGACGATGCCTCGTGCTGCTCGGCCTTGTTCTACTTCTGTCGGCCTACACGTTTACCCTTACTCCTTATCGCGTAAAAATTCCGTAGCACTCGCATTTTTCTTATCAGCCGCACTTTTTCTTCCAGTGAAATCTGTGAGCTGTATTGGAAAATCATTTGAAAATACTATCTGAAATATTTAATCTCGCGAACGTGCATAAACGGTTTACAAACTTGACGCTTCTTGCATACATTAACGTCTATAAATCAAACTCTCGTCCGAAGCGATCAACGTTGCAGTTGATACGAACGCAGCGAAATTTATGTGGGAAAACCTGTAATTTTCTTATTTTACTGAATCATCGTTTATTATCTTCAACGCTTTATTACAAAATCGTCGATCAACTAACCAGAATTTTTACAAACAATTATAATGTACACAGATTAGCGATGCTCACTAACTTATAGTTAAAAGCATGTTATAAAAATAAGTTCAATGTAGCATAGTAAGAGATATAATTTGTACAACTTATGTTCTACTCATTTACCAATTTTCTGGTCTGTGTTGTTTCTATTATTAACTTATTTTAGCTAAAGTTAAAATTTATTTATTTAAATTTTCCTTATTTTTGTGCATTTTCTCTTTCATTAAATGTGTATGCTTTTACAAAAATACTTAAAAAATAAAATAGAACTGCAACAAAGTTTGCTAATTGAATTTCAACCTTCTGAGCTGAAGTAGGTCGTACCATTATTTTATTTAACGAATGAAACACTAAGAATAGCAACAAAAATAATAATACCATTACATTACTACTACCTAAATAAAGTAGTATGAAGTTGTAATAGATTGTAACATACACAAGACTTTATCTAGACATTTCTGTGTGAAAATACTGTATGAACATAATTTTGCACTAGTATGGAATATTTCCAAAAATGTTACTGTCAGGATAAATTCGAGAATAGAAAACTGCATGGAGCAACTGTAGCGTTTCTTATCAGTTTGCCAAAGGGATCACGGAAAGACCCAAAGGTAGATTTAGTTTTCAGGGTCGCCTATTCTGTATCACGCGTTCGAATTTTTCGAGTATCTATGTATAGCCGACTTATGCACGGGACACAGTGCATCCGCTGTGTTTAAGCTCGCGTAGCCTTGACGTTTATTCACACGCGTGGTTGTGTAGCGATGGGAATAGGCGTAGAATGATGAGTAGACTGTGGATATTATTGTATAACAAAAATGGGTAGATACAATTTCGAATAATGAAAAGACTAAGAAAATTTAGCAGGGCGCAAAATTTAACGGAAAATTTAAATACGCATAACTTTAGAACCAGTGAATTCCTCGGTTTAAAATGTTGGCATTTTCTCGTCAAGATGTTTAGGATTATACAGTAAAAAGTTAAAAATTTCTGGGTTGTTAAGGTGAAGTTAAGCCCAATTTTGAGAATAAGAAATAAATGTGCATTTAGATCCCATTTCTTGGATCCATATCTATCCATGATAATAGCGAGTTGCAACGTGAATTTAATAATTTCGTATTCTACCGTAGGGAATCTTGAATCGTTATTGAAAGCTTGTTTATAGCACACAAGGCCAGAAATTGGTGTCCGACCGCACCACAGCCATTCCGAGCGATATTGCCCGAAAGTTTTCTAGTTTGGTGAGTCAGTTCAAGATCTCTCGAGCAGGCTTGAATTCCATCACTATGTACGGTAGTCGGAATGCGGTCGTTTCGTGTTTCAAGGTCCTTAGCTCCGGATACGCAGCCGTGGATTTGCGACCAAGGACACACACTCGCAGCTTTTGCATTGTTCCAACGAAAATTCCCGTGATTTCCTCTCCACCGCGCCAGGTCTCCGGGGATCTCATGGCCTACTGAATACAAAGCGGGACACGCGAAGCTTTTTAATTTATCCGTCCTTCCCCCACTCGTATCGTTCCCATTTTTCCCCTTTTTTCCTTTTTTGAAAGCTTCTTCGTCAGAGGCTAAAGGGAACACGTTTATCGATGGCCATGTTTTTTACGATCCTGCATTTACGGTTTGTGGGCCATCGTGGCAGCTCGAGACGTCGAGTGACATTAAGAAATTATCAAATGCTACCCTTCCTTTATGGCCTTTCTCATTTTTCAAGCGCTTTAAACGTTAATAACGCATTTTTAGGACGAAGTTCGGTTTAGGACGCGAATCTTGTTTATTCACTGCAGACGATCCTTTATGGAAATGCTTCTTCTTGTACTGTATTCGTTGGTTGTATCGGTGAGTAAACTAATATTTCTAGAAAAAACAATTGTTGTTTAACTTCTCCTATTTCTGTTCGATGACAGCTTGTCCCGAAACAAAGTGTAATTGCTCAACTTTGAACACACATGACTTTTGAATCAATGAATTCCTCGCCTTAAAACTTCGATTTTTGGCATTTTCTCGACAAGATGTATAAGATTATATAGTTAAAAATTAAAAATTTCTGGGTTGCCAAGGTGAAGTTTAACCTTCATATATCGTTTTAATTCATAATTTCTTTATTATTCAGTTTTTATTATTAATGTTCATTTGGACGAAGAGAAAGGGAGAGAATACACATTCTTTAAACGCTATTGTCATTTTATATGGAAATGTTGGTTTAAGCAAATTCATATTTACATTGGTAATTTAAGTCGAGAGCCAATTTTATTTTGTTCGTGAGTAGCTTCAATAAAGTAACATTTTAGTATAGGTGGTATTGAGTAATTTTCTTTCATTTTTTGGTTACTCTATAAGCAGACGATTTTTATTGGTAACAAGGAAATACGTTTCTTATGGAAGGAGATGTTTAAGCAGAATCGTTTACATGCACCGGACAAAATCTGCGGTAGAACGCACTTCAACGTGTCAGAAAAATGCACGGATAATTCTGATTGATTATAAGATATTGTACCATGGAAGACATTTCAAGGAATCGCGTTCGAAGGACCATCGATCATTCCTTCTGATAGACGTGTCTCCAAGTTCTGCTAACGTTCCAAGGCCTATTTGAAGAACGGGTCGAAGGAAATGGAACAATTCATGTTGGATAAAGAGCATCTACAGACATTTTTTAAATTGAAAATGATGAATCATTCAATACTCGGCCATAGAAAAAAGATTAACCTACATTACCGCTCTCGACGAACACAAAACAAAATTATACATACAGAATCAATTATTCCAAATGGTCGATCCTTCAAACTATTAATATTTCACACAAGCTTCATTCAATCGATTTCTAAAATTCCGAAGAACGGCTTCCGACTCCTCGAAGAAACGCAACTTATTTGGTCCACTTTTAAAAAAGTTGCTACCATAGAAAGATTGTCGGAATACAAATAAAAGTTACTGGATTCAGTTCATCAGGACTCGATATTAATTTCGCATGCACTATTTAATTTCCACGAGAACATTTTCATCGTTCCACGCGACGAGACACAGTCGGCATTGTTTCGAATAATCGTCGCCGGTATTACACTCTTCGTTCTTGTTCCCGAACTTCCTGGCAAAATTCTCACGATTTAATTGAAACGTGAGCTCCTTCTACGCTTCGTCAATTTTAATAGAACCCCCGGTCCCGTGACAAATTGCGTAACTGCAAGTTTTACGATCGGCTGTTGTAGAATCGGGGCGATTAATAAACGAAACGGCGCCAGTTCCTGTCGACGGGGCTGAGAACTGAAAGTGAAAAGTTGGGAACAAGTTTCCTCCTCCTCCCTCTCCTCCTCATCATCTACCTCCTCTTCCCTCCCCTCCTTCCTCCCTCCTCTTGCCGTCGTTCGTACCCTCCCTCAAATCCTTTTCTCATTGTTACTCTGGTTGCTTTTATCAATTTCCTTCCCTCGTCACGCCATTTCCCCAAATTGCTCGAATTCATCCCTCTAACAACTTAACTTCGAATTCACTTTATCAATCCCGTTTGTTCTATTTCGCTGTTACCGGTTATTGGTAATCTTTCTGGACCTATCTGGCTCACTATTATTCGCAGAAACGTTCATATTTTCTGTAATATTGCAAGCATTCTTCAAGTAACGTAGTCAAACGGTTTCGAGAATAATTTGGAATTTATTCGTGCTGAATGTTCAGTAGATATTCTCTCAGACTTGTAATTTATACATTTTACTGAAAATTGTGTTATAATTCTACGCGATGTATTTTGTATGTACGTGCATAAACGGGCAAGCAAAATTATGTTCTGTTTGAGCTTTTCGATACAGTGAAGTATGTCTTCAAACTGTGACTCATAGTACTTACAAATACAACAAAATGTGGTGATTTAAAGTGTAAAGCAACATTGGATAAAGAATTGTTGAATTACTCATATTATCTACTAACATAAATAACATACTGGCCAACGTACTCTATAACAAATAATTGTTTACAAATACAAGCATGAAACACTACACGACAAATATTGATTGTTAATTTTCGATCGATTCTCCTTGACAAAGTCTCTCTATTCGTTCAACAAATCCAACATGTAGAACAATGATTGAAACTCTTCTATGTTAACAGAGCAGATTGCCCATTGTCCTGTCACACTAATGAATTAAGAAAAAGTCTGAAACATCCCTAAACCGTTAAGTGAAGCGAACGGAGTTCTACTTTCCACTTAATCAACTCTTCAGACAGCCGCAAAGAGACCAGTTCAAAGTCGCCGTCGAACAAAAAGTCCACAGTTAAAGAGACTCGAGAAAAAGGAAAAAATGCTGCTCGACGTAACGCAACACACGAGAAGAAAATTTAAAGAATCCTCTCCTGGTTTTCTTGGTTTAGCCAGCGTTCTTTAATATCTTGTACTCGCCTGCCATTATCACGGATAATTTCACCGGCACCCTTTTCTCCCGCAAAAATTTCCTTCTCTGACCGTTTTTATCGCGTACTTCGTTTTGCCACCTTTGTGTACCGCTTCCGGTTTTTATCCACCCCTATGGTCGTCCCTTTGCAAAGCTCCTTTTTCCTTGCCGAGTTTCCTTTTCCCTTCTGTAGGCATTTTTCCCCCGTTGAAAAAAAAAAAATGAAAAAAGAAAACGAATTCTGGGAAGTGGCAGAGCCCACGGGCGTCTTAATCAGATCTCAGTCAGTCGCGAAGGGAAAATAATTAATGCGAATAAGATTACCAGATGGGATTTCTCCTCAGATAAACTTTCTAATTATCCGGCGACGTTTCGGGCCAGACTTTACCGTCCCTTTAGTTCTTTTCCGAGATGCTTATCGCCTCTAGATTCGCTGGTGTTAGGGAGTTAGGTTCCGTGCGTCCGAGAAATCATTTGTCAACGAGGGAATTACGATTGGCGATTGTATCGATTTTTTCCGATTCCTTCGAGCCATTCCACGGAGGCTCTCCAACTATTCTCGAATTCATTATATTTAATCGCTTCCGTGCACCCATTTTTACATTAGGTACCCGAATAAGTTTTCACCGTTCTTTTGGTAAATATTAAATTGTCGCTAATGTATAATATTCATAAGAGCAACTCTAAACTGTAATTTCAAGGAACAGGAGTGACATAGAAATTTATTTCTTCTCTTAGTATTTAATGATTTTAAAATAACAGTGTTCTTAAGTTCCTCTAATGCTATGATTTTTCACGTAATAAGTGAGTTTCGTAGAAATTCAAGTGCCTGATACATTTTGTGCCTCGCATAAACACCATTTCCAAATCTGTGAATGCCATAAATCAAGATAGTACAATTTCATGTGGAATCATTGCGAATTGATAACGCGTGTTCGCACAGCAGAGTCTCCACTGTGCGAATTCTCTGTAACTTTGCAAACGTCGAACGATCGGACAAAGAAACAAATTTGCCCACCCGCAGATACAACGTACCTATGCTTATTACGTGCGAACGTTTTGTAACGCTCCGAGCTTTTTCCCCGTCTGTTGCGGAACGGTGTGGAGGAATTGACGAGCATCAGCAAAAAATAACACCGAAGCTTCTGAGGGTTTTTAAATCCCTTTTAATGGCGCGCTGTGGAAATATCCAGTTTCGACGGGACGTGTATTTTCGCGAAATCTTATTTGTTAGGGAGATTCGATACATTTCGGCGTGTTTCTTCGTGCTTTGATTCACAGAAAAGTGTAGTGATTGAGTCATTGCGGATCTCTATGCAAAATGTTTGCACTGACTGCAAGGCACAAACGCCAAATAAAAATTTCTTTCTTCTTACAATTATTTTATTGGGCTAAAACTAATACACTGATGTGCTTAAATCTATGTCCATTGCTTTAAATCATACGTACCTAGTTTTATTATAGATCCATACAATTTCTAGTCTAGATTTTTATGCAAAATAAAAATATGTGAAATAGCATTTTCTTTTCAAATATTTTTAATACGTAGAAAATAACGTAACAGTATTTTTGTTTCTACAGTTTGAAATTACACCTACTCACTTTTGCCAAAAATGCATAAAATCCACAGACCACTATCAGAGAATGTTTTTGATTAAAAGCATGATTTTTCTCTTTACTCTGGTTTCGGAGTTATTTGGTGCACACTTTTCTGTATAATGTCGAACATTTATTGAAAATTGTTGATGGACTTCGACGGTCGCAATACATCGAGGAATACTCAGGAATTGTAATATATTTGACGGCGCGTCATCGTAATAATTAAGCGCGTTTGAAATATATATCCCGTGCTCCGGCGAAGTATACTCGAACAATGTTCAGAATTCATGAAGTTCCATGATTCAAGAAGAAAACGGATCAACCCGGCACGATTACGAAACACGCCATCGATCTTCGTCGTGAATAACAATAGCAGACACGAACAAATATGGGCAAACAAATGTGTCCGGGCTAAATATAAAGCGAATAGACGGGATATTAGCTCGTTTCATAAGTCTTCGTCGTTTCCGACAGGTGAGAAATTTATATAATGCACTGCCAGTTAGTCAAATTTTTATACTACCAGGTTTCGGGATGCTTTATCAACTTCAAGCGATTCATGCATTTTTAGCCGATATTTAAAATTTTTATCAGTTGCAATGGACGCAGCGTGAACTGAACTTTCGATTCGCGCAAACTTCATTGTAGCATGACGAATCTGTGCAGGAGAAAAAGGGTTTTCAGGCAAACAGTACTCGTACTTGTGGACATTAAATTTGTACAAAAACGATTAAAAACATTTATGGTCTGATTACAAAATTTCTGAAATAACTTGGTACCTGTGTATGTCAAATATGTATTGACAATATTGAGAACAAATTAACAAAATTAACAATTTAACAAATTTAATAAGAACTCCACAAAATTTACACTAATCAAGTTTTAAATATAGATAAATAATTGTATGGCCCACGAGTCAATACCTTAAGCGTGCAGTACTAAAAATATTTTCTATATGCATGATGGAATAATTATTACGAGATTAACGTTCTGAGAAATGTACTTCGACTTCTAACAGAAATTGGCACAATGAAATTAATAAAAATAAAGTAGTATTCTTTATGGTGTTTATAGGAGATCGCTTCGAGCAGAAGGTTTTCGCGAAAGAGATGACTCTGGAAGGAAACGGCTATTGAAAATCGGGGAACTTCGAAGTCCGCTTTAAATAACAATTAGCAACAGGAAGGTAGCAGTTGTCGGCGTTCTATTGTATTCGACTAGGCAGCGTGTGGAATGGGAGAAAGTTTTTATACGAAACAGCAGTTCACAGCTGGTGCACAACCACTAATTAAAAATGTTTGTTCGACGTACCAGCGCAGGTCGTTCTAACGTGTTGTTCGTGTATTTGCGGCCGCTGCGAGCGAATAAAAAAAATGAACGAGCAGAATGAAAAATAATTGGTACCGTGAGGGACGTGTGAATGTGACAGGCGCGCGAGTGCAGAAGTTTCTCGCTGTCAATGAACGATACTAATAAAAATATGTTTAATTGGAACCGGTAAAATTAAACGTCGGGCGACTGTCGCTCCGGCAGCGTTCCAGTTCACTGTCGTTGGAGCACACGGATCCGTATAATATCGATACGGTATTAAGCTGTGACATTCATGTTTTAACAATTTTTCACCTGCTTTTATAGACACTTGCTCTTGTTTCTTCCTTTGAAATTTATCAAGTGGATCATTTCAATTAAACACCACTGCTGGAAACCGTACGATTGTGTGTGGAATAAAAATTGTCTTGGTTAAACTTTACCTTGGCAAGCCAGAAATTTTTAACTTTTTACTAGATAAGCCTGTACATTTTGTCGAGAAAATGCGAAAAATCGAAGTTTTAAAGCGAGGAATTCTGTGGTTCAAAAATTATGCGTGTTTAATGTTGAGCGATTCTAAATGCGGTCGAACGCCAAGCGCTTCCATTGTGCGATATTCGGTTGCTTTCGCTTTTCAAGCTGGAAAAACTCTCCGCGTCACTGCGTGGCTGTTTGCGCGATGTGCGCTCGCGTGTTTTGCAAATGCGTTTCTCGCTCGATGACTGCCGGCTCGCCAAGAATACGTGTCTGACTTTTTAAATGTCCTCCGGCCCCCGGTATCAGGTTATCGCAGAACTCGCACGTTGTTGCGTCCCTTCATCCTGAAAAAGGAATGCCAAGATTAGGGCTGCTTGGCCCTGGCAAATTTTGGTCGAAATGCGAGCGACACAACCAGCCGAACCTCAAACTTTATTGTAAAGGAACAGCGACGAGCTGCTATTTCGTTCGAGAACTTCGTGAAAGTAATCCAAAATTCAGAGACTCTTGTCTAGAAATTTGTCTAGCCTTCTCCTGGGCTAATTCAGTATTCATTTAACTCTATGTTGCACATCTAATTCTTGAAGTAGCAAACATACGACTTGATTGTGTACCATATAAAAGTACATATTTTTAAGATGATTCTTATTTTAAAAAGTCCTCGTCCGTAAAGGGTTAATTCAGAAGTGGGGTTTTTATATTCTTTAACTCTTTGCACTCGATGTAAAGCATCTCTGAAAATGATTATAATTCACAACGGTTACTACATTACTAAATATATTTGTGTTTAACGAATTGCTAAGCGTTTAGGCACGGTACGGGTAAATGTGCTCGATTTCATATGGACAAAATGAAAAAAGTCAGGTGTGACGACAATATTATAGATTGAATGGTGTCAAAATAGCTTCGAGTATAAAGGGTTAAATAATTGCTGAACTCTTCAGAAAAAGACTGATCTTCTCTGTGCTATTTTGCCATTTTTATCTACCCCTATACGCAATGAACAATTTAAAGAGACTCTTTAAAACAATTTAAAGATCGTGTTCATTGCACCAAGACTTCCACTGAGGGAGCAATAAGTGAAGTTCGTGTAGGGTATCATTCCAAAAGACAACACAGGCGAAATCCGCTACAATATTGTACTGTAGAAGGATTAAGACTGAAAGAGCTATTTCATCTCTGTGAATAAGATCGAGATAGAAACCTGAAGAGAATGTTCGAATCTCTTTTATCGCAGCGAGTCTTAATCAGCGAGATAAATATTGTCCTCGTGTCCCACTTCTGACGAAGCAGTCTGAACGAGAATTTGCATTAAGATTGACCTACTAATTACGCGGAATAATAAAGAAGCTGGGCGCGATCGAATCGTGAACAGCAGGGGCAAAAATTGTTTCGGCAAACGAAGCAATGGGATGCACGCAAGGAAATGCAAGTTCCCCGGTCCGGGTTAGGTTTACTTCTCCGGAAGGCAACGGTGTGCGCGATAGCTCGCCGAATTACTAAATCTACGCCAAGCTATAAGACCCTGGCCGTACGCTGCGATACTGCCGTGACTCCACTCATCCGCGGAACGATCGGTATTATTCCGCCAGATAAATTCACGTTTATCGACGATATGTTCGCGAGCCGGGTAAACACTGTTCACCGGAGCACGTGTTTTCTTTTAGTCTGCCGCCGCGCGATAGAAAATCTACGAGATCCCCGTGCGCGGCCATATTTCTCGCAGGAGGCTTCCATCTCTTTTAATTTTTCCGTAAATATGGATCGCTCCGGCTACGATATCGTATTTCATGTTCACTGTATTTTGCATAAAAATAAAACTTCTGCAAGCTAGCCGAAACACTGTGCAACAAATGTCGTCGCTATCAGCGAATGCGAATTCGGCTCTAATAATGTTTGTAGGCATCCCCAATATTTTAGTTGATAAAATGAAACAGTTTAGAATGGAATGAAAATGAAACGCTCGTTAAATTATTTCATCCGCGTACGTCAAGTATCGGGAGTTAACGGGCGGCATAAATTGCTAGCATCGTTACCGCTACACCTCGTATAAAGTGGAGGGACACATGGGGTGACGAGGCCCAGAAACTTCCCCCAGCCTTTCCCCGTTTCTGCTTTAAGTGGATCGCGGAAATTGGATTAACGAAGCGGTTAGCCGCACACCGGGATCGTCCGATTATTTCGAATGACAAATGACCCGCAGAGGCCCGTCCGTGTGGAAACGCAGGTGGGGACATTTGCCGTTGATGGGGCGACCGCCGTACCGTTCTTGGATGTTGGAAACGCCTAA
This sequence comes from Halictus ligatus, assembly GCA_028454255.1. Classification (NCBI taxonomy): domain Eukaryota; kingdom Metazoa; phylum Arthropoda; class Insecta; order Hymenoptera; family Halictidae; genus Halictus; species Halictus ligatus. Next base: position 7,242,330 of record CM052140.1, read on the forward strand.
CGCCGTCACGGATAAAGCCGACAGTCCACAGACATGTTGCTGTGCTGCAAATCCCTCCGCAAGAAAATTCGCTGCTGTACTTATTCGATACAATTTTCATGTAATTTTCGGACAAACGTTCGCTATCACCATCACAAATATGCGACGTCCACAATTTCTGAGTTGATTACAAATAGTCCAATTAACTTTGTACACTTCAAATTCACAGTACACAGAACATCAATGACTTTCTTCCGCTGAATTGTGTTCATATTTCATGAAGGAACTACATTATATTTAATCAAATATTTTATCAAGCAAGCAGCAAAACAAAAGTTGGCAACGTACGTGTTGCTGAGACAATACATGAGAACACAAGGTTGAAATTGTACGATGTTTAACACACTGTTTGATATCGTATGAAAAGGTTTTTTGTACAATTTACAGAAGATATTTTTGGTAGAACGAATTTCTTCAGCCTCGAATTTCTTCGCGGAAGCAGTGGCTTTATTCGCAGCATACTGTCGTTACGTCCAGCAGAGTGTGCAAAAAATGCGGGACGTATAAAATATTAACAATCTATATGGAAGGACGAAGACACACGATATTACGCACGAGGCTGCAAGTGGTCGGTCACTATTTTGACGATGACACACGGCGAATATTGCGGATTATAGAGGTTGCAATACTCAGCGTATCTGTTCGCTTTGAAAGTAGCACACTCGCAGCACGCTCACACTGGCCGAGCACAACCCGGCGTTATTTATTTCACTGAAACACGTGTGTATACGTATAATCATGGACGTACACGTTTGCGTCCGCAATATTACGTCCCCGTCTTTCGGGGGCCGTGCTCGAAGGGACTCTTTCAACGTTATCTTCCCTTTCTTCGAGTTTTCAGTGGTCGACCTCGCTTGTCATTATTTTCAACAAAAGCGGTACAATGCGATTTATACGCTCATTGCGTCGTCAAATGACACTTTTTCTTTTACCGAATCTTTCTTTTACGGAGCTTCGAGATTGTTTAAATTCGTGTTGAATATAAATATTTTTTGTGTTGGCACACCTTCAGTTATTGTGCTTTAGTACATACAGTGTTTTATCTATATATGTCGACAAAACGGGTCTTGCCAGCTACAAATATTATCCAGGAGATACTATTATTCTTTGATTCGCGTGAACGTCGTGCCTGACATGTATTATGTTTACACTCCTCGGTGTTCGAGGCCTCTCGATATTCCAAGCCCCTCACGGGGTATACTCCGCGGTAGTGGGGATAGTTCTGTGACTTTTATCAGCCAGGTATTTGCGACATACATCGAGAAAACACGGTATTGAATCTGCTTCTCATTTTTTTTTCGCGACCCGTCAAACCGGAATGAAATCAGTTACTTTGACTTAATTATGATGTGGGTTGTAATGGCAGGTGTGCCGAAAGTTGACACAAAGTTTAAAGCCGATATGTTATGTAGATCTTGAGATAGTAACAAACTTGACAATCTCGGTTCCGAGATGAACATAACTGTGGTCTCACGTCCCTCAACATTATTAATTTTGGAAATGTAGGGATACATTCTAACTTCATTATGTATCCAATAATGACGATATTCGTGTGCTGAAGTTATACATAAAATTTCAAGTGAACCCATCCATTATAGATACAGCAACAAGCTTAACAATTCCATGTTTTGAGGTGAACACAATAGTATCTTCACGCGACTATAACTTCGCTAACTGTCCAAAGAAATAAATGCAATTTGATGGACCCATTTCCAAAACCCTATTCTCCGAGAAGCCCCCCCCCCCGAAAAAGAATTATCTCCAAGCGGTCCACATATTTCAGATCGAGCAGAGTCCCAGGCATCGGTAGTGATAGTGATCGATTCGCTCTTAGCCGAATCGGGCCACGGCGAAGTTCGAAAGGCAACGGTCGCTTAAAACGCCTCGCACATTCTAAATTTATCAAGATAAGTAAGTTTCAATAGGACGCTCGTCAGTTGTCGAACGCGCCGCTCGCATCATCGGACGAGAGACAGTTCTGACGCAATCGGTCGCGATTGATTCGCGGACTCGCGAAAGCGAGACGTGCCACTTAGGCGCTTTTGGGGGTGGCTGGTTTGGATCGGAAATTTTGCATCACCCAGTTTTCAGAAAACTCCGCCGGAAACTTAAACGGATCAGGTATTTCAGGCGCGTGGGGCACAGACTCTTCTGCCGAGGGATCCGGATCAATTTTGCATTCCCCTCTTTCTCTTTCGCTCTCTATCTTTCTCTGGCTCGTAATCCAGGACGATCCACGGAGTCCTCTGATCCGCCTATCGTTTCCGGCGAGTTACGAATTTTCGAGTGCGCCGGCTACAGCATCGCCAAAGCTACCGCCACACGGCGGCACGAATTATTTATCCGCTTGAAATATTCAAAAAGCAGATGATCCGTAATCTCAGTTGTCTGGGCCCGTCCCCGTTTGTCCTTCGAAAGGATTGCCGATCGCGACTCGATACGCCAAGGACGATTACGTCTCGGACGTCTTATGTTCCTGTCAGTCCGACGGAGGATTAAATGCTCCACTGGAACGTCTGCCGTATTTATGCGGTGCCGGCCTCGGACGAGAAACGATCTTCTTTCGACGATTTTCAGACGGTAAACCTCTTCAATATTTACTTTCTATAAATCTTTTGAAATACAGATTTCCGCGAATTAGACCGGACCGGAATTTTATTCTAAATTCGCCAAAAATAATGCCTGAAGAAAGGAACTTTTTATCAGATTTTTGTCTGCTGAAATTCTTCTATAAAAATATAACGAAGGTAAATAAAATGATAAAAATGCACTGGGAGGGTTTCTTCAAGAAAAATTGACACGACAGAACGAAATAATTATTTCCGCTCCTCTGTGAAATGAAGAAGAGTTAAAAAAAATATCCTCCTCAAGGATCTCATAACACTCGATGACAATCTTTCCATTGTATATCCCAGTTTTCTAAAAAAAATGTCTGACCCAAATTTTTTTTATAAAAATGAAGTTTCCCAATTGTGAGACATAGAGGTTGAATGAAAATGTGTTTGTTCTTTCAATGAAATTGATGAGACGAACATAATGCAATATTTAAACTAGGGATTTTTATGGAAAAGAAAAACTGTCTGCATTAATTGCAAGATATAGAAGCTACATAAACATTAATTTATTTTTTAAACGACTAAAATGACGCGACAGCAGTTTCTTATTACAGCACTTTAGTTATAAACGCATAAAATTCGAAGTCTAGTAATAATAGCCTTAAATTCCTGTAATACCTTTACAGTTTTCTGTTTTGTTTATTCGTGGCTGTTAGAAATGCGTATGATCGGTGGTTTATTTGTAACACGTAAGACGAACGAGAGTTATTTGATAGGATATAGTTGAGCGAAACATTTTTGAGGGTCTAGATTAGATTGTGCTGATCCACATGTGGCGCCGAGGTTATCGAAACGTCCAGCTCCCATAAACTTTAGTCCATTCGATTCTTCCGCTTCTCTGGGCTCAGTCGAGCATACGACGGACTTGGACGTGCCGCGTCGTGGGCTGAAATTAAACGAGAATATATTCTGTGTCGTTCCTTTGTAGCCCTGGAGAACTGGGTCAAGATTCGTAGCTCGATTCCAGAAAAGAAGCCGCGACTGGCGGCCTCGTGGCTACGAACTCGTTATCGCGTGTACCCTGCGGAATAAGAATATGCGGGAAGAAATAGCCGTGGAATGCAAAATCCCGTACAGACGCCAAGTTATATCCTGCGAGGAGTACTGATTCAATTTCGCGGGACTGGATTCGAATTGATTAGCGGCGGAAACGAAATTTAACTTTCCGAAAAAGGCCTCGATCGTGTTGGCTTTATTAAGTCATCCTTCGTTTCTGCTTGATCTAATTTTTCGATTCCTCGAACGATCGAACACGAGCGAAAATGTTAAAGTATATGTTCCATCTTGATAATCCTGAAACCTTTGAATTTTTTTCTATTATTAATAAGTGACTTAACATTTTGGTAAAATTACATGAAGTAAAGTAGTAGTGTATCTACCAATTGATTTTTGTTTCGCTTTGATATATTGAAGAGTAATAGAGAAAAACATTATTTCTGACATTATTCGTTGCTGGAACTTTTACTAAAATTGGAACCTTTGTTTCTGAATTATTTTTTTTTCTAATTATTGTGAGTAACCTAAACTTTTGAAAAAATTACACGAAGTGAAGCAAGGTTATGTCTATTATCTGCTTTTTGGTTGATTTGGATATCTTGAATGGTAATTGAGAAAAATATTCATGAAGTTAAAGGTTGTCTTACCGAAACCTTTGTTTCTGAAATGTTTTTCCTATCCCCATCGCGTAATCTAAAATTTTGGAAAAAATACACAAAGTAAAGCTGGTGGGTACCTACTAGTTGCTTTTTTGTTCATTCAGATATATTGAATAATCATTGAGGAAAACACTCACAAAGTTAGGGGTTGCTATTTCAATGTTTCGTACAAAAAGTAGTACTTCTTCAAAGTGGAAGTACGCGATAATGGTCAGACACGTCGACCACGTTACATTATTTTAACTTCAAGTCCTTTTCCGATGCAAAAACGGTTTCTCCTCGCTCGTGCTACGATTTCTGCCAGATCCCTTCGAAATGCTCGATTCGAGGGTCGTTTCGAGAAGAAAACAACGAAAGTCAATTAAAGTCGGCTCCATCAAATGGAAAGAAGACCATTCCGCGGAAATAGGGCGAACGTGTTGGCGACATCAATTTCACGGCAGCGGAATACGAATATTTTTATTGATAAAGCCCGTAATGGTTCGGTCAGAGTATCGGTTCTTTAAGTTTTTCATTTCTCGGAGAAGGTAGAAAGGGGAATGAAGCGTGCCGACTCATTTCGCAGTTCGACAGACCGAGGAATTTCTTAGGCTGCATTTCTCGGATGCACGATCGGTCGCAATATTATTATGGCTCCCATTCGCTTCTCTTTCCGCACCCCCAACCACGGGCTCTTTCTTTCCCTTGACATTATTGAAAACTAATAAATACAACGTCGATCGTACGCTTGCAACTTTTCCGATGCATTTCCAGTTTTACTGCCGCCGAGTCGCGGTGATAGAATTTTTCGGAAATCACGTTTCCCGCTTCATCAAAATTCTTGTCCCTTCGTAAATGAAGCGATACGACATACCAGCTGATATCAAAAGTGCTCTCGTATTTGTTAAATTATTCTTCTTTACGTAGGAAGCATTTGGTTGAATAAATTTTGCTAAGATAAGATAATTAAAAAAATTTTTTTATATAATTTCATTATTATTATATCTATTTGCTGTTGCAATTTATTTGATGATTCACTATTTTTGAAAGGAGTTAATATTTGTAATAATATTCTAATTAAGAATCTGAAATTCACATGGTAATAATAATACTCTGAATAATTTACGGGGATGTGACTTTCTTGTTGAATCGTTCTTGTTGAACGAAAGATGAAAACACAAAAGCAGAAACGAACAATTTATCTTCCTTTCGTATATCGCGATATAATTCTTCTTTTTGCAGAGTATCATATGGTAGAAAATCGTCCGCAGAACCCGCAGAAATCAATATCGAAAAATTCGTAGTATTACGAGCGGCCATTAACAGAATTAATATGAATCGATTTGGTGGCCACAACACACCCCTGCGACCGCGATAGGTGCCCTACGCCATGTCATCGGTATTAATTAAATCGAACCTGCGAATCATGTCTACCGGAATGACAGGCAACTTTACGGTATTTCATATAAAATGTAATTACTTTCAATTGAACCGTATAGTGCATCGAATGCATCCGTGTTTTTCAAATTTAACGAACAAAAAACACTCCTTTATTTGATCTGTTATCGATATTAATTTGTTGCGATGCGTGTCAATTATATCCTAAAAATAATGAAGTTTTCAGACCACCGGTAATAGGAGCCACAATTCTATTTGTCTGACCATTAGAGGTTCATTCTACTGGATAAATTGTATTTTATTTCTGTAATCGTTAGATATCTAACAACAGTTTCACTTGGAATCTTCACGTGTTTCTTGTCTGATAACACATTGGCTTATTCTACTTATTTGATCACTGCGTCTCTGACACGTCATTTGTTCCACTTGGAATGCCCTGGTTTATACAGCTGATCATATAGTGACCTATTCTACTTATTTGATCACAGATTTGCTTGTCTGGTTGCAGCGCGTTCTATTCTACTGATTCCTCTAACCACAGAGTGTCCTGTTTTACTACTGTACGTTTAAAATTTTATATTATCCTACTAAAATGAAATGAAGAACATATAAAACACGTCAAAACAGAGCGAACTCGACGCTAAAGAAAGTGCACGTTCACTGAAAAATTAATGAGAATGTACGCAATGTGAAGTCTAATTTAAAAAGTAATTAAACAACTATTGTGGAATTCGAAGTGGCCGTTGAGTCGCGACCATAATAAACTAGCAACACACGGAAGCCTAGTATTATTCGCATTCATCGATTCCCCTCACGGTCCAGGGGAAACGAGAGATTGAAAGGATGGGTTAATGATATGCGTTCCTGTCGCATGGTTTCGACAGGAACTATTTTCTAGTTCCACCTTCCTCCATTCACGTCCTGTCTCATCTGCATCACGGGTTGATCATCGTGCCGTTCGGCTTCCATTTATTTCTCGATATTTGAATGTCCTGCCGTGTCATATTACGACGGGCCAAGCGGACCGTCGCCGGAATTACAGACAATTTTCAGAAAATTAAGATCGAAGGGTGTAGGCCACGGAATTCAATCATCGTCAGGGCAAGTCGTTCGTAATCGCGTTCAGTGGGACACTGGCTCGTTTCTATTCTAGCCGATACTTTCTGCTAATAGCAGAAAGATGCTATAGACGTCTTGCACCCTTAATCTGAGTGCCAATGACTCGGAGAATCTCCAGAAAATTTTAAACGGAAGGTCCAATTCTTTAAGACCGATAATTTCTTAAAATATTGACAATACCTTCCCCAGAAAACTGGACCGTACACCAAAGTAATATTTTCTTAGCAAAACAATAAAATTACCTACTAGTGTTTCGGTATTTAAGTTATTAACCCCTTGCAGTACAATTTATTTTACAGAAATTACAGTACTTTTGTCGTTCCAATGTGTAGTCTCCAGTCGCTATACATCGACAACAACAAAGTAGAATTTTATTTCGATTTAAAGGAAATTAATAACGTACATATTTAATAGATTTCGTTCGAAATCTTCGTCGCGAGATTGACTCGATGATGTAGGACGAAGGGTTAAATTGTCTGCCACTGACAACTTAAAGGGTTGATCAAATTTAACACAATTTTAATCCAGGGGAAGAAATAAAATGTTCTAGGTGTGCACTGTCTACTTAAGAGTGTCCATACAAAAATAATACTTCACGGCTACCTTCAAATTCGTTGAATCCAACGAAGAGTATACAGAACACTTTCGCGAGAAAAATTGAAATCCACCAACGCAATTATCATTTTCCTCAGACCTCGTTTATTTCGCGCGACTTTTAAAAACTTTCAAGACTTTAAAACTTTTAAAGACTGCGAATAGGTCGCAAGAATGACACAATGGGTCGACGAGTAGGATTCAAGAGGGGGCAACCGACGACCGCAGGTGACGGGGCAACGAGCGTAAAATCAAAACGAAATTAATTAATTAAAACGACGAAACAGCGTCGTCGTCGATACTCGTGACGTTTCCTTAGTCACGGACAGTGTTCCGTTGCGGCAATAATTATAAAGTCCGGCCGGGGCTCTGGGCGACCGTGTAATTAACCTACAACCGACGACGACGACTACGACGATGGCGTTTCCTTGAAATGGAAGAAATTTAAATACCAATAACCGAGCCCGGAGGGTGTCTTAGCGAGCGGGTCGAGTGCCGCGCATTTCCAGAACCCCGGAGCAATCTAACGAGAGAACCAGATGCTCCGGAAAGCTTTATCAAGCCACGCTCCGCGACGATGATACCAGAAAACGAACATTTTATTTTCTTTATTACACGTGTCCTGCCCCCAGGTGGGTCTCGCTAGAAATTCTCGTTCGCTCGCGGGTTTACTGGTTCGAGAGCGCTCTGCCTCCTGTTGTTCGCCCATTGAAAGTATAGATGCGCAGATAAACGGGTGACACAGATAAACACGTTATTAAAATATTTAACGGGACGTTGTATGCAGCGTCGTTTCTTTGATAAGGTTGCGGAAATACTAGTGGGAAATGAGATTTGCACGTTTTGTTTAAATAGGACTAAAGATGGTTAGGCAAGGGGAACAAATGTGGCAAGATTTATAACTTTATTTAATAATATCCTACTTGCCTGGCAATATATATGCTTATTTTACTTGTCCGAATACGCTCTGTATGTAAATAGTTCACTCTATATCGGACAACATCGATACTACAGGATTTATTGTGAAATTGTGAAGGAACTGTCTGGCCACAGACTTTTATATTCTACTTGCCTGGCTCAGGCATTTTTGGTGTACTTTTTTTGCCACAGTCATGTCTATTCTACTTGTATGTTTACTCGACTGCGGATCTGTATGCAAAATAAAAATTGTCCAAGTCGATTGTAAGTAATTGAATATGATACGAAACGTATTATACAATCAAAATTTATGGTATTTTTATTTTATTTTTGCGACCATGAATTTTCTAATTTTGATTTTTGTGGAAGGAAGAAATTTGCACAGAGATACAAGAATGTGCTTGAGCTATGAATTGACTCCTCGAGGTAACAGTATATCGAGTTAAGTTTAATCGATCCCCAAGATATCCTTGAACAATCTCAGTCAAAGCTGAATGTGGAAAACGGATTAATTCAATAAGATTGAAGAGCATTCTCCGTTCTTCCCTCTCACTTTCTCCATCCTTCGGCGTCTTTTCTCACCCCTCCGGTGGTCCTTTGTCAAGTTCCATTCCTAAGGGATTACATCTCCTTCGTTCCATCTTGTCGTTTGATGCTGTGTAACGTTATTTTCTTACGTACACTCGAGACCTGGTTCATAATTTATAAAAACATGGTACCCATCGGTTTTTGAATCAACTTGTCACTGAAAATTTTCGAAATGACAGTATACTGCACGAGAACATACTCGTTCAAAAGCATTTGCATAATCATCAGACTGTTTATTTTATACCAATGAGAAAACTGAACCGACAAATTACGTATTACAAGAATTTAAAAACACTGTTGCGCCACTTGTGAGTTGTTACAAGTGAGTAACAAGATTAACCCTTTGCACTCGGTGCTATTTTCATTCTAAAACTAAATTTTTCTTCCGTCTTAGAATATTTTCATTTTATTCAAGCGAAACTGATCCGATTTACTATCTAAAATAGATTTTATAAATTAAAATCTAAAATAGATTTTAGTAATCTATTAAATAAAAATTTTGTTAATATTTTTTGTAATTTCTTTGAAATAATGCCACAACAATTTCTAGTGGTGCTTCAGAGTCACCACTCGAGTGCAAAGGGTTAAGAAACATTTTAAAATATTTTCTATGGAAATGTTGTACGAATAAATAACCGATTAATAAAAAGAAATATCGAATGAAATCGAATTTATTTACGTTCCGAGCCAATATTTCTGCACGTTAACTTAAAAAAATACAATAGAAAAATTGGTATTATTTATAACACATTGATAGACGTTTCGTACCATCCAAAAAATGTGTAATAACTATAGATCGTCATGAAAAATAAAAATCTTCTGCGTTCGTTATACAATATAGAAGCCACTTAAGAACGTTTTCCTTTGTTTAACAATTTTGCTAGACTAAAAATAAAAATTGATAGCTGAAAATTTGTAATATTATTTCCAATTAAGTCTATTAGACCTCAAGATCCCCTCGAATATCAGCGACAAACCCCATAAAGCATCCAGAGATGGTCAACCCGAACTTTTTCATGTCTCCCCCCGGAGAAATTGATATCCATCGGTAATCCGGTTCAGCAGGACGAGTCCGTTCGGTTCGATTAATTAACGCTCGCGTCGATCTCTCCTAATTGATGCTCGATCCTTGCCGACCAGTGACAACGATGTCTCGGCAAATAGTCTTTACTCAACACTCGATCCTCTTTCCCAGGGTTGAAGCCACTACTACTCGTCCATAAAAGACTGAAGAGTGAACAGAAGGGTGCGGTGAGGGGGGTGAAGCGAGAGGGGTTGGGAAGGGTGTATAGGAAGAGGTTCGAGGGAGAAGACGAAGGGAAGAAGAAGGCAGGAACGACGTTAGCCATCTTGGCCGTTCGTGTTGTATCGTTCTTGCGGATCGGTGCTTTTCACGGGCTTCTGCCATGCTTTCTCAGCAGTGTCCGGCGCTGGTGGTAGTGCCGTTGCTTTCCACCTTCCAGCAGACACCTACCATCCTTCTAGCCGCTGTTCGGCCACCATCTCGGGAACCACCTTTGTACGATACTTCTGCGGTTCTCCTCTGCCTCTGTCTAGTCACTCTTATTCGAACGTTTTGGCCCGTGTTACTCTCCACCATCTTTTCCCTCTTCCGCCACCTTTTCCCCCTCGACGCTTCACGCCGCTACTTTACCACCTCGTGTCTAACCCGTATATTTCGGCCGACCCGTTTCTACTCCTCGATCGAGGATTTCCAACCATCCCCTCGTCAGTCGGCCAGTTTTCGGCCACCGGATTGCCATAAGCCCGACCATAACTGCGGCGTTCCGATTAACGCGCGGATACCTTCCCCTGGCAATGAAAACCTTCGCGCTTTCGCATTTTTTATCAAAAGAAGGACGAGAGCAATTGCGAAACCGAAACATTTTCTACGTCTCTGTTACACTTTTAACATACTGTTTAAAGTTTTTCAGATCCGTTTGCTCAGAAATCCAGTTTGTACAGCCGGTGACATGATGTGCGTCCTCCAAGCTGTTTGGTGGCAAAAATCTAACTGGGTAACCTACAATTTTTTCTTCAAATTATTTAAAAAAAAATCGATTTCACTAACAAGTCCTGAACCCTTTGGTACTTGAACAAGTAGCATAGAACGTATTCGGGTGGTCTTCAGGAATTTAAGAAAAAAAAAAGTATCGGACATAACAGCCCCATACTTTACAGATTTATCAGTGCATATTTTAAGAATAAACAGTATTTTTTCCAAATGATTTCCGTAGCTGACACACTAGTGCCAGCTGCAGTATCTTATACGAGCACAGTTACATAGTCATTACAATAAAATCTGTAATAATATCTTCAATCAATTATAAAAAATCTTAACTTGTTTGAGCATTCTAAATCTTTGATCTCGCCTGAAAGATAATATTAAAGTCTAAAAATTGATATTTCCACTAAGGAATATAAAGAAGATATGAAAGATATAAAATCGGGTGGAATGGAGAGGCTCGGATTCCGAGTTGTTTAAACGATAAAGCGACACGCGAAGAGTGTATTTGCCGAGTTTCGAGTATATCGGACGATTGGTTTTCCGAGATAGTATGTACATCGTTCGAGGAAGAATGCGTTTAAAATGTCACGTCGCAGTTTCGTGTATCGATAACGTTTTTATTGTGGGCGATCTTTCTCCTCCAGGAGAGTTTGAAGGACCTTCGCGCAAAACCCAGAATTTACGTTACGGTAGTTCCCGCGACAGAGATCAGAATACGAGGTATTCTGAGCTCGATATCGGCAAAGAGGAATTTAAGGCACGCCCGGCATCGACGCATCAGAACACTCTCTTTCTCTCTCTCTCTCTCTCTCTCTCTCTCCCTCTCTCTCTCTGTCTTTCTGTCTATCTCTCTCTCTCTCTCGGATATACTCGAGAAGTCGATACAGCGGAACAACGGGTGCAATAAATTTTAAACATACTTCGAGCTGCATTAGTGGTGTACTTAGAATTTTTAGTTCTTTGTACCATAAATCGGCGGAGAGAAACTTTCACGAAGTTTCCCCTAAAGTGAAAACTTTATGATTCTATTGGCGTATTCCGATCGGGATATGGACAATGGCTACTAGCTTTAGGATTAATCTCAATTTCAACTAAAAAGTTTACCCGATATATCGCATAACATACGAGGCGTCCGCCATGTCGTCAATCCGTATGCCGGACTTGGTTACTGGATAACCATGTCTATTTGAAATGAAACTCGACGTTTGTACCAATAACTTCAATATATTTTCAACACGCACAGTCAGTCGACAAGATATAATGTGTATAACGAGTGTGGTTCGTGTGTGTAACGAGTTTTTGTGTTCCGTCGCATCGTGTTTGGTTCGAGAACCTTTCGAGATCTAACTTCTTGCTGTCTGTGTTATGTATCATGTAAACTCTGAGTCTTCTTCTATTGGCTGTTCTTAACTGTAAAGGGTGACTAAAGGATTTGCTATGACACGCACAGATATTTCTGAGAAAAGACGGTTAGACCTCGGGACACTTTTACAAAGGTCTCGAGGAGGCCTGCATATTTTCTATACACGCAACATTTAAGGCCTAATCTTCACGTGTTAGCCATCCGCGTAATACGTGAGGGTTAGAGACCCTAACGCAGACCCCTTGGGCCATCAGTTTGGGGACTCTCAATAAACATAGTTCGACCCACGACTCGGACAAGGCGACTCGTCTTCCGAGTCCTTGGAAAATTTAGCTTTTCCAAGGAAGCATTGTTCCCAAACTTGATGGTCCTCGCCCTCGTGGGACAAGGAGTAATAAACCGCCCGCACGCGCTGGCCACTTGGGCCCTTTTTTCGTCACGCTGCTCTGGGGCCTGGCAATTGTCATGTGCTGTCTATGCACCTACTCTACGCGTTTGGCTTGGGTTGGGGACTTCCTCCAACAACAACAGGGGTTGCATAGAAATGACTCCTCCCTCAAGTCAAACAGCAAATGAGACATCTTTCCCCCAAATTGGGACCATCTCCCACTCTTTTTCGAAGTCACCACCGAGGTGAAGAGTGAACAGACTCCAGGGCAGAAAAGCAGACACAAAATTGTTCTGAAAGAAAACAGCAATCCTCTAAAGGATATAGCATCACCAGTTCGAAGTAGAAAATGTACATAGTTGTTATCGAATAAACGAAAAGTTGGTACCAAGGGAAGGTGTCGAGCCATTAATTCAAAGAGATACACGCAGAACCTCTCCTTACCATTGCGAGAAACTGCACGACATAACAGGATTTCTAATTGGTGAGTGGGTGGTGCATTTTGGTCGCCGGAGTAGGGATGCGCTTTGGTGGAACTGTGTTTAGATTGTCTAATGAATTGGGTACGAAGGATATGGGAAAGAAGATATAGTTTGGAAAACGAGATATTTGTATATTGCCCTGTCTCGAGTTGGTGTCCAGTGACACCCAAAATCCGGGGACCGTCGCGTCGCCTCAAGTGTCCCGGTTATTGCAGCCGACCGTGTTTATGTTGTAAATCTCACGTTCGGGCTGTGTGGGACCAAACAACATACTTTGATCACAATTATTAATATTCAGTGATTTCTCTATATATGTGGTCAAGGCCTGGATGATAAACGTCGCGGAATTATCTCCACTATCACAGGGTATACCCCATGAGGGGCCATGAAGCACGAGATGCCTCGGACTCCCAGGAATGTAAACGTAACACGGCTCGGGTGTCTCCTGGACGATACATGACGCTGGCAAGACACGTGTTCTTGACGAATATCGAGAATTCACTGTATTACAATATACTTCTGCTCTACTGTTCAATATGTCACAATACATTCACGTTATACCGGATAATTTGTTATAGTGTGTACTGGTATTATATTTTTCAATGTGTCACAATATATACCTCAACATCTCACAGAGTTATTGCCACTATATTCTTCACTATACACTGGTTTACTTGCTATGATTTGTTTATTCTGCTGATGAAAGCAGTTTAATAAGTAGAGAAGGATATAAATAAATATTATTCTTCCGTGTCTCATCACTAGACGGCCGATCTTTATGCAAAATAAAATGTTTATACACAATTTGCAAGGAAATGGAGCAAAACAAAAATTTATTTCTTATGCAAATAATTTGAGTTGTTTGAAAATAACGCCTCGATATTTTTATACCTTCCTAATAATTTGCAATCGAAAATCAAGCAGTACACCACCCAATTAACCCGAAGCAAAACCAAAATTCTCAGCCAAAGGGGTTTAAGAGTTCACCCGCTAGAGATCCGAAAGAATCATCCGAGCTCAACGTCAGTCCACTCGATCATCGATCTATGCCAGCAATATTTCGGCGCGATGACCACGCGGTCCGCGTACATCCTCGGCGGGTTCCTCTCGTGCAATCTCGCGAGCGTCGACCACGGTCCGCATTCTGTTTCTAGTCGCGAGCATCGCGATTGCACTCCTCTAGCCGGAGCAAGACAGAAAGAGACAGACCGGAACAGAGAGGGAGGTAGAGAGAAAGAGAGAGAGAGAGAGAGAGAGAGAGAGAGACTGGTCGGGTTATCTAGTCGGCGCTGTTCCCTCCGAATCGTTCGACTATCAGCGTTCCCGTTCCCTCTTCGCCATCCGCGGCGCGGCAGCGTTCGTTCTCGTCGAAGTGTACCGAGGATAGCGCTTGCGCTCGGAAACGGCGCGAGGCGTCGGCGTCGGCGTCGTGCCGGGGGCGTCGCACGAACGTTGTCGGCCAGCGGACCGACCGTCTCGACTGAGTGTTCTCCTCTGGCCAGGCCAGTATCAAGCCGGGAGCCGTCGAGAGGGTTGATCCACCTCTGGAATCGGTTAACAGACACACGCTGCTGCGTTTCCCAGGACGTAGCCACAGAGAGACAGTCTCCTGCATAACCGGTGGGGGTTGTTACAACACGGTGCGCGTCCACCGGGGAAAGAATAAAATTGTCGTTCTCGTCGTCGTCGGCAAGCAGCAGCAGCTAGCCTGACGGTGTCGCGCGCGGGTGTTGACGCGGGTGGCTGCTGCTCGGCAGTTCAGGTGCAAGTGGAATTCGAAAGAAAGAAAGAGAGAGAGAGGGAGAGAGAGAGTCGGTTTGAAAAAATGGGGCGTACGCCGAGCCTAGAGAGGCGGATCGATCGCGAAATAAACGTACGCTGGATGGACGACGCGGAGTAACCTCTTTCGGTGCTGTTCAGAGCTCTACGCGAACCGCTGAAGGCGTGTGCCGTTGTTCGACGAAATCCGTCGACGACGTCCTCCAACACCGGGCTGGGGTTTCTTGCGTCGTGTGCACGCGCCATAACGGTTGAGCGTCGTCTGTCTGTTCGAACGTGTGCACTAGTGCCAGCCCTCTTCCTCTTGAAAGAGGACAGCCCGGAGAGAGAGAGAGAGAGAGAGAGCTTCTCTCCGTCGCGGCAGCCAGGCGTCGTCTTCGGTGGTGTCGTGCTGCGAGGGTTCGCGTGCTCGAAACACCTTTTGGTCCCGTTCCTCTCTCCCACGCATACTCCTCTCTCAAACACACACACAGAGAGAGAGAGAGGGAGAGAGACACATATACACGCGCGCACGCACGCACGCAGGCTCACGTACACGCGCCTCTCTCTCTGTTAGTGTATACAACAGCGATCGGGGAAGGGAAGAAACGCGAGTCGATCGCGTACCGTGCGTGGTGAAAGTGCTCCCCGTGTCACCGTGTATTAGGAGGTCGAGGTCGTGCCGCTCGTCAGAGCTGCTCTCCATCCAGCGAGACAACTCGCCGATGATCCTCACGACGAATTTATGAGGGACCGGAGGAGGCCGCGAGTACAGCCTCTATCGCCGGGGCTGCTGGCGACCCTGACGGGATCCAGCTAACCCGCAATCGGAGAGTGAGCTCTTCACGGATCGCTGCGGGGGATCGAGTAACAGGGGAAGAGGAACAGAGAGAGAAATACAGACAGAGTGAGAGAGAGAGAGAGAGAGAGAGAGAGAGAGAGAGAGATAGAGATAGAGATAGAGATAGAGAGGGTTCGGGGAGACACTCGAGGAGACGACGACATCGCCGGAACAGACGGAGAAAGTGTGTCACCGACGTGGTACGAGGCGCCTCGAGGTGCCTCAGGTTAGGTCGCCGCTAGAGTCCCTCGCCGGAACGTGACGGTAGCACAACAAACGCATTCTTCGCTTTGTCATCCCTTGAACAATCTTAACTTAGTATTCAAGTCTTTTGCTATCCTTGAACATCTTGGAAGGTCGATCAGAAATAAAAAGTTGAATAAATTAGTGTTTTAAGCTGAACAAAAGATCAGCACACCTTGAAACTGTCCAATCGAACATCGGTGTCTCTCGCCGACCTC
Organism: Halictus ligatus; assembly: GCA_028454255.1. Taxonomy (NCBI): domain Eukaryota; kingdom Metazoa; phylum Arthropoda; class Insecta; order Hymenoptera; family Halictidae; genus Halictus; species Halictus ligatus. Next base: position 7,258,536 of record CM052140.1, read on the forward strand.
GATCAAGTTGAAAGTATCAGAAATCGCGAGATTGATCACCGGTGTTTCTCGCTACTCTCGAACATCTCGGAAGAAAGCTCTGTGACTAAGAATGATACACGACAGTGTTCTGAGCTAAAAATCTTGAAAAGAAGATCAGAAATCGCGTCAGTCAATCGATCATCGATGTCTCCAGTTACCCGTTTGCTATTAAATCGGCCAGCTGTTAGTTTGAGTGAGTTCGTCGACCGAGCAGTGTGAGGAGGATCGGTCCGCGTGTACCGTGCTTGTGCAGTGATACTCTAGGTCTACGGGTCCGATCGCATTGTAGGGGAACGGTGTGCGAGGTGTGTCACGTGTTGTCCAAGCCACCTCCGCGAGGAAGCTTGTTTTCGATTTCTGATCATCAAGTTCAGCCGTGGTTCTTTCGATCGGGATACAGGTGTTTCTGATTGGCAGAGGGGAGCCGGACAAAATCCGATTCCCCGTAGAAGTGCGAGAGGAGTCACTCTCTCTTTCCATAGCCGTCGTCTACGCACGCAGCGGAGACGGTGCGCGCGTGCGTGCTCACGTGCGACCGTAGCCGGCACAACGTGGCTGGCTACATAGTAGAGCGGGGGTACGCAACGGGGAGCTAGGTCGGGTAGGCTCTAGCTCGAAGACTAGGAGGCAGATGATCGAGACGGTCCAGTGATTCCCGGGGATTAAACACGGGTGTGATGTGACGGAAGAGGAGTACCTGGACAATACTCCCCGCCCCCAGCCGAGAGTGAAGTGCTCTGCCGGTGTTGATAGCGTCGTTGGACAATCTGATGCTCAGGATTTAGCAGTGATCCGAACCAAGCGAACCATGCATTCCCCGATCCTGCCTCTGCTGGTGGTGTTGCTCGGCGAGGTGGCCCTGTCCTTCGTTCTTGAAGGATCGGCGACCAGCTACGCGCAGTTTCGCAAGTGGAACGCCGGTTTGAATGGTACCCTTGAGTTTGAGTTCAAAACCGAGCAGGGCAACGGGCTGCTGCTCTACACGGACGATGGAGGAACTTACGACTTCTTCGAGGTGAAGCTGGTCGAGAGCGCGCTCAGGCTCAGGTACAACCTTGGCGGTGGTGCGCAGATCGTCACCGTCGGCCATGACCTAGGCGACGGACACTGGCACAAGGTGCAGATAACCAGGTGTAACGAAAACACCACTCTCACTGTGGACGGTGTCAGCGCGGTGTCCACGTCCAGGGGAAAAGAGTTCGAGTTCGGGAAGTTGAATGGGAACTCGGACGTGTATGTGGGGGGCATGCCCAGCTGGTATAATAGCAAGCTCACGTTGCTCGCGTTGCCCAGCGTGATATTCGAGCCCAGGTTCAACGGGTTCATCAGGAATCTTGTGTACGCCGATGGGGAGAGCTCGGTGCCTAAGAGGCAGGAGATGAAGAGCCGGGATGCCAAGGTAGGTGGCTGACGAAGCTGGATTTTCGGGGGTCGTTCTGATTAGGCTGTGTCGGGTAAAGAGTTAGGATTTACAGGTTTTGCGCTTCAAAACAATTCATCTTTTTACAGGTTGAATTAGAGATAGAAACACTGTAGGAAAATTAGAAACGGTAGACAAAACGACGAAAATTGTTGATGAAAATGGTCTTGCATACTAGCTAGAGTTATTTGTGTAATAACATTTACAATGCGCGAACCTCAGTCGAATGAACGCCAGAATGAACGTCAAGTTTTTTCAGAATTTTGGCAGCGGTCTGCTCGAATGTTCAACTCAGTGAACTTACGTAGTAAAGCTAACGAACTTTTTTTATTCCTGGTTTCTTTTTGTAGAGATGCATGTACGTAGAAACAAATCCAATGGATGTTTTAACAATAGCGATTTCCATCCTTTTGTTCTCCCGGTTCAATTTCTCTCCTGGTGCGAAACTAACGCATTCGTGAAAAATCAATATAATGAAAGGGTAGGCAATGCAAATGTTTTTTGAGGGGTAAAGAACTGTACAAAGATGAGATAAGATAAAAATAAGAATTGAATGTGAAGGACGTACCCCTTTTTTTGAAACAGGAAAACGTGTGTATAAGGGTTAAGAAAATCATGTCTAGGTCATTCTGTCTATTGAAGTAAGGGATCGTAAATCGAGTATTGTTGTCCGGCGGGTTTATTCGGCGAACAAATTTGTACGTCGAATAACACACCACGAAATGGTGGGAAATAGCCAATCGATGGAAAACGATAGAGTGGTGTGGCGTCACCCCCGGGTAGATAGGTTTATTTTTAGCGTTCTGTACGTGTATGTGATTTTCGGAAGGGAGAAGCCTCGTTTTTATGACGCTCGATCGTACACGCAATTCACGGATCGCCGGAAAGAGTTTCTTGGGGGGTGGATTATCTTCCTGACTCAGCTAGCGCAAGCTGGGTGCAACAGGGTGATAGACTCGTCCACTCTATACTCACTCCTCGCGAAATGAATATGCACGATTTTTTTGAATATATTAAATCACGTGCCCTTTTTCGCGCTGGCAATATTAGCAGCGTTGATACAGAACCTACGAGCAGCGAGGAAAAGTTGAATTTTTCTTTATGAAGGCTGTTTATTGAACATTCCATTGAGAACCATACTTTGTAACGTTCGTGTAATATTCAGTGCAACTTGGTAACAAAAAAATCTTTGTTCCTTATGTTCCTTATGTTACAGAAATGTATAAATTAGTTTAATATGATTACCGACATGTAGACTGCAATTGAGTTCAAAGTAAATTCATAACTGGATCGAGGATTTTATGCATTTATAGCAAAATGGATAAGTGAAATATTGAGTAGTGAAGACATCAGAAGCATTTACTAATATTGTTGCACTATTTTTTATTCATTAAAGTTTCCCATTTCATACAATCGATGTAACACAAGAATTGAATAATTTACCTAAATAGTGTACAAGAGTTTATTGTGATTCCCTAGCGTGTCTGATTATCCCCCACTTCTTCTACTTGCTAGAACCGATTTTATAGTGAAGAGATAGGCGCATATTTGTGAGTCCCTTGTGTCTGGCTATTATTCGCCTTTACTACTAGATAAAAGCAGCTTATCTGTATAAGCCATCAAAGTACGTACGTATGAATCTAGTGCGTCTGATTATGATGAGTTTGTTCTACTTTGTAGGGCAATTTGATAAGTGAAATTCAGACAACCAAGCACGAATCTCCTCTGCCTGGTTATTATTTGAGTTTTTTAAATTGTTGAAAGCAATTTAATCTATAGAAAACAACAAAGTAAATATCAATATGTTATGTTTGAACATCACTTGCCTATTCTACTTGTTGAAAGCAATTTAACGAACAAGAAGCATCCAAATTGAGGTCGTTCTCGTGCGTCTGACTATTACTCGTCACTTCTACTTGTAACAAGCAGTTGAAGAAGCACCCTTTAAACAAAGTTCCGATACAAGATTTGCTTAATTCCGATTGTTCTTCGTTTTTAAATTTCTGCCATTTCTCACACTTCTCAAGGAAACACTAAAACTGAAAAACAATGGTAAAAGCGTTAAAAGGAGACTCCAAAACTAGTCCACGAATTCAAGTTCGAGATGCAGCACAAGCGTAGGCGCGACAGCGTTAAATATTAGATTAATTTTGGTAGTCTATGAGGAGGGGGGGGGGCGGCGGCAAATAAGAATGGTCTTGAAACGTGACGTTTTCACTTTCTCTGTTCCGTAAAAATGTCTTGCTCGTAAACGAATTAAGCCGTCCCCTGCTCGCACTTTTACAAGCAATAAAATGCAGCAAGAAGACTAAATTTTCCAAGAGCGTGTACATACGTACGTGTACGTACGTGTGCTGGGAAATTGAGGGAAGAATTTCATAACAAGCACAAGGATATTCAGCACCGGAAATTCTTGCGTTCACGCGAATCTGGGCCAGTCATCGTGGGGGACGTATTGTTACGCACGGTGCCTGACACCGTTTCGGCATTTTATAATGCGGGGGAACGTATCAAAAAGCGTTTTGTTCCTTCCCGCGTTGAAAATTCTACTCCTCCGGCTCTCGCCCCCTTTGAATGCCGAGTTTTGTTTAACAATAGATCCGAGCGACGTTGCGGATATTACTACCGCCACTCCCTTTACATGGCTCACAGTCAAACACCGGGGATTGTTTCTCCCGTTATTTTTTCGGATCCACCCGGCCGTGGAAATTAACGTCGAATTTCTATCGCGGGACAAACGTTGTTTGACATTTAAATGAATCGGCCGGGAATTCGCCCGTCCCATATTATATTTTCACCGGTTCTCATCAATTTTTCGCGCATTTTCGTACTTAATCATCGCCCGAGCCAATTTCACCCGAAAGCTCACCTGTATTTTTCATCCCGTCATTATCGTGCGCAATTATTAACCCGCCGTGAAAGTCTTGTTACTTATTTCGACATTTATATATATATGGTTCCAGCTCACTATGTAAACGTTACTCTGCGGCTGTTTGTGCAAAATAAAAAATTGTCTCAGTAGAAAAAATAAAATAGAAAATAACAGCTTTCTTAAATTTGTCAGATTTTTCTAATAACTGTGCAACGCAGTGCAATTATAACCAGTTGCATGAATCGTCGATTCAATTGGTCGTTTATGCGAATAAAAGCACAATTTTGTATTGTGACTGTAATGGTTTGACCGGCACACGGAAACGAATAACGCGCGTGGCCAATTTTATACGAATTAATGCGAACAGTTCGTGTATATTAATCAAATTACGGATAAGTTGCTTCTCATAATTGCATGCCAATTTTGAACCAATTTAATTCGTAATAATAATGTAGTAATTTCTCGAACGGTGCATGATGAAACAAATTCGACATAGAGTACACCGATACCAACAACTCTCCTCTCGTTATAAGCACAAAAAAATGAAACAAATGATTTTCTGTACTGTCGACAGAATTTTTACAAAATCTTTTATGAAGTTCGTTCTCGTAGCCGACAAATGAATGCGGCTCGATTAAAATAATGCTTCATCAAACACGTTAATTCTAATGAAGCATTGTTTCGAGATTTATTCCGACACAATGGCGCATCCATCGATCGAACAGGCGGTATAATAATTGCGATAAACGCGGCGGAGTTAATTGGGGAAAAAAAGCAAACAGCTGCCGCGGAGCATTGTTTTCTGCTACGCACGGAAATATTACATTAATTGAAACAAAAGGGCGGAAGATGGAAATCACGTTTCGACGATTCGTTGGCAGCGTACAGGGACTGACTCTTTGACGAGACAGTGATTCCCGGACGGTCTTCGTATCTAATCGTCCGCGGATACGTCTGTTATGCCTCGCGAGTGACAAACGAGCGTCGTTCTTAAAATTTGAATGGTTCAGCGTAATAACGAACAAACGCGGATGCATTTTTGGCATCCGGCCATCCGCAGAAATATGGAGTTGGCAGGCACAATGGCCGATTTCCTTTCACGGAACCTCCTTTCTGCGCTTTCGTTATCCGGTTTCGCCGTAATACACTTCTGCCATGCCGCGTATCCCTGAATTATACAATACTCTGACCAGGTTATTACAGAAGGCAATATTACGCTTGGGGCAACGAATTATTCCAGCCACGGTCCGTCCGAACCCATGCATCGATGATCTTCGCTTCACAAAATTTGATGCAAAATCAACTGAAAAATGAAATGATTTTTCTCAGAGGTTTACTCGATCGAAATTCCAATAAAAAGTCTTTCAAAATTCAGAAGAAAATGCTGGAGCAATTTTAAAAAATGTCCAACGATCCAAAAATGCAGATTTACTTGCAAAACAGATATTTTTTAACGCTGAAAGCTAAATCGAATGTTTATTTTTTCTCGTACCACTCCTCATTACTAGACTGCGAATTTTATTCATTTATGTCGAAAACGAGTAGGTGCAATTTAAAGCGGTAGACAGTTTTCAAATATTTAAGAACATGAATTTGTTAGTTGTGGTTTATGACCATTGTTGAAGCAAGAAAAAATTGTATTTAGCTGTATTGTGTTGTAATTGGTGCAAATAATTTTTATTTGTATATGTATAATATTTTATTTGTATATGTTAAACTTATTTCTATTTCCATCGATAGAGTGCATAATGTAATTATGACCTTGGTATCAAAACGTTTCACTTCACAATTCGTTTCTACTACACAATATCATAAATTTACAAAAATACACAAATTCACGGAACAATTGAAACTATTCTTGACTATATATGTCTAAAAATCATTTTAGGGTTGTCACAATTATAATTCAGTCAAACTAGCATTCCATTGGCGTTGCTACGATGAAGTACATGACCATGAAATTTGAAATGTATTGTGAAGATGAATATAATTTCTTTTAATTTTGTCGGATTTGTTATCGACTTTTTGGGATGCAGAGGGTTGAACAAAGGTTTCTTGTGAAACTCAGCGTAGTATAAGCATTTGAGATGGTAGTGTTCGTCTGCCAACCGTGACAGAAACGATGATCAGGGGCAACAGATTAGAGCGCGAGCACTCGCAGAACTCTACGAGGAATATTATCAGAGTGACTCAGGAATCCGATAGTTTGAAACTTCGATGATTCTGAAACGGTGTCGCGAGAACGCGTTCTACCATTCGCGGCGGACCGGAAAACGTTAATATTATTGTTATGTACTTAACCGAGTCCAACTTGAACCATCAAAAATATGCCACTCGTTATAGGCAATAAAAAAAAAAAGAAATGAAAATAAACAATTTTTCTCAATCCCACATTTATCATGATTTTAGGATGATCAATATATTTTCTAAATGGAAATATACATTTCAAGTAAAAATCAATGTTTCACAAGGTCTTGTAATTTTGTTATCCATTTTCGCGACAAACGCATAAAATCCGTAATTGCACTGCGGATCTTTATGCGAAATAAGAATGGTTTACATCAATTACAAGAAGCAAGGACCAAGTACCTATTATTCTGTTTCTTTAGTGACTTTTATAAGCTGGAAATAATGCGCCGGTATTTTAAAATTCTTTCAATATTTCCGTCCGTTTTCCAAATCTCACTTCGCAGTCTAATCACGCGTCCCGATCTTGTTTCGTATTAAGAATAACGTACGGGACACTTGATGAACTTAAATTAGGTGAACCACCAAGCACACACGTGAACCGATAATCTCGTGGCATGCATGTGAGTGAACACTATGGGGGTATCAGGAGCAGCATAATTCCATGTCTCGTATAAATGCCCGCCGCGGAAAGAGCCATTGCACGTGGCTAGCTCCTATTTCGCAGCCATTGCGGCTTTAATGCGAACTGCATCGCGCTTAAACGACCACGTAAGGATACGTTCGTTTAAATAGATCGGGTAAATAGATAGGGGGAATAGCAGTGAATATAAATAGGTTCGTTAAATGAATTCGAGAAACATCGCGACTGCGTAAACGCTTTCTTCACAATGGTCCAACACACTCGCAGGGCTGAACAATGACTCGAAAGTGACGCCGACAAGACGACCAACGACGTCGTCGAATGCGCTTCCGGTGATTTATTCATTTTCTAGACCGTCTCGCAAGCACGTTGACTCTCTCTCTCTCTCTCTCTCTCCCCTTATAAACTGCTTTTGCCTTTAAACCGACCCCATTTATTTACTTCCCGATGTGCTTTATTTTTGGATCGCTAGAATATTGATCGGCTGATTCCTATTTCAACCCCGTTACACCTCGCCATACCTAATTTAGTGTGTAGAACCGGGAGAGTCAGCATATTTCAGCGTAGCGAGGAAAAATTGCTTCTAATCTCGAGAAAGTCTATGTAACACTAAACCTACCACTGTCGATCAAATGACCGGTTTTTTAGTTTGCAATTACTGAAATTACAAAGATGCCTTCATGAGGATTGATTCAGCTGCGGATCTTTATACAGAATAAAAATTTTCTGTATTATAAATAAGATACTGGAACGAAATAAGAATTTGTTTCTTCCTTTAATCAGTTTAATAACTTGTTGATAATTGACACTCTTAAATTCCTTTCATCTTTCTCGTGGTTTATGTTTCACCTATTCATTTTTATTTATTACAATAAAAATTGCACAAAACCTAAACATATTCAGTCGTGTTATTTTTACAAAATAATATATACAGTGTTTACTCTACATATGTTCCAAATGGCTAGCTGATAAAAGTCCCAGAACTATCCCCACTGCCCTGGGTTATCCACCGTGAAGGGCTATGAACAGAATAGTATTTCCTGGCCGATACATGTCCCTGGGTAGACCCCTGTTTTGGGCATATATCGAGTAAACACTGTACCAGCCACTTCTCGTGCTCGGTAGGTTCATTGTTAACAAGTAGATACACCGACGTGCAAAGTGGTGGGAGTAGTAACAAAATTATCAATATTTAATAGGTATTTTCGATTTTACGTATTTTCTTTTGTATTTTGTGAACAAATTCAGTGCTCCTTTGAATTCTTGGAACCACACTTCTAAATTTATTAGCTGGAAAAATTGATTCAGTATTGGTTGTAAAAGTATTTCAAGTTTTAATGATTTCTAACCAAATTAGGATTTAGAAGCGCTAAATGTAGTGCTTATAAAGCGTCGACTAACTGGATGAAATAGGTTGATAGAACTTGGAAAACGTTAGCGGACACAAAATACTGGTGCAGAACGATATTTCAAATGCAATCAGTAATTTGTTTATTTCTAGACCAATGGAATGCATCGCTGGATAGTGCCTTAAGATTAATTTATGAGGCTGTATATTTAGATGTTTTAAATATTGATTCAAAATACATTCAATCCTCGTACAATACACTACATTTTAATTTGTTTTTATTCGGTATTACCATCTATTTATAAGAAATCTAAAAATTCTTCTTTCAATAATTAGACTGCGGATGATAAATAAATTGTGTGCAAAATAAAAATGTTCTAAATCAATCGTAAGACATTCAAGTCGAAAACAATGTAACAACATTCTTAAATTATTTTAATGTATTTGCTGTTTTGTTTTTTACTCATGCATTTTTGTCATAAATGTGTCACGATCGTATCGAGAATAATAGAAGTGTTGTAAACTTTTTTTCGGTCTTATGTTTTAATCTTCTCATTTCCGTTATAAACGTAAAAAAGCCTCCGCGGTCCGCCCAACAACAATTTTCACGAGGATAGCGAGATATCCGGTAACTTATGGTCGTCAGCGATTAACAGAAGCTAAAACGTCGGGTTAATTACACGCGGCCCGAATAATTTTGTGTACACGAGGAAACGTAGCGTTTTTCGATCGGTATCGCGGGTGAATTTATTATTTTGCGTAATGATCGTTTATTATGTACCGGGATAGCTGGCGATAAGCCGCGCGCTGGAGATAAGTTAATGCATACAGCGCGCGCACAGGCTGCAACGGCCTATCAATTATGTATGTTTTCTCGAGTTTCAATCCGCCGTTATTGAGCGGGGTGTGTTCCGTTTCTCTCTCTCCTCTCTCTCTCTCTCTCCCTCGCACCTGCTGCTGTATCGAGAAGAAAAAGGAAACGACGACGATAAGCGTGATTAATAGACGAGGAAAGGATATCGTTGCTCGAAAAGATAAGTATTCACTTCGACGTTGATTGATCGTGGCCCGGTTAATCGCGACCAATACTTGCGAAACTTATTTCATTTTTCGATGCAGCAATTAGCGGCCGGCCGATGTAATTATTAAGCGAGCTCGCGAGCGCGCGTTCCCGGCCGCGGCTTTGATTAATTTCGCCGATCCGCCGACGCAATTAATGCTCGGTCACAAGCATCCAGGCTGCTTTTTTGTGGCCGACGGATTCGGTGATCTACAGGATCAATTGATTCTACGTAAATCCCATTGAAGGGGGCGTTTCCTGAATGCCGATCGATGGATATTCAGCTTTTTACTCCTTTTGCCTGTTCTACATCATCGCGAACCAACCCGGCAGATTATTTCTCTTCAAGCCAATCGAATCGCTCGTTCTTTCGTTGTGCGAGCAACGCGATCGATCGTTATCCCATCTGGCAAATAATGGTAGACAATTATGAAAGTAGTTCTACTCTGAAGCGTTCCTTCAGCATTCTACTATTTGACGTATTTTATTAGTGCTGTCTAAAGGTTGTATCTTTTGTCAAATGTTGTATTTGCGGTCTTAGTACACCAAGAAAATATAAACACAATTTTTAAATTGAATTAATGTAATACTAGTTGATTTATCTTAAAAATACTTTCGTATGCATTTGTTGATAATCTAGCATTACATTTGACATACGATTTGGATTTTCAACATACAGGGTGGCCCATCTAAATGTCTGCTTCAGTCGCAAATGAGCGACTTCAGTGCAATAATATCAAATATATTTTCTATACAATTTATTGGAAATGAATTTCACATTTAATGTCAGTATTTCGAAAATAATATACTTTTAGAGAATCTATGAGAAAATTTTCCGCCTAATTACATTATTTTTAAATCTCCCTGTATAATAATGGTCCGGATGTGATAACAAATTGAATTGTGGGTCAAGGAGGATTTTGGTTTTTATTTTATTTTTGGAACTCGGTTTTACACGTCCCAGCGATGGAAGACGAATACATTATTAGCGGGAATTAATTATTCCACCGAGCTGATGAATATGTTCCGCATTAAAAGTTCAAATGGTAATTGATTCGTACTATTACTGTCACTTCAACGGGTAGCGCGTCCACGATCTATCAACGAGTAGACCATGATGGATGGATTTGTAGATTATGTGTCGATCAATAGCGCGCGCGCGCACACAGGCACCTGTACCGAGGAATGCGCAAAATTTACCTTTGAAGCGATTGATAAATGTGTTTGCGTTTCTTCTACGGATTTGGGACTGTTATGCGGAACATCCAACTAACAATTCATGGCACAAAATGATCGTTATACGCGCTAGGATGGTATTGTGTTGCATCAACTGCCCGTGGAATAATTTTATGCATGAATTACTAAAGCGGCCCGATAAATAATTTCGAAATAACATTGTCGGCAGCCAGTCCGATATGATATTAATTTCAAGTGACAATTATTGGGTGAAACAATGTTTTTTGCGAGGCTGTCATAGTTCGCTTCGTTTTCTACTTGTCAGCGTGTACTGAATCGACTAAAAGAAGGGTTTAGTCAATTTATAACATTCAGTTCGGAAATTTACACATCAGGAGTTTCAATTTTCCTTCTTTCTACTACCCATTTTTTTTTACCAACTTTCAATTCAGAAATTTGCTATTTATTAAACCTACATTTCTCGTATTTTCATTTTCTTTTATTCTACTATTTATCCGTCCACCAATTACCATTTATCAAATTTCCAATCACCCAATTTTAATTCTCCTTCACTCCAAACTTGACAAATATGAATCCCACTGTTTTCTAAATTAAATTTACAATTTAAAAAAATTCCAAATTAAACTGTTACAGACAGTGGGCGATTAAATTATAATGAAAAAAATATTTTTCGACCATGTGATGAATAACACTGCCGACAGTGCTGCTAAATATGCATTTCCAAGTGTTAAACATCAATACTTCTTGCGAAACTGACCAAAATTCAGTTTAGCTAGATTTCCACTTAAAAATTGTTTTAATGTAAAATTGTCGACGAATGTAACATTTATCAATAGCCGGAGAAGAGTAATTTCGTGACACAAGATTTCAGCTTCTATTTGCAGCGATCTCGATACCGAGCTTTACATTTTATTGAATAATGGACCGCATGTCGTGAAAGAATCATGATTTAAGGTTCACAAAAGTGGGGACACGAGTTTTTCCGAGTCTGTAGTCCTTTGTTCTAAAAAATTGTCGTCGAGAAGCCGCAAATATGTGTCAATTGAGAGGAGGGAGCTGCTACCTTTTTTCTTTCTTGCATTAATCGTTCCAGTTCAAGCGCGTTTAAAAGCTTCCGCTGAAGTGAACGAAAATGTGATGTAAGTAGATGGAAGCATTAGCAAGGTTCGAGCTGAGAATTATGCGACGTACATTGCGTGCGCCTTTAGTGTGTGAACTTCAACGATAAGCTCGATCAGTTGCCGATACAGTAGGCGGGAGCCTCTGTTGTACAAACTATTGTCAACTGATTAATTAATTGTTAAATTTAGCTGGCTGGGTATACCTGTTCCATTCACACGTTACTCGAACGTTCTATTTTAGCAATTAATTTATACATTTGAATGCGTTCCTGCCTAAAACATAGTCCGCGTAAATAGAACACATATTTCAATTTAACAGACACAATCTTCATAAAAATAATATGAAAAAATTGAATTTGGTTTTATTAATTGTATTGGAGTGGAATTTATTATGAATTTTAGTGTTTAAGGCTGGTAGGCTGCGATTTTGTTATCCAGTTGAAATAGAAGTGTAGCTCTTATGTATATCCCGGTTTCTTTATTATCGGCGATGCACGCACCAACTCGATAAAATCTATTTCCCTCGCGATTTTCTTCGAATCGCTGCTATTACATACATCACCGATGCATATTTCACGTACCGCGGCATTGTTTCCAGCAAGATAGTGGTGTGCAGTTCCGCGAAATCACTGTAACTTTACGACTTCAAGTATTCCACCGTTTGTCAAATGCCGAGGCCGTACAATAGACCTCAATAATTAATTCCCCTGTTATTGTTGGTACTTCATCGATGAACTTCTACAAAGTTCATCCTATTGTCTCTGGACACGAACACTTTTTGTTTCGATCTCTTATTATCGAGGCACATTTGTCAGCGATGATTCTCGTTGACAATGAGAGATGTCTAGCCAGCGTAAATCCGAATTTATTAAATAATATTAATTTTTACTTCAACAATGTAAAAAATAATGAAAAATGTTCATTCGGGAATAAATGTCTATTCAGGAAATAATATTAATTCTCGGTGAAATGATATAAAGATTTCCATTTGATTTTAATTTATTAAGTAACGCGGATTATCAGTTAAAGAATGGAAAATGCTCAATCGAGAATAAAATTTAATTTATTGAAGTATATTAATTTCCAGTTTATTATAATATCATTGAGTGGGTGTTTGTTCTTTCAATCCATATATTTTTGAGTATAATGATTAACGACGCCAATAATAGGGTATAATAATCTCGCACCGTCAATGACACGACGTACAACGTTAATAATACTATCAATGCGTCAACGCCCACGTAGAAACGTCGTAAATTATTAATAACACTCGGTGAATCCTGCTTGCTATTTATAAGGCCTACAATAATAAGCTGGTTCAGTTACTTTTGCGTAGGCTTTCTAAAAATCAATGTTCCATAAAATAAACTTTCACTTTTGTTTATTGCTAACTACGCGCAAAGCTAATTTTATTGTGCCATTTGTTTTATAATAGTGCTTTATTTTAGTTTCATTGCCCAACGAAACACTTCTTTCCAGTGTTTCCGTATGTCTTTTACATGTACAATTGTTAAATTCAATTTAGCAGAAAGTTTAATAAATTTTAATAAGGTATTTATTCTAATTAGAACCTGTTAATAATTGAGTATCCCAGTGTTCGTTTCTTGACCTATATTCTATATTTATGACGTTTACAAGCTGCTTATTAGTGTGCATTTACACATTTTGGGGACACCCTGTATATTACTTTTCCTCAAAATTTTTACACAATGAACAGCAAAATTTGAGTGTAAAAAAAGTTGTACATTCTTCACAATGAAACCACGCCTTCAACTACTCTGCATTTTTTAATTATCTTCAATAAATTGTGCGATGCATTTTAAAGATTTGGTTGATAAAATTTCCAAGACAAAGGTTGAATTCGCAGAGCGTACCTCGATCGTTTCAAACAAAAACATACATCGCTTCTTTTACAATAGTAATTAGAACTATGACGTACCATGCAGTAGATTGCTATTATAAGAAACGACAGAGCTCCATCGCAGAATAATCGTTGAAGTTAACGAAACACACAGAGAGAAAGAGGAAGAAAAAGAGAGGGAGAGAGAGAAAGTGGGGGGACACAGTAAAGTTAAATATGTCCTTATTATTCCGAAATACTCTGCCCCCGAGCGGAACCATCTTAATTGCAAGGGTTAATTAAATTCATCACCAGAAGGAACCCGCGCGCCAGTCAATGGCAGCGTCTCCAGCGAGCATCTTATTTCAGCGCACTCTCCTGCGAAAGTTTCGACGCGATCCGACGCGACTCGACACGGCTGGGGATTCCCGACGGTTTGTCATTATGAAAAGCCATTTCGTGCCAATGCAATTACAAGCCGGGCATCGCAGTTGCACCGGTTGCGGGACCGCGTATTTGCGTTTTAATGCGTGCGTTGGCCCTGCCACTGCAAACCGTCCCCGATTTGCATCGGCCTGTCTGAGTGGCGATTCAGGTCAGGAGGAATCCTGGAATACCAATGTGCTTCTTAATCGATTATGCTCCTAGCCAGTCCACCACCAACTTGCTATAAACGACACCGTGGCAGGAGAAGACAGGGGATCCGAAATTAAAATGTTCAGGCAAATTAGCAATCGATTCTCTCTTGGCCACCGAGACCTACTATTTTATTCCCAGCCAATAAAATTTGAAATTTTTCTTTTAATTTGCAAACCGGAGTCTGTTTGGGGGGGGGGGGGAACAGTGTTCTTAACATTGGCACATTGCGTCTCCGTTTGTTTTCTTTCAACGGCAATAATTAATATTTTGGCTGTGTTGCTGGATAATTCACGCAGCAAAATCGGTATGAACGTAGTCCCAAGATGTATTATCCAACCCCTGGATCGGAAAAGAGCGGGAACTTGAAACAGCCGGATACACAGGTCCATAGCCGGGCGAATTACGAGCATGGAGGAACGATGCTCGGTTTTGTCGGCGGTTCCCCGAACAGACCAGGCCGCGGTTGCGACGCGGAAGAGTGGGAATGCTTTCCGATTCCGGCGAAATTCCAGCCATATTCCAGAGCGCGCCACTTCCGGCTCTCTGTCACCTACCCGAACCCGACTGTCATTTCACTACTCCTTTTCTTTCTCCTTCGAGAAACGATCCCCTGAACCAGCTTGTTCCGCGGACTTTGCCCCTTTTACGAGAACAGGGTAGGGGAGAACAGCGGTAATGGCGCACACTGGTCGATGTTTCGACAAAGTGGAACAAAAATCAGCGTGACTTGAACATTTTTATTTATTCGCGTACAATAAAATTTAATACACCTGTTAATCTTCGTCATTTTTGTCAAGCAATAACCTCGATCACGATGGGTTTTTCCAAATAAAATCGTATCAGGTTTGTTATAACGGGATCGGAAGTACATGTTCACAGTCCTCGAAAATTGAATTTTATTCTCTCAACAGTTTTTTGAATTCTTTTATATTTATCGGGTATCGGGCGCTTGAGTTTTGTTATGACTTTCAGATCATGAATTTCGAGATACCGTAAAAGAATATAATAGTATGGATTATCTGGTACATTGAAAATAATATGCCAATATGTTTAAATTTGTCTAATGTTTTTACTGTTTTGTGAATGAACATTGTAAAAAGATTTTTTCGAAAAGATTTTCAGTTAAACTTCACCTTCGGGAACCAAAAATTTTATACTTTTTTTTATACAATCCTGTAGATTTTCACGAGAACACGTCAAAATTGCAATTTTTAAAGCGCGGAGTTCGCTTGTTTAAGAGTTATACGCGTGAAGTCGAGCTATTTCACCGTCGTTTCGCGACTTGCCACTCGCAGCACGATCGAAACGTCACTATGACCGCCTAAACGAAATTCTACGGGCGCCATTGTTAATCACTCGAAGCCCATCGGAGACCTGTGACAGGTCCAAATGGAAACTGGTCGCGTTCCCGCGGTGGAATCTATAAAGGGGGATGTAATCCAACGGTGAAAAATAGTTGGTGGAAAACGAATTATACTCGCGGAAAAAAGGGTTCCTTGTCGATGGCTGCGGGTCGAAGCAATCGGGTGTTTCCCCAGCGCGAAACTGAAATGTTTTTCACGGCATTCTCGTCTCGTGCTTGGGATAGCAATTTTATGGGTGAAATGCAGCCGACGCGGCATACGAAGGGAAAACATTTTGTCATCGTCAAAACGGTCGACAAATGTTTGCGTTGAAATATACGGGGGAAACGACGGTGTACGGTTGCGGTTGTGGATGCGCTTTGGATATCGATTCCACCGGTCGGGATTGTTGCGACCCGTAAAGAGAAACGCTTTTTCTCGTCCCGGAGCCTTGTTACACTTATCTGACGCTTTCTCGAACACATATCCAGAAAGCCTGGAACTTTCGGTTTACGGCAGCAGAAACACCGGGCACCATGTGAATGTCTACGATCTTGCGATTAATCGCTCCGGAAGTGCTTCCAGACATATTTATTTATTATATATATAGTGTGTCCGAAGAGTTCATTCTTCCCTGGTGACCTATGCCAATTATTAAAGTATTAGATTAATCAATAATTAAAGTACATCAGAAGAAGGGGGCACCACAGAAATTTTCTGAATTTTGAATAGTAATAATATTAAAATTAAAGAAACAGAATACAGTGAATTCTCGATGTATGTCAACAACACGAGTCGATATATGTCCAGGAGACATACCCGAGCTGTGTAATGTTTACACACATCTTCGGCGTCCGAGGCCTCTCGAGCTTTGAGGCCCCTCACGGGGTACACCCCGCAGTAGTGGGGATAATTCCACGACGTTTATCACCCAGGCCTTGGAGACATATAAGAGAAATCACTGTATTCATTTTTGTCTGGTTAATTTAGAGTAAAACAAGAGCGGACGGAGCATTGTCCTAGAATCTTTCTGTTTCAAATGGACATACGACAGTTGAAAAAAATTAAATTAAAAATATAATGTTAGAAATTTCGCCATCAAATGCGAAAGCAAACTGTGCACTTCTCAAGAACAGCCGACAAAAATGCGGTATCCCGGAGTACCGTTTAAAAAGGGTCGCATATAATCGTCTTGCCGAAAGTTCCCCCGGAATATGCACTATAATTATACAAAACTTTACGTGCAGCAACGAGATTCAAGTACAGATAATAAATCTGTGAAAAGTGTAGGGAGGTTTCCGCGGATAGCAAACTATCGCGCAAGAATAACAACGGCCGAGTATTCCGGCGACCGGCGGAACTTGTCTCGGTGGAACTTTCCGAAGTGGATCCCGGAAAATTTCGTTCTCCAACAGAAATGTCGGTCCCATGACGGTAACAATGACGCGCGTCTGACAATGTTTGAACCGGCGGTCTCACAGTCGATAAAAATTGTAGTGACCTCGGCCGGTTCCGCGGCCATAATCGTATTCGAAAACCGGCGCGAAAGCTACGCGTTCGTCGACTCTACATCCCCCTCGACCGCTCGACCAGACTTCCTTAACAGTTTTCTTCCTCTTCGGACTTCGAAGCCGAGTTCGATTAGAGTGGATAGTCCCCGTAAACAATGCTGAATTATTCATCGATCCGGCTCAGACGATTCATAAAAGAACAGCCGCTATGCTGGCTGCGAAACGTTCTTCTAGTTTAGTAGGAAGTGAGTGGCTCTCTTCATGGGCGAAGAAAGTGTTCTTCGTGACAATTTTAGTTACAGTACGCTCGGTACACTCGCAGCTTATTTCTTGATAAAAATGCCATGAGAATACGCGTTTATAAGGGGTTTGAAGTTTTTAAATTGAAGAGATAGTGTATGTGAACACTATCTACCGGAAGCAAATTAACCCAAGCACCAAATTTTGATTTAAAAATTTTTGCTCAACATGGTTAGCATTCATATATTCAAGACGATTTATGCCAAAAGTTGAATTAAATTTCTAAAAAGTAAGGTAAATTTTAAACCTCATAAAATGATTTATAAAGCTGCGCGTACAGATCCACAGTGCAGTGACGAGTTTCGTTGACTGGGTCTAACAAAGTTACAGACACCGTATAGCTCGTAAAATAATTATCTGATAGAATTAGCTCCGGCTGTAAAGGTTAATAGCAGTATCACAGCGATACGATCGGAAAATTCAAAAGATTGTTTTAAAAAGGTACCATGTGAAGTTGATTTAGCTGAAGTATTAAGAACGCCTATGAAGTGCCTGTATCGGAAGTCCGATAAAAATATTCATAATCACCTAATCACGATAAGCTAATTGAGTTTTAACTCGATAGTGAAACGACACAAAACACATAGTCGCGCTTGGAAGGGTGTGTGTGTGTGTGTGTGTGTGTGTGTGTGTGTGTGTGTGTGTGTGTGTCAGCTCGTAAGGCTGCAACCTGACCGCGGTAACGCACACCGAAACAGAGCGAAATTTCAAGGTGCACGTAACCGGTTTACGATTGTATCGACTAATAACCGGAAGTCGAGGCAATTTCGCTTTGAAATGGAACTTAAAAGCCGCGAAATAAGAAGTCAAAGAATAACTAGGTTTGTCGCAATCAGTCATAAGCCTCGTGTTACAAAACCCCCAGCCGTCAGGTAACAAATTTCTTGCCTTTCATAAATCATTCCACCACACGACATTCGAAAATAAACTTTGATAATAAAGCCGATCCTGTCAATAATTATAACGGCACACGATTTCCCAACATTACACGACTGGAAATTGCTTCTTCGAAACCTTCTACGGAAAACGCCGGCCTGCAATGGGAACACGGTCGACGAATTAATTGTTTGACCATCCTGATTCTGATAAAAACTAAATATTTGACTATTTAAAACATTTCTAATGTCCTGTATTATATTAGCAATTTTCCGAATCCCTGATTGATAAAATAAATTTCTGAAGAACAAGATAAATTCAGCAAACAGAATACAATTTATCAAGATCTCTATGAAATTGTTGATCCAATTATGACGAATGTCAAATCACACGGTTAGCAGATCAAATTTCGGATCGATCGTTGCTAGGTCGAGGAGAGTGGACCAGCAAAGAGTCGGCATTCTTTTCAGAGGGAAAAGAAAAGCCGGAAGCGAAGCTATGAGACGAGTCGCAGACCAGCGTGTATGAAGGAGGTCGAAGAAACCGTCGAGAAGTGGGAGTCGACTGTCATCGAGTTTCCTTTCAGACGATACCTTATACCCCTAGCTCGGGGGCCTTTCGTTTCTTGCGCCCTTAACTTGCGAGTCTCCAGCTTCTTCTTGCCTCTGGCCAACCTGCCTTCCACTCAGCACCGATATAATAGGAATTTAATACCGCAGCTTCGAGGTCCTAAAACGGACGGGGTTAGGTTAGGCGTCCGGAGCGGTCTCGATACCGTCAACGCTGACATTATTTATAAACCATTGATTTCTTCTGCTCCGGATGCTTTACATGCGGTATCCCACGATTCGACTGATCGGGCTTAACGAATGCATGCTCTTCGGCGGAGGTCGCTGCAAAACTCTAACAACGTGTCTCAGAAACGCCCCGTAGGATACATAGTCGGTCTCATAATTGATGGCACACACTTCAAACCGGAATAACATTTTTATAAACGGACCGTCCGACTCCAGTTTTTCTGCGAAGGTAGACGGATTAATTTACTAGATGATATACAGGGTGGTCTACTCTATTTAGTAACGAAAGTTTAAAAAATCTATTTTGTAGATTCAAGTTATGTACATGCTGATTTAAACAGTGTGGCGTTAATTATACGACTGATTGTATAATAAGTGTTTAGACCATCCTTTAGCTTTGCACTGGTTTTATGTTTAAAGCTGCTAGTAGCTGCTAGGAAATCATTTTTACATTATTTCTTCCTTCTGAACTTAACATAGCAAAGGTTCGCATTGATACTTGTGCAAATATGCATTTTTATTCACTGATGTACAAGCTCATCTTTCGATTCTGGAAAAATTGTTCATGCACGTGTACTTGGTAACATTTTGAACAATTTCTGGAAGGCAGCGTCCAAACTAAAATCTTTTATACACGAATCAATTTAGCACTTCTACGAGAAAGTCAACATTCTCGAATCGTTTCACCAAAAATTGTCAACCCTTCAAACTGGTTAGTTCTCCGCTTTTAACCTCGAAGAAATTGAAGAGTTCTAACGGTAGATCTTGAAGGGACATCGAAGACGTCGCCCGTCCCTCATTTTCAAGAGGACGTCGTCGCTCCCACGCAAAGCTTTTATGTGTTTTACTTATACCCTAGGTTTCCCACCGTCAGTGGATGTTCTTACGCTCGGACGTCGTGCTGCACCGATGTTACAGCAGCCGTCGAGAATCTCGAGCGTCGAAGCAGCCGGGTCCCAGGAGAAATTCGATAAATTCGGTGCCCGGAGCGCGCGCTTTCTCTCTCTCCCTCTCCTCTCTCTTCTCTCTCTCTCTCTTCTTTCTTAGGCCACGTTGCTGCTCGATATCGCGTAATTCGACACAAGAAACGCGGCGGAGCTGGAAAAATGAGGAGCGATGCTGATATTGACATTCCCGGCGCCGTGGATATGTATAAAGGGGAGCGCGTGCACTATTATGGCCATAAATTCTGAAATACCGGTTGTTACCTCGCTGCTACCGAACGCAAAGGCAATCCTGAGGCATCTTATGGTCGCGTGAAGTATTCACTAACACCGATGCGTGAGCTACGCAGTTTACGGGAACGATACGTTTCAACCCGGTGACTGTTCATTAATTTCTGATACCCCTGCTGCACCTTAAACGCGACCATTTTTACACTCGATGCAAGTCTGCACTTCATCTGCAATGCTTGTGAATGAGCACTGGTGGAGTCTGCTGAATTGCATAGCCGTTCGATTAGCATACTGTACTTATTGCTAGTAACGCGTTTCTTCTTTTGACGAATGCTTTTGATGATCTCATGATACCCGCGGTTACTATTCAAAATAAATTTTATTTCTTTTCTGAACCTATTTCTTTGATGATGTAAACTAGTAGAAAATTTAGTTTGGAACAATTTGGATCAAAGTGGACCCAACATTCGTCACCCGAGGGTGAACTATTCCTATGAACCTTCTACCAACGTGCTCGTGACACTTTTCTGATTAAAATGAGCCCGAACACGATACGGTTATGTTTACGTTTATTTATTTAATCCACGATTTAGTAGAGCCTCTATTAAGCGAAACGATATCTGGATTCTTCATTATCCGAATCATGTGTTACATATGTACACAGTTCAATCTAAAGCGAGAGTCGATCCAGCAGCTAGTTAACCGTTCCATTATTCGAACATAAATGTTCCGTTGATTAGTTCGGATAATAGAGATTCTACTAAGTCGCGTATTAAACGAACAAATGCGATCCAAACAGTACCGTGTTCGGTGTCGTTTCAGGTAGGAAGTTGTTACGAATGTCGTCATGATTGAAATTTCACAAAAGAACCATTATTGAAATATCTAAAGTAGACCACAATTGCACGAAGTGAAAAGCGAAAATCGTGTTAATCCCGATCGATGAACAGCTGCGGGAGCCCGCAAACCCTATTTACCCGCTTCAGTCAATACTTCCCGAAATCAGATTGCAATCGGTAGGAATGTCGCTCGTTAACGATACGCCATCCGACAGGAAATCGACGTTTACCGGAACATCCTGCCACGGAATGGCTGATTTGTCTCCGGCCGTCGAACAAAAATTCTTTAGGAGGCGTCTATAGGGTCCGCCTGTTAGCCTCGTTTCTTTTTTGCGGAAGATTCACGATCATTAGGCGGTGCGCCAGTTCTTTATTCTTTCGTTGGATCGTAGCAAGAGTAGAGGGAGGGAGCGAGGGGGTGGAGGAGGCTTGCCCATCGATGATTAAGTCGTCCCCGGAGTTTTATCGTCCCGAAGGGTAGAAGACGATGCTCTGACTTGGTAGAAGAGAGGCCTTCAACCTATTCCCCACCCATGATTTCGTCCTTCTTCTCGGCCACGACGGTTGAAAGGGGGGTCGGCCGAAAGAGGGGTGGTAGCAGCGTGGCTTTATCTTCGATCGTACTTTCGCGCCACTGCGGTCTCGTTTGCGCAAAGTCGAGGGAGATAATCGATACGTCTTCGTCTACTCTCGCCACCTACACCGGTCGAGATGCTATTTCTTTCCTTCGGCTTGTCCTTTACGCCCAGTCCTCTTTTAACTGCCACCCCCTCCCCCTCCCCTCACGACCATTGGTAACTCGGTCCCCTGCCTGCCCGCTGATTGCACGCTGCGATGCACTGTGGGGATCTTTGGCCATTTTTGGGACAAAAGGTTCGACCTTTTGATTGGCTGTTTAACCCTCAGCTCTGCAACCTGGGTCTTTCTTATCAATATTTATTTTTCACTATTAATGATTTAAACTTTTCAAGTTCCAACGATTATACAATTAAAATAGGGACTTCAACATCTGTATCAGAATTCTTTCGGATTTCTTTTTTAAATCTATCATAGTAAAAAAATTACTCGTGAACATAGACGACCTAGTATGCAGAGAGGGTAAGAATAAGATTGCAGACAGAGGCTTAAATTCGACTAGTATTTTAACATCTTCTTGTAGGAAACTATTAGCTACAGAAGTTCAGTATTTTATCGATACAAAGTTACATCCAAAAAACAAGAAAAGCATACTCATCTTTTTATCGTCATTACATTAAGTTGCATTCAAATGTTGTTATTCTCTTCGGCTGTGCCACCATTATTGGCGAGCAGTGTGAAATATCAACTTTTTTCAATTGAAAGATTGGGTGGTTCTTTGACTATCTAAAAGTGTGCCATCTTATGGGGAATATTTTTAGGGACAACTAACAAGTGAAAAACTTTAGATTTTTTATAGTAATATCAACACAACTGTTAATTCTGTTCTCCATTTTTGTCAAAAAGAATATTGGAAAAATGGCAGAGTTATTCTCTGTTTGTGAAACAGTCAAGTAAAGTGTTACTGTGTTGAAGGATCTGATTAGGACAATTTCAAATACTTATACGTCAACTTACTATGCTCAAATTCAAGTCACATTATCTCATTAACCACCCATCTCAGCAAGATCAACTTTGGCCAGGTTCCAGAATTATTAAGCAGAACGAAAATTAGTTTGTCCTTTCTCAGTCTTCAGTAATTTTCAGAAAAAATTAGGAGATTTTACGACGGTCGCAATAAAACGTCCATCTAGATTGGCGACTGGATGGTGTTCCCTAGAGCAACTAAATTTGTCGGAAGTCGTAAAAAAACAACCCCCTCCCCGCGCAAACCGTCACGAGGTGTCGTTTTTCAATTCGCCGAGGTTCGCCAGGAAGATTCGAATGCAAATTGAGAAAAGTTCGCCGAGACCGACGGAGCTCTAAGTTCGAAAAAATTGTCTCTTCACGTGGGAGAGAGGGGGGAGAGGATGAAGCGCGGCAAGTTCGAAATTTCATTAGTCCCGTGGAATATTCATCAGTGGGGCCGCATTTTTCAATACGCGCGATTTCTGAACGGCCGTTACCTCATCGCCGACAACAAACTATAAATATTAAGCACCCACATGAGCCATAAATTCCTGCGAACACGATGCGGTCTTCGAGATATTCATGACTCCAGAAGAACACGCTTCTTCCCGAGAAGCAGAATTTCCTCCCGTGGTGCCCTCCGAAGTCGGCTACGTGTTTCAGGTAATTTCATGCGGAACATTTTCGTAAACTGACACGGCCGTTCTACAACCGGTGTGTATAATTCAGCAAACGAGATAAAGGCCAAGTTTTAGCATGGTGTTGGCTGTAGATCATTCTGGAAAAACCGATTTTTTGATACTATCAATGTTTGAGACGAAATGAAGCTAATTTCTAATCAATTGTGTGTCTATTTTCACCATTGCAAATTTTGTATCTAAAGAAGCCGCGTACGTACCCTTATGTTGTCAATATTCGCAGAAATTTTATTTAGTTCGGCCCGAAAATATTTTTTTAAGATTTGTGTTGTAGATTAGGTAACTTTCTATGAAATGTCTATGAATTTCATTTTTGCAAATTTTATTTTTATAGTTCATACGAGTTAGATCATTTTAGGATTACCAACTCCCTACGTTCGAAACTAATGCATTTTTCTAATGAAATATATCTGATCATTTTTATAGTACATTTTGTTTTGAGATGAATCTAGGAATATTCTTTTAGGATTCTTTTAATGTTTGAAATTAAATGACGCTAACTTGTGGTATAAACCTACCTACTCTGATTTTTATACATTTTATTAACAAAGAAATATAGTACTATTAAATATAATCTCCCTCATAATATTTTTCATCAACACTATTCTGCAGTAGTTTGTTTTATGTCTTACTTTCGTTTGTACCGACCCGGATTGTTTCGTTTATACTATCTAGAACAAATGTGTCATTTTATGGACCATTTAAAATTGTCGGGAAACAACCTAGGGAGACGCGAAATCACGATTAATGAAAACAAAAAGTTTTTTGTCGGCCCAACGAAATCTGAGAAGTGAGTAATTATATAAATTTTTTGTTCCCCGTTCTGTTATATGAGCTTCATTAAACCTTTTCAGGATAATATTTCGTCTCTTCGTTAATTAGGAAGTCCTGGCGCTAACCTCATATTTTTTACCCATAGTGTATGCGCACTTACACGTAAAACCTTCGAGTTTAACCCACAGAATTTTGTTAAAATTCTGGGAGATTAGTTTTTACTGAGGAACCATTGTGGGACTACAATGAATGTCGAGCTAATAAACGTTAATTAAAAATTCAAAAATGTACTTCGAGATCCGCGTTTTGGACAGGTAAAGGATGTATAATCGTGTTAAAGATGGCATTTACTTCCATTTTGCAACACTAAGCCTACCGAGCATTAACAAGTGACTGGTACGTTGTTTACCATGAATGCAACTTCATAATTACAATACTTGAAAAATGGTAAACGGTTCACATACGAGATTCCAAATTCCAAGGAGATAAAAAAATAAATGATATTAAAATAAAAAATTTGACATAGGCAGTTTGACCGACGGTGGTGGGTTCAGTGTTAATCCGACGTTTGACTCGCGGAGTTCTGTAAAATTTCCGGTTCTTCCGTTGGCGGGATTTTCAAACCGTGAAAAAAAAGAATGTGTTTTTCCCAAGCTGGGCGAGGCAGCTGGTGTAAGAGGATTTTCGAAATCCGGACTCCGGCGTAAAAGCGGAATCGGGCAGTCGGGCCATTTTTACGACCCTGCTAAATTGTTCGAATATAGATGAAAGTTTTTTGATAACTTCGCGACTACGAATAATCATTAATTATTTCAAAGTTTGTTACTATGCTTCCCGCGCTCATCGTTCACGTAACATTCTTCTATTTCTGGCCCGGGAATGCCGCCCACCGAACCTTTTCAACATAGATAAATACGATTTTATGCCGTAAGAATGCGCTATAGAATTTTTCATACGCCGTGCTCGCCACCCGAGGTTTACAACGGCTATTGTAAGCGGCGCTTGTATAATGCACGATCGTCAGCCAGCTTTTATATCGTAACATTATATTACCTAACTACTTTCCCCGGTAAAAAACGATTGCGCCGGAATATAGTTACATCAACGAACGCGCACTGAAATTTTATGCGTTTTTGTATGCACCGACGCGGCCCACCACGGCACGCCTCATCGTTCGTTCTCGGTGGATCAGTTTTCGGAGAGATTTTTTGTCAATAATACTGAAACTATCGAACACGTGAATGATATGCGATGTTTTCCAAGGAGATAAATAAATTTCCTTAACCCGTTGTGGTATAATAAGTGGGCAGATTTCATGGGTTTATCACAAAAATGACGAAGGTGCAATTCAAAGTGGTAGACAAATTAGAAGAATTTAGGAATATCTATATATCTAAATTATCACCTGATTTCTACCTGTTGCAATTGATGAAGAATATTTTTATCTTGCATAAATATTTGCAGTCTAGTTATGAGAATGATTCCCTACTATTGCATACTGGGTCGTTTATGTTGACTAATTTTTTCACTGTTCTGGGCTTTCAAACAATCTAAAAAAATTCTGAAATACGTATTGAAGTCCCGCTTTTTAATATGTAATCGTTGGAGCGTCAAATGTCCAAAGCATTAATAGGAAAAAAAATAAATATCGAAAAGAAAGAAATTCATAAACGACCCTTGTTGCCGACGAAGGGTTAATTGTCACAAAAACGCAACGATCCGAATTTTCCGAGCAGCGCACGGCGGCTGAAAGTGTACAAAATTTATTTCCGCCATTGGAATAATTTCGAGCACAGGGTGCGCGCAACAATGGCCGATCCGGTATTCGCAAAAACGAGGGTAAAAATATTTCAACGGCGATCGTATCTCGTCGGAATAAAATGGCGTCCAATTAAAAGTCAACACCGTCGCCTACGAATCGTAGAATTAAATGCAATAGACGCGGATAACGTTGCGAAAGTAATAACAGTGTCGGGCCTGAAACAACTTGCGCGGCCCGGACAGGCTTTTTTTCGATCTGGACCAACGACCTTATCTACTCCGAGACAGCGGATGTGTCAGTGTTTACACGATTCGTAACTCTCTCTCTCTCTCTCTCTCTCTCTCTCTCTCTCTCTCTCTCTCTCTCTCTCGCACAAACATACACAAACACATACCCAGGCGGCAGCAACTACCTTTTGTTTATCGCCGTACTCGCCTCTGTTCGATGTTCCACCCTCGTCCCTTACCTTTTCAACCACGTCCGTGACTTTTTGCTCTAATTAACTGTCGGCCCGCTGCCTCTCTGCGTTTCCCAGAACTTCGCTCGGCGCTGATCTGCTGTGTCGCTTTTTCCGCAGGACGTTTCCCCCTGTTTCGGCCCACCGACAACACAAACAAATTATTTCGTCCTGATTTCACCGCCGAAACAGTCATTTTTTTAAGCCCGAGAATTGTATCACCAACCCGTTCATTGTCCACGCCAGAGACTCTTCCTGCTACGTACCGAGTGTAAAAAAATTTTTGGTCTTGGCTGCCATAGGCGTCTTGGGATCGATGAAGATCCTTAAAAAACAAATTTCCGCAAAATTGTCTTTAATCGTGAACTTCAAGGTCAAATTTTTTCTCCCTATGACGCGTAGAATACAACGCAATAGACTGAAAATTCGTGTCATATCAATTTTATTTCATAAATGTTCATAATCGAAAAATCACTCGGTTAAAAAATTGAACTCGTACATAAAATGATTATGATTTTTAATTCAGAAACAAGGAACAATTTACAGAAGTTTAGCAAGGGTATGATAAGTGCGATTATACGAATTATAAAGGCATAAACAGTGTTTTGAATATTTTAAAATAACGAAGAGCTTATTTGGTGACAATTTGGCGGAAAAACTCATTATTAATACGGTATAATCTTCTTGGGGAACGTGGTAGTTTCTAATTTTAGAGTTCTAGGAACGATGGGCTTATTAATTAGCGAAGTTGTCAAATAGATGGCCGTGTAATAACATTTTTACGACACGATGATTCAGCCTGGAAGAGCGTACGTTATCGCGCCGCAAAATATGACATGGCGTGCACGTATAAGACGATAACACGGAAGGACGAAAATATCACGGTGAAAAAGGATTCGCCGAAATCGCGTTGTAAGCTCTTTGAAGATACCCTCTTACTCGCTGAAGACACTGCGGAAGATCGTCCAACAATGTTTTAAAGGAACGTAAATGTTTGTCGGGCAACTGTAGCAGCAAATTATAAATTCCCCATGTTTATGCAAACACAAACTAATTACTGGAAACTGACGCGAGAATGAATATAAAAAGGGGGAAAAAATTAAATCTCTCTTTTGAAATGAAAATTGAGTTTTAATTGCGCACTTGAAATATAATGGAGAGCTATGCGAATGAGTACTCGGAAGCCTGATTGTACGGTTATAATTAATTTTATGGTTATTGGTTATTTTAATTAATTCTGAAATGTAAAATACGATATTTTACTGTTTCAGTGCGGTGGATTTCCATGTATCGAGAACGTCAAACGCAAATCTCCAAGGGTAAGTCTCGATTGTGTGGAACGTAGTCTTTGTTATGGTCAAATGGAATTGTGTAACGCATAATATTTTTCTCTTCAATTACGATCCATCAGCTTCTTTATCATCGGAGTGACCAGATAACATTGAATAGGATTTGCTTCTCTTTGTCAGGTATCAAAAGGGAGGAGCAGTAATTAGTTAATTATCGATTTCACGTGTTCGGTGCAATCAGTCGGACGCGATCAAAGAAAACCTACGCTGAAATTACATCGAGCTCAACCTGAATTAATTACACAGAATCGGAGATTCAACTTTTTCGAAAAGCCTCTAATTTTGCTGAATAAGATTCCATCTATCATTCACTCACTTTGCAAAATAATCTTTGAACCCATCGCTTGACTGAGACATTTACCATTTTATCTATCATTCACCATTTTATCGTTGTATTATCGAGCATTATCCTGCGAATACTGCAAACAGAATAATCTTTACAATGATAAAGGTTATAGGAAATGTTAAAGGTTATACAAACTGTCCAAGCAAATCTCCATTTAAAGGAAAAAGGGATAAGTAAATAATCACTGGGGTGAATCCCTCCTACGCACAGATAAATAATAGAGTTTTACGTTCGTAAAACTGTTATGAATAACATGAACATCAACACCTTTCACATTTTTAAAATAACACCAGGACATTTTGAAAGTTTATGAGCAGCAATGAATACCTACCCTACACAAATTAGGAACAACGGAAAGAAAATTAATAAGACTAATTTACCAAAAAACAAAAAAACAGGAAAAATCAAATGCTATCAAGAAAATTTACTTGAATCGGTAACAACAAAAATAATTGAGGTGACCACGTTGTCCACGAGAAAATGGTTGTTACTTCAATTGTGTTTGTGCTGTCTTGTACTTTTGTAAGTATCGAGAATTATTTATAAAATTCCAGGTTTTGAAGATGAGCAAGAGATTTGAAAAATCTCTGGATCGATGGATTGGCAGGTTGTTGCAAGTATCGATGCATGGTATGTTCAAATAGTCACCATGCAAGTTCGACGATAATTGTCGACGGCTTCCCGAAGACCGTTCATTTCGGCGCAGACAAACGGCGATTGAACGGTTCCTGGTACAACCAAGAGCCACGGACAGGTGCCGAAGACGAGGTTCAGGACCGATCGGTGGATGCATTCCCCGGGCGTTGTGTGCAACCACGTTACATTCGATCCAGTAAGCCCCGAATTGCTATTCGCAAACAGTGAGAGGCCTCCGCATACATGCACCGAATGCGCGGTTAATTACGATCGTGTGTGTTAGTCTCGCGACCAAATGAAGTCGAGGAGAGAAAGCAGCTTTACGATACTTGCGCGACGATGCGCACAGCCCCCGCGTTGTCTCGCGTTATCGAGATTCTATTAATTGGATCCGGAGTAATTTCATTACAAAAGAAAGTCGCCCGGAATACCCACAAATTCGTCTTGCAAAGCTTCTTTGGCGACCCTCGCAGACGGGAGACGACACAGCAGAATGGAAACAGAACCGGAGACGATGGCGGCTATCAGATTGTCAACCACGGTCTCACTTCTATAGGACACTGCTGAAGACTGTTGCCAATGCTCGGGGACTGTCGACAGCAAGTTTACTAGTACGGTGCTATAAGTACAGAGCACATTTTCAAATACTGTTGAGGCTGCTTTATTGTATCTGAGTTGGGAGTTTGGGGTTGTTGGAATTTGTTTGAATCTGTGTTGGCTCTTGTTTACGCCTTAATCCGTGCACCGGGCCGTTTTTAACTTGGAACATTTTAAACACTTTTAACTAAGAAATTTTTGCAACACGTTCATCTAATTAAATTTTTCAACGTCTACTTAGCCCTATCCGAGTAATTTTTCTATAGAACATATTAAAATATTCTACAAAAAAGGTCCAAAAATACTAGAACTCTACTTAGAAAAAATTAAAATACTAGAAAGTTAATTTTTGTTTAGAACGTCTCTGGGAATTTTGTATCCAGCTGGGGCCATTAAATGGCAGGGTATAGCTTGTTCGAGAAAATTAGGGGACAGCCATAAAGGATGAATGGGGTAATAGTGTAGGGTGTGGAACGAAAATGAGCGAGCACTAAATTCCGGCGTGGATACGGGACAACATCGGCGGGGAAATGGTAAAGAAGTAGAAAGTCTCTCTCTCTCTCTCTCTCTCTCTGCAAACAATGTTCCGCTCGTACGTGCACGCGGTGCATACGACTGCATTGCGTCAGATGCATCGTATGCCTGGTGCATTAGGTGTAGAATAACGATACGTCGTTTCGTCGCTTGCCGTGGCACCGTGATTTGCTCCGGAGCAATAATGTTACACGCTTCACAGTCTATTTTGCGCCTGACACCAGATTGCTGGCAACCCTCGAAATGATTTTAGTCGGTGCTGTGGAACCAGCGGAGGAAAAGCGATTTTTAAAGTTCTAGTAGCGTCACACAATTGTTTCTTTACGTCTACAGTCTGTCTTTTGTGTGCCTTTGATCATTTATAATTGCTGGATCGCTGAAAGTCTTTTTGCCATTTCAGAAAAAAGAACACAAAGAAGCATTGGCACAGCTACCTTTCAAATGTGTAAATTTATAGTAATTGTGCAGATTCAGAAGATTCCCTTTTGTCAATATTACAAAATTTTTCAATTTCAAGCGTTTTAAATAAAATAATGAAAGCTACTTTACTACGGATTTAATGATAAAAAATATTTAAAAAAAATTAGTAATTTTAGTAGTTCCTAGTTCCACTGTTTTCGCAATATAGAAAAAATGTTCACGTAACTCCTAAATGTATATTTATGTTGTCTCTTGTATCGATATTCCTGTGTCATTTCATTAATTTTTTTATTTGTATTAATTTCAACTTAATGTAGCAGGTTTTTTAACACATCAGTGAGATACCGCAATTAAAAATTAGCCGTGCTAGCACATTTTGATTAAATCAAACTGTAGATCGAATTATATAAAAAACGTTTCAATCGTCCGTACCATAAACCTCGCATTCAAACATCCTAACAATAACTATAACTAACTATAATACCAACCTCATCTGGTAGCTAAGTGCCCATTGTGCGCCGGTCTATCAATGGAATCGTAGAAGTCTCTAGGTTGCGGAACAAATGACCATTTTCTTTCCGTTCCTTTCTGTGCTTTTTTAATTCAGCGTGATTTCTTGAACAAAAACATTTTGCCAGAAAAGAGAACTAAAAGACTTCGAGAATATTATTTGTAACAGAAGAATATTTAACAAACTAAAAGGGTATATTGTACCTCTTGCACATCGATTAGTAAATCGTATATATTGCAATGGGAATTGTTTCATAAATGTAAATTGTAATCATGCCAAACAGAAAAGTACTTTATCATAAATACGTTATTTCCAATCATTGCTAAACGGAGAAACTCGTGTGCAAAATAAAAATCTCATATCCCGATTACAACAAACAGCAGTGAAATAACAATTTACTTATCTCGTTGCATAGATCAACATTCTTCTGATCTCTTTACTGGTTTATATTTGATGTACTTATTTTTGTCAGAAAAGTGTAAAAGTCGCAATAATTACATTCGTTGATGAATTATATCGGTTTCGAAACTGTCAGACTTCGGTCGCAAGTGCACAAGGATTTTCTATTCGCAAAAGGCCAACTCGTACGGTCTCACGTATGTTTATTTAAAAATAAAAACTATCTCCTGCGTCACATCCTGCCTCTGAGCTAAAGTATTTGCAACGGGATCCCTGACCGTACTACGAGAAAGCTGGGAAAGTGGATTTTAGTCCTTGGAGCTCTACGGACTTCATCAAAATTTGTTTTAAAGAGGAAATATGAGTTCCGCCAGGGCTCTCGATCTGATATACGGACCTGGAAAATTGCTGAAGCCCTGACAGCCCTGGATATATCGCAGATTAATCCATTACCCTTCTAATGCTGCAATAGTGCACCCAATTTTGTTTAAACGCGAGTCCCAATTATTCCGTTTAATTTCCTAGTTCATTTCAGCTCCGCACGACTACGTACACTCTTAGTGAAACAAAATTACAAAATTAAACCCTTTAAAATGTATGATATCTTACTGTATATCTTACTGTATGATGAACACGGGGAAAGAAATGCATCTCCCGAAATTTTCATAAACTCATCTACGAGAATGGAAATTTGAACCCGCTAACTATGTGTCGCAATCAAATTATGGGGAAGCTTTTTAACTCAAATTGAACGTCTGCGTTGACCTAATTTAATTCACAAAATTTTAATACAGCAATCTCTCGAACTCGAGCATTGTTAACACTAGATTTGCCGGAGCGAGTCAATTTGACTCATTTACGATTTTATTGCTATATGTACAGAAAAAGTTGAATAATTTTTTTTTAAATATATGTTGATTTTTAATAGAATTATATGATGCTAGCTATCTGATCAACCCATTATCATACCACCAGAGGAAATCACTAACTGACCAGATATCTTCTTTTTCGTTTTTAGTATTAAATGTTTTAAATTTTCGAGAACGCCAAAATTCTATAGAACCAAGGAAACTTTTGTGACAAACGAGAATCAGGCTTGATAATACATTTCTTCCCGAAAATATTAACTGATTAACTTCTCATCCTCCTACCTTCTTCAATTATTTGCCAACGAAACGAAGTCACGTGAAGATCTACAACCCACCCCTGTAAGCTCCCAGCGTCTAAAAATTCAGAAAAACGTTGCTGCACTCACAGAAGCAACATAAAAATTCATACAGTGACTCACACAGGTATTAGTATATTTTTAAAAAGAGAATACCTTTTTTAAAAGTGGACCAGGTCACTTGTATTCTTTTGCGAATCAGCAAAGGACTTGAGCGCGCGAACCTCCCTGTAGAATTACAGTAAAGTCTTGATTTAAGTCCAATCTACGGA
Source organism: Halictus ligatus (assembly GCA_028454255.1). Lineage (NCBI taxonomy): Eukaryota > Metazoa > Arthropoda > Insecta > Hymenoptera > Halictidae > Halictus > Halictus ligatus. The sequence continues at coordinate 7,291,229 of CM052140.1, forward strand.
TCCGTGCTGTGATATAGATCGTGTAGAAATGCTATTTTTTGTGTAAACACGGACGGGTGCGGCCGAAGGCGCACTACATACCGTCAATCAAACCACTAAGTACAGTTGAAATTGTATCGTGTTTAGTGTCATTTTAATCAGAAAAATGTCACAAATAATTTGGCGAAAGTCCCATAGGAAAGTAATGAGAAATAAAGTTTGGTAATGTGATCAGTAGTGGTTCTCACCGATATACCCGACCCGTTATCGGATTACGCGGCATGTTTACACTATTCTAGATAACGACTAAGACAGTGTAGCACGGTTCGCGTAAGATCAAGGCTTTACTGCACTTTCAAAATTTCCTTCCTGCGTCCTCTACTGAACTGATTATTCTAACATCTCCAAAAGTACGCAACTCGTTTCCTGCACTTCTAAAAAAGATATTCTCATTTAAAGAGTGCAGGAACATGAGACTGCAAGTCTCTTGCTGCAAGTCAGCAGAAATATTCGCGCACGAGACGAGCGGCAGTGAAACGGTTAAAAGCAACCGAAATAATTGACGTCGCGTCATCCACACATGTTCGCGCGTTTCCACCTGAGCGAGCGTAAAAAGGAATTCAGCACCGGCGAATTTAGAATCTTAGCAGCGGAAGGGTTAAAAGCGTACTCAACCCGCAGGACATAAAATTATGCCTGGGGCAGGATCGACGTTTGGACTGCGACCCGCGCAAGTCACCGTCCGATACCGTGCGATACTTGTTTACAATGCATCGGTTTTATGATCGGCAGGGTGCGGGGACGGGCTGCATTACCGCGGCGAACCATTTCCCTTAATGAACGCCACCGCACTTTTATCATACGCCGTTTGTCAAATCACGCTGTTGCCCCGCAGCTTCGACTTTCTTCCTCTCTCTTTTTCTCAGCTGGCTTCTAGCTATTTTGCTCGCTTTCCCTCTATCCTTGTTTCTAGCCGCCGTCTCTCCCTGTCTCTCTCTCTCTCCCTCTCTATTTCTCTTGCTCTCCGGGCTCCTAGCTCTGTCCCGCTGTCTCTCTCGCACTCTCTCTCTCTCTCTCTCTCTCTCTCTCTCTCTCTCTCTCTCTCTCTGAGACCGCCCACCCAAAGGCAATTTGTTTTCATTTCTACTAACGATTCCCTCGGCCACCACCCCCGCAACCCACTTCCCATGCCCCGGTGTGTACGAATCCTTCGAAAGAGTGCCCCGCCGCAATCCTTTCTAAGCGATCGATCTTGCTAACGTTGCGTCTTCCTCCGGAGGTCGTTTAGCCGCAACATTTCGCACAGGATTTATGACACGTTCCTGTATAACTTGCTCGCGATTTTTAATGGGCCAGCTCTTTCACCGGTTATTGTTCAACGGACCGGTACCGTAATGATTCCTTCGCTTCCCCCTCCCCCCGTTTTGCATCTCAATCTATTGCCCCCAGTGGTAGCTGATCACCGGACTGTCGATCTTCACTAAAAATAAAAAATTGTCTCCGTCAACTGGAGCCAATTAGGCGTTTCGTTCTTACTTCGATCATTTTAATAAGACTGGGTAGAAATAAATGTCCACTTCAGTTACTTCCAGTTTGCTGCAAAATTCAGGTACAGAAGGTTCACTTTGCATACAGATCTAAAAGGATAAGTGTATCGCCCAACAAAAGTCTAGACACTCCTCCAATGCGTTCCTTGATGCTCCATTTGCGATTTTGTCGAATGAACAGCCTCGATTCCGCCAGATTTCGGAGATAGCAGAAAAGAGTTCGAAAAGAAGAACAACAATTGTTAATTAACGCGAAGGTTGCCCAGGACGATAACGCGCGAACAAGCGGAACGATTCAACGTGTTCCAGGTTGAAATTGATTTCCGAATCTCGGGGGCACAGATCAGAACCGAAAAAGTCCGTGCTTACGATATCGGTAAATTCGATCTGGATCCAGTTAAGTGCAAAGATTGAGTCACTCGATATTTGATACTGCTTCAACGTGCTCGACGACATAATCTCCCCTCGACTACGTCGAGAACAGTTAGCGAAACTGGAGAAAAGAATCTTGACAATTCGAGGCTTCTTCAACTCTTACCCTAGAATTCCAAGTGGGCTCCGATACGCGTATCGAGATCTTACCTCGTCTAAAGAGATCGAAACAAGAACGAACCGTGCCGCCGCCGCTGCTGCTGCTGGTACTGCCGCGCCCCGTTTCCTTTACTCGGCGAAAGTCTGGGATTACAGTGATCCTCTTAGGAAAAGGGACACATGCAGTGAATGACTACCATTTCGGCAGAATGTTTTCCTTTGAAGTCCTGCAGCCGGCTGTCCTCGGGGTTTAACCATCTCGATATTCTTCGGATAAATTAAATTGCATTATCACTGATCCCCTTTTCGCGGAGTTGATCACGTAAATAGTACAGAATTCGGCAGACATTCGCGAGTCCATCATCTTCGTGTAATTTCTCTTTATTTTTATTAACTCTAATTTATAGAAATTAGGCCCAAGTTTATATAATTTAAACTTTACAAAAGTTGATTTAAAACGTCTCCGGCTCTGTCACATTTTGTGAAATATTCTAGACTTTGCGTTTTATCCTCGGACCCATGAGAAACGCTTTTAAAAATTAATTAAATGAGCACACGAGAATATTTAAGGTGATAAAGAAATTTCTCTTGCAGTTTCAAAGTTGTTAAATTGTGCTAGCGCTTTCTAAACGAAGGGGCGGAGCTCATGAAATTACTGCGCCAAATGGATATGCTAGAATCCACCAAAGTAAATTTGAAATGTTTTTAACAATAACGATATGATGCACACAGGAAATAATCAGGGTGAAATCTTTTGTCTACGTATGTTTGCTGTAACCAACAGAATCGGAATATTATTTTACCTCTGTTCACGGGGAATACAGGGCAACGACGGATTAAGGTCCAGCAATACTTATGCACATAATCGCCTTATAACATGATGCAGGAGTAGCAATTAACAGTACCAGAAATACAGAGAAACAGATTGTACCATGTTGCATAACGCGAACCACTTATCTCTCAAGGAACCATATTAAAGTTCGTCATTTCCGTGGACGAGACACAGTTTCAGACAGCGAAGTAATTACAAAATGAAGCTATACAACCATTTCTCGATATTCGTGGCATATTAAATAATTCAATATCCTGGTACAATTTAAAAATTTTTTTTATTATAAGTCCTGCCCTCATTTAAAAAAGTTTGTACACCTCATGGAATATTCATAAAAATATAATAGGTTCACAGGAAGTGTTATATACATAAAATAGTGACAAATTGACTGATAAAGGGTTCCAGTTACAGGATTACAGTTTGTCAAAGGATTATAAATATTTAATTGAAAATCTAATTTTTTAGCAGGCAATTTAAATTAGCAGTTATTTATATTACGTCCAATACGCAGTAGCTAAAGGAAATGTAATAAGAATTGCAGTGTACGATTTAAGTGGTCAAAAGCATTTTCTTCACGAGTTTCCCTTTTAATGAACAATAGACGTTTGAAGAACGGTACTTTCTTACATCAGGTGTAATAATTCCAAAAGATAATTTAGTCTGTCGAGCAGAACGTATAAAGTTCCATAAGTTATGCGCTCAGTGTCCTAATGTAAAGTACAAGAATCAGAAGCAACTTTCTTTAATGTCCTCAACTGTAGTCTTGTTCACGACAATTGGAAACGTTACATAGAATGTTTTATCTAGACAAATTTTATGGCACCACTGCAGGCACAATAAGCACAAGCAGGTCACTTGGTCATGCTACGTATTTTTTATCAAAGATGCTGAGGCGTTCATTCTGACCTCGTTCCGTTACCTTTACCCTTTCGAGTAGAGAAGCGACATCTCTCTGGGGCGAATAAAAAAATGGCTAAATTTTTAAAACGTCAAAATAGCTCCAACATTCAACGCTTTGCTTTTAAAAGGTCTCAGTGTGCTCGCAAGTATAAACGGGGACTAAAAAAATATCCTAAGCAAGACGTGGATATTAAATTGCGCACAGTAACTTCCTCCACAAACATTTTCCAATTTTATTTATCAAATCTAAATATTACTCTTAAAAAAGCATACTCGTTCAAAAATTTCATTTAGTTTGTATTTAATATGGATAACATCATTCTGAGTTTATTAAACAAATAACATGAAGTGACTAACAACGCATGAAACCGTATCATCGAAACAGTAGATGCTATAAAATAAACTTCACAAAAATTGAGTAGACACAAGTTATGCAACTTTATGCAAATTAACCCATCTTGAGATTATTGAAAGAAACGAGAGTTAGATGTACAAATCTGAAATCACTGACACAGCTAGCGTTTCACGCGCCAACAAGCCTAAGCATTTTTCTATTAATATTTTAATTGACGTACAGAAGTAAACGTCATCTGACCAGTGACGTTTTCTGACTTCTCTTAAAACCATTTTCCACGGACAACGCGCGAATAATTATGCGACTAACACTTCCGGGGCCCGATCGAAAACTTTCACAGCAGCAGCAACAATGGCAAGAGCAGTTAAGGGTTGTAAAGGAAAAGCAACGTAATTTACGGGCGAGCGTAATACTATTACGTTACGCTAGCCGGTTTCGTTTTTCAGTGCTCTCGCCGGGGTGAAAAAAATCGCAATTACGGAACGACGTTAGGGGAGGCATCTGCTCTTTAGATGGTTTTTTTTTCTAAGGGGTTGGAAACATATCTGACTGTTTCTTGCGCGTTGCAACTGCAGTATTGGATGTCGCAGGAATCGACGCTGTTAGTTAACCCTGGGAGTCAGCAGCAACGGCCGAACGACTTCGGGATTCAATTTGCAGGCTCGCGGGTTTTAAAACGGAGCACACCGTCCGCCAAAGTGGACACGTAATTTCCGTCGGATCGATTAGCAGTACACAGGATTTTCAATGGCGGCAGTGGGGGGGGGGGGGGCGGATGGAATTCAATGCATCGACCTATCGAAAGCGCGATATCGATCGCGCAGCACACGCAGAAAGACTACCGCAACCGGGGGCTTTTGTGTCACGCGGCTGTCGAGCATCTTTATGAAGACAGTATGTACAATAGCGTTTTAATCAGCGGAATATTAACGACCCCGTCGGAAAAAGGAACGGAACGGACAGCGCTACGGAATTATGGTACAGCATGAATTCTCAGCGATATTCGAAAGTACTCGGACAAAGGAAAATGTTTACGAGCTTAAGCCGAAAGTGCTATTAAAGTGCCAGGATGTAGCGCCTGTTTGTCTAATGAAATGTAGAGGCTTTTTTGGGATGATAAATGAAAATTTGTTTCATCCTCAATTGATTTTTTTCATTGAAAACATCGTAACAATATTTGCAGATTTTTCTAATTTTCTACTGTTTTATATTTTACTCAGTTAATATGTTCGCAAATGCATAAAAATCCACAGTGTACTGATTAGTCTGTTAATTGGGGATCAGAATTTTTTAATTTAATTTAATTTAATTTTGTAATTAAAGTATTTTGTGAACTCATCTGATCGTTTGAAGACGTCTTTGTGCTCCTAATAAAGCTAGAATCAATTGTAACAAATCTGCCAGTTATGATAATAGTTTTCACGTCGTGTAGGGCTTACGAATTGAATTCGTAAGCTTAATCTCAAAAAAATTAGAGAAATTTAATTACATATTAAGGTCTTTTGAGGTGTCTATTTGAGACCTACAAGCTCGAAGGCCTAAACGATGATTAAAATCATGAAAGTTGAACGACGGACGACGATGGATTTTTTTGTAAACGTACGAATACTTCCGGGCATTTGCCAAAAATCGTTTAAATAGCGGATACATACAATATAGCCGCAGTGAAATGATTTTCCCAGTGAAAGGAGATTCATTTAACAGGCGGAATAGGGGCTTATGGGTGGCCTGAAAATTTAACGCATCAGATCAGAATCTATCTCAAAGGACCTCGTTCTATTTTTACTTCGCTTTTGTACAAGTAGCTTTTAATCTCTTTTTAATGGAACTATACTTTCCCCAAGCGATGAATAATGAAACAAGGATTGAATCCATATCGCCGTAAAATTCATTCCCTCGTTACTTATCCTCGATCCCCTTTTCGACAAAATTATAATTCGTTCGGTTGCCTCTTAACCCACCGTACGCTACGCCGGAGTCATTCGTGACCCGTCGCGGTGGAGATAAGCTCGAGCCACCGTCAGTATGTGCAATTTTATTCCGATATAAGACGAAGACTTTTATTTCGTAATGAGAAATAAACCCTCTTCTTCTTCTTCATCCGAAATACAACGAAATCCGGTCCAGAGCCATCGCCTTGTATCGAAAGAAAATTGTAGTGAAATATCAGCGTGGGTCAGAAATGACTCCGGCTTAGGCGTACAACTCACAGGAGTCCGAGGGTTAAATACAAAAATTCAAGTTTGTCGTTTCATATTGCAACTATAAGTTAGTCGAAAATGTAAGAAATGATTCAGACAATTTCGTCTGTTTTCCAAGCGAATATGAAATTGTCGAGACGAGTTAAAAATGAAGTCTGGATATTGATATTTCAGGAACTTTGTCGGGGGGTAGTTTGGGAGACGAGAGGTAGCCAACGTTGGTGCAGGGAAACAAGGAACTAGAATAGCCACACTTCATTTCAACGGCAAATAAAAGGTTTCAAGTTACACTATTTCATGGAGCTCCGCGTCGCAGCGGCACTGGTTTCGTTCCTGTTGGCGACATAATGTAGCGCCACCAAATCCGCGGCGCCACTTCCGACTTTCGTTCCTTTTTATTTTTTCCCCTCCTTCTCTCTCTCTCTCTCTCTCTCTCTCTCTCATTTACACGACGTGTTCTTTTGAATGAAAGTGTCGCGGGCGTAGCGACAAAAAACCACGCAAACAGAAGAAAAATGCGGAGGAAAGGAAAAAGGGAACACCCTGGCTGCTACGGAACGCCCATTGTCCGGCGGGGTTTCATTTCGCAGAAATTCAGAGGTAAGCCGCCTTTTTTTAGCGCACTCGAAGGCGCCTCCTTCCGACCAATTAATTTGCATCCAACAATGTTTTTAAGTCCGTGCCATTGCGAAAAAGTGCCGGCGCTCTTTTGTACGGCCCCGTGTTTTCCAGAAACGAATTTGTTGAATTAATCCGCCGTGCGAGCAACCGCTGTCTCCATTCACGGAACGTACGTACTATCGGATAACAAGCTATCCATTACGGCGCTATTAATCATCATTAACTAGTCACACAGCATAGGTCAACATTAAGAATCATTTTCCAAGTACCAGATATACTCCAATCCAGCTTATCCTTTTTAATGACTCGCACAGGGCATGTTGTAATTCTCTAAACATTTACTTCTTTTGTCTCTACGGCTATTTTTTCTAATGTTTTCGCCTTTCAAAAAATCCGAAAAATTTCCAAGACACTTACTGAAGACTTCAATACTGTTATCAATAAAAAATAAACGTTTTATGGGTCATTTACTTCACCTTGGCAACCCAGAAATTTTTAACTTTTTATTATATAATCCTGTATGTCTCCACGAGAAAATTCCTAAAATTGAAATTTTGAGGCGAGTTTTAGGCGATGATTCTCCTACATTTTAATTACTGTAATCGTTCAATTTTAAACACGCATAACGTTTGAACCAGTGAATGCTTCGCCTTGAAACATCGATTTTGGTATTTTCTCGTCAAGATGTACAGGATTATCTAGTAAAACGTTAAAAATTTCTGGGTTGCCAAGGTGAAGTTTAACCGTTTTACGGATTGAATTCGGAGAAATAGGGTTTCCCATATCTTACCGATTAAAATTACATTCATTAATGATGCCATAATTTCATCGTATGTAACAATAACTGTCTTAATACAAGCTGTGGTTACCCAGGCCGGCAAAGCTACATATGAAAATACAATTGAGTTACACAATGTTCCAGCGAGTTCTGATAAAAACGAGAGAAAACACGTCGGACTGCGAAAGGTTGAACAGAACACCGAATTTATTCGTACGCCTAACATTTACACGTGGATAATTACGTCCCTGTGCGATACGTGCTGCCGGAAGAAAACTAACTTCCTCCGACGTGTCTGCCGCGTGTACAATTCACAAGAAACCGGCCGAATTATACAGAGACGGGCGCCGATGTCTGCCCTCCATTTTCCATAAGAGCTAAGACAACCGTAGACGGGCTTACGGGGCACATTATGTGGAGATTCGGTGATTTGCATAAAGTTGATTTGTGCCTGTTGGCTCGCCGAGAGAGAGAGAGAGAGAGAGAGGGAGTGGGGGAGGGATCAAGAGAAGGTTCGCCGATCGCAAGCATGAATGAAGAAGAGAATCCGTGAAACAGCGAGAGCCTAGAGCACGCAGGGCTCTGAAGAGGGCACAGATCGCTGAAATTTCGAGCGATGGATCTTATCTGTGGGGGCCGAATGCATAATTTCCGGGTGTAATGTGGGTCTTATCGGCGACTATTGCCAACCCGCCAACCCCAAGGAAAGTACTCGTTGATGGGGATGTCTGATTGCTCCCCGATTGCCTACCGCGGAATTTAACCGCGTCAGGAATTGATTCAAACATAAATTCCTGTCTGGCTGCTCGCCTTTCATGCGGGGAGTTGCCGAGCCACGATAATGGAGCCAAAAGGCTTGAAGCGAACGCTGCAGGCTTCGTTGTCAGTCTGAAGACCTGATCCTGGGATGATGGGGGCGCTGCGTTTGATGGTAGCTACTAGGTTCGAGCGAGGAGTTAGTGTGTCAGTTATAGAAATTCTGGATTTTTACTTGCTCGTGGTAGTCGACAGTTCGGAGAGTGTCAGAGAATGTACATGTTCATGAATATCGATAGTAGATGACAGTTCAGACAGTATTAGAGAATGTTAATAAATATTGGTGGCTAGACTGTGAATTTTTATGCCTTTTCGTGTTTTCATTGGATCTTTTGTAGAAATAAATGTAATATTAGCAAAATCTACTTTTGATGATTGAGAAGTTCCTTATAGTAGCCGTGGGAGAAAAATGCTGTTAATTTTCGTTAATACAAACGTTCTTTTTATGTTGTGAACCAAAAAATCTACAGTGTATAAAAATTTGTAGGGGCGTCCTCAGACTCAGTCTCATAAATTAATAAAACAGTGTCATGAAAGACCATAAAACAAAATTTAGAACAGTATAAAAAAAGAAGACTCGCCTGTGTTAAAAAGTTTGTTTCCTCGTAACATGTAATTTCCATAAAAATCGTGTTTGCAGCTGTATTTACACTATTACTTACGCTAAAGGCACTGGATATTAAAAATATGCTATTCCGTCCCGTAGAATAATTAAAACGACCCGTTTATGCTAGTTTACGACCACAGCGTTGTAGTAGACGTCGACAGTTGAGCTAAACTCATGGAGGACATTTTTTTTTATTTGACCTGACATCTTATGGTTAGGGTAATAGTGGCCTCAATTATGATACACAAGGGAGTTACGGAGGGGATTGAATCCCCAATTTTACCGGGATAGCGGGCACTCGCCTAAATTATATCACAAAAACAAGTCATTACGCCAATGTCGATCGGTACGTGTTGAACTTGAATTGCAATAGTGCGCGTGTGTGAATAATTATAGAAAAATCCTCCTTGTTTCAGAACAGCGATATTAACGAATTGAGTTCGATTATTTTATAATCTCCAGAAAAGTTGCATGTGTAAGTATCAAATTTCGTTGAGTTGCAGTTGTGTGCGAACAATGGTTCAACCTCCTTTGACATTGAAGTTTTAACAAAGTGTAACAAAGTGTAATCGTTCAACTTTAAATGCGCATAAATTTTGAACCAGTGAGTTTGTCGCCTTAAAACTTCGATTTTTGGCGTTTACTCGTCAAGATGTACTGGATTGCATAGTAAAAAATTAGGAATGGCTGGGTTGCCAAGGTGAAGTTTAACCCGAACAATTCTATAAAACTTTCGATTGTGTTCGAGTGATTACAAACTCGTGACTGCATTGTAACAATAATCGCATCTTTCAATGGAAGTACTCCGAGGGCTTGAATAAGAAATTCAAAAGCGAGTCATTTTGACGATGCTCCTACAGTGTCAAGGACCGAAATCTTAACTCTTTTGGCTGAATGAAATTTTTCTCTTGGGAATTTCTTAACTGAAATGGATTATCTGCACCCATCGCCGGGGACTTGTTCGTAATATCTAGCAGACTCTACTTCAGAGGAGCGGATATCTGACGATCGGTTAAGCAAGCTACGTAAAGGGTGTCCCAGGATTTTCTGTGCAAAAAGGCTATTCTATCTGTAAAAGTAGATTAAGAATAGACTGGCTTTATTGAAAGAAAGCATGTGCTTTCTGTACCGAGATTTTTCTATCGTTGTTCCATGAAAAATTTGATTCCGTTCAAATAAATAAGCGATTGATATCCGAGCTCACATAATTCAATTTAGTACATTATGCATTTCTTTCCGTCACGGAGAATGCATCGCGAGTTTTTTGTTCGAATTCCCGTCGCAAATTAATTCTTATCTCGTAAACATTTTCTTTGAAGTTACTAATCGACGAAATCGGTAAACACAGGTCACAACGACCTCGCTTAGTAAACAGATTAGATCAATACTTCCAATCTGTCACCTGTATCGAGTGGAAAAACTAGTCCCGCTTTATCTATATTTTTCAAAAAATATTTTAATAAGTTTTTCAAGCATACATGGGTCTCTACGTCTGTGATATTTTTTTTAATTTGTAAATTGTAGAAAAATTCTGATACTATTTTGTGGATACATCTGGTTCACCCTGTATGTAGAGCACTCGAGGGCCTGGTGCAAGAAATGCATCGCCATGGGATAATTAAAAAACAAGGATAAGATTCTCAACAACCCCGACGTTATTTATTATTATATTATACTACAATAACTACGGTAACAGCATTCCAATTATGATGCGAAAACAGGCTACCTAATCCGGAAGTTATTAAGCTAGTACTACCATAGAGTTAAGTTGACACTCAGATTTTAAATTAAAAGTTGTTTAATCAACAGATCGATTTATCTAGTCACCCAATATGATGGAAATTAATTGACATCTCAATAGATGCATTTTTTAAATTTATATGTGATTTTGATTGTTTTATACGTCTAGTGTAAAATGCAATGTGTATAGAAATGGACACTGGCTGTCATGCTCAAGTATACCGAAGCAAAACCTTTGTGAACATACATAATAACAATAACCAAATATAATTAGTGCATAATCCGTTACGCACCCGAGGTTCATTTGCACAATGGTAGACTACAAACACCATTAACTTCCGATTACAGTGTGATGTAAAATCAGGAAAAGGTTAATCGGTTAACATAAACAAAATATACTCCTTTCACTTGTCCAGTATTTTTTGATTTTTCTTTTTCAAATAATGAATTTTCAGTATTATTTTTGCAACAATATTTCAAGAAAAAATCAAGCTTCAATCGAAGCAGAAAACAAGAATTCGATTTAATTATCTCTCATTGAATATTTAACATTTTAACTGGGCGAAACCACTGTCACAGCATGCATTTACAAACCCAGTGTACCTGAACTTTGTTTCATAACGATTAGAACTTTTAATTAGGGAATGGTACCAAATATGGGCTTGCCAGTATTAATTTCGCAAAATCCCCTGAACATTCCTAACCACTTGTGACTGTACTTTACTCGCCAACATTTTAAACGATTTCTGATTCTGAATCATTCTAAATATCTAGTATGAAGAATCGGCTGTCGAGTTGACTTTATTGAACCACGAAAATCAATAAATCTGAATGATACTGTAGTAATCTCATACAGTACTTTCTTTTATTGTAAATCCACAATTCTTCAAGATTAATTTCAGAAAATCCTCTCAATATTTTCAATCACCGATAAATTCATTTCATTTATTTATTATTTCAAATTTATTTCATCATAAATCCACAATTCCTCTAAATTAATTTGAAAAAATTCTCTGAATGGCTTAACTTCACCAAAAACTTGGATTATTCTTTGAAATCTCGTGCATGATTCTCTATCTTTTAATTACCGTTCGACGACAGCTTGTTTCAGAGCAAAGTATAATCGCTCAAATTTGAACACGCATAACTGTTAAACCAGTGAATTCCTGGCCTTAAAACTTCGATTCTTGGTATTTTTTCGTGAAGCTGTACAGGATTATCTAGTAAAAAGTGAAAGATTTCTGGGTTAGGCCAAGGTGAAGTTTAACCTTCTGAATATTTTCAATCACCCATAAATCCATTTTACTGTCGGCAGCATAATTCGGCAGATGTCGAATCGACTTAATTCAGCCAAAAAGATCAATGAATGGAAGTTAGAATACTTCGACAGTGATTTCTTTTATTAGGGATTCCGAATTCGGTCGTCGGGAAGTTAAACGAGCCGATCCTAATGCAAAAACTTGGTTCGTTCAGTGTCGGAGCCGTTCCATCGATGATTTCAGTTCGACGTGACCTTCCTCTGTACGTGCTTTCCTTGGCCAGACCGAGGGACTTTTCTCTCTGGAAATGTCGGAGGTGCTTCCGAAACTCGAACGTTTCGCTAATGACGTTTAAATCCATCCTCGTATGACTCTGTAGATTCGAGATACTCGAGAACTGATTACATTACGGAACGAACTTGAAGTATCATCGCTATTTCGACGCGCGCCGCAACGCTGCGGAATGTTCTACGAACGAAATCTCCTTTCAATGAACGCGCACACCGGTGCCTATCGATCTGCTCGAACTATCGCGAACAGCCCGAGTAGCTGAACAATTGGTTGACAGTTCTATTGTCACGTAGTCCGCCTCCTTAGATCTCCGTTTCACTGTCCTTAACCTACCGAGTGGAATGGCCACTCAATTCCCTTTCTCTCTCTCTCTCTCCTGCTTGCTTGCTCCGTCACTTCCTCTCTCTCTCTCATGCACAATCTCTCGTTTCACGTTCTCTCACCGGCCTCGTAATTCTGTCTCTCTGTACTTTTGGAGAATCCTCTGGCCTCCTTCACGGGGGACTCGGATTGGACGGAAGTTTGCCGCGTTGGATTATACTTGCAGACCTCCCCCCTAGTCAGATGCTCCGACGTAAGATTCGATCGAGTCTAGGTTAATTGAAGGTGCGACAGGAAAAGGCTCCCGAGCTCCGAGCAGAGGAGATTAAGAAGAAAATGTGTGAAGCATCTTTGATGGGGGAACCCAAGGTTAATATTGCGCTGACGGAAGCGATATCCAAGACTTTGATGGGTCGTGAAAGCGTTCGATCACTTTACGTTTCTATCCTATGAAATCTATCAGTACCACTCCTGTATCTTCTGTATGCGAACTGATTAAAACTGAGTAAAACTTGTACGTCTTCTTTCCAATTTTTCAATCGTACACCTTGAAAGTTGGTACTTGAATGTATCTTACTAAATTTTTACACATTTTTTTTTTACGTATTTTAAATGTGCAAAAATTATATCAAATTGGATATACCTCACAGTGTGTTTATCGAATTTGATCGTTCTCATCACTGCACTAATTGGCCAGGTAATAATGTTGTCAGTTAAGAAGCTTTTTTCTCGTTCATCTTGTGGACTTGGATTCTTTTACAATTTATAGAGTACATAAAGGAATTTTTATGTAGATTTGACAAAGACTTTCTTTTAAATTTTTAAACTTGTTCCCTAGGTAAAGAAATTGCTGTATAATATTCATCGTTGTTAGACAATCTAGAAAAATGAAAGCTTATAAATATACATACATAGTTTGCTCATCCTCTTTAGATAGAATAAATCGAAAGAATGTTTATTTATGGTATTCAAACATATTCATGATCCACCGAGAATGTAGGAACAAATTTAAACGTCTTGATTGTTCTCAAGACGATTTTGAGAAGTTTAATTCAGACTAAAGAATGATTTCTTTTAATACTATTATGGATCTGTGAATCGATTGTCAAAACAGAGGTTTCACCAACACGGAACATTACTTTACAGAGAAGAAAGACAGTGTTCCGAGCAACGTTTGTTTGTACTAAATACTCCGTAAAGTTCCTGCTGAAATGCTCCAAAGAATACGTCACAAACATGCCCTGCATTTTGTTACAATTTATTAAAGTTCACGATGCAGCGGGGTAAATGTTAAACTTGAAACTTTAAACGATTTCAGTTGGCATTCAATTTATTTCCTGCTGTAACAACCAACCGCAACTCGTGCTGCAACACAAATCGAAAGCAGTTCCATCAGAATTTGTTTATTACCGTAGTCACCTTAATTACTGGCAACAATATCATAAAATTTGTCTCGAGTCGGTTGCTGTTACAAATAATAACGTTGGATCCCAATGTTGAGCATGTTTAAATTAAAGGTATTCTTTTACATTTTTACACACGAAATCTTACAAGTATCGAACCACTATAGTTTCTAGAACTACCAGGTTCGTATAAGAGTCAGGATCCTGCAATTAGATTATAAATTTTCAGAGCATCCTGAACGAAGTTGCGGAAACCTTATCTGAATGATAGTGAAAATAATGAAGGGTGCAATGACTAGAGATTAGAGATGGTTAGAGATTCGAGGGACGTCTGCATAATTATGGACGAGAGATAGAGACTATTTAAATCTAAAACTAAGGAAACTTTGGTGCTACTGTATCTTCTCTCTGCAGTGCCTCACCGTCCCCTTGGACTACGACATGCCATAATGTAGGCAATGTAAAAATCTAGGAGAACGATAGCTACAACTTTTCGGTTCTTTCTGGAAAATCCTAAATAACAAGGAAGTGTTTTAATCGCTGCAACTATAAAACAGGGGGTAGCAACACCACGTATTAGTGGGTTAATCGGACAATTTCGCGAATCGCGAGCAGTTTCGGACCCAGAGGAGGAATATAGCAAGGAATGCGAATATGGAAAGTATCCAGAGCCGTTATCCATTATTTCGCAGATACGTAGCAACAGCAGCGGTGAAGTAAATCGCGCTAGTTTCATCGAGAATGTCGATGGTTGGGCGAGGTCCTCCTCTTGCACCCCCCCATCGTCATCCTTTCCTGTCGAGACGGTGGCAATCTTCTCCGTCTTCGACGATCTGAAGATTTCCTCTCGATCTCACGCCAAGATAGAAATGCTGTCTCCCTCTTGCTCCTCCTCCCCCTCTCTTGGCCCACCCTCGCCAACTGGAACACCCCCCGCAACCTCCCTGTCGGCCGAACCGGCAAAGGTTTCAGACCTTCGTCGTTTCCACTTCTTCTCTTTTGCCCTCCGTCGTCGTTCGACTCATCCTCGATTTCCTCTATATGCCAGCACGCTGAATGCTTCGATTTCGACGGAAAGAGTCCCGGAGTCTAGGCACACGGATGAATATCCATCCCCCTTCCTCCGGTTCCTCGCTCTCCCGCAACGGGGAATTCATAACGTTCATTTATACACGGGTCAGGTAACTCATAACCTTCGACAACGGGGCTTAGGGTGCTTTCCGTCTGACAACGGGAGTGCACGATCTTCGGTTCACCAATTTTGTTGAGACTGCACACTGTTGCGACATCACCGATGCGACCTCGCGAAAATTATTATACCCGCGATGCGTCCCGTGCTTGCACGATAAATTAATATTATGCGAGCTGGTTACCGGGGTTTGCGGTACTTTGTCGCGGCAATAATTGCGACACTGACTTGTAAAAATATACTGGCTGAGTCAGTAAGAACTACTATTAAAAGTAATAACTGTTTTATCAAGAAACTTTTTCATGAATTATGCAGCATTTTAAGGGACGCGTCGAACGAGTACAATTTCATTTGGTAATATCATATTTTTTCTGAGATATCCAGGAGACCTTGAGTACTTTCCGAGGTTGAAGGTCAAATGAAGATCATCATATTATGGGTCGTTTGAGATTATTTCCATGGATACCACAGAATCAATTCGTTTAAAATTTGCAGTGTTTTATGTAACCATTGATGTAAAAAAAAAAACAATTTGCTTTGTTAAAGAGAAATATTTGTTGTAGAAATAAAAATAAAATTTGATTGGCGCGTTCCTGTGCAATGTAGCATCCTTTTTTCACAAGAGTGTATGTATTAATGGAACACATTTTTCAGCAGGAAATAGTACAAAAATGATAAAGTTCCTCTCTGAAAGGAAGTAAAAATTTTTACTCGATTGTACTATTTATGAGACTAAAGTAATTCAACAAAAGAATTTATTATTAAAATCTCATTATGTAAGTACGCATTAAGTCCTAAATAAGTAGAATAAATAATTTTCCAGTCATCTGGTATAATAATTTTAAAAAATCAGACATACTTGAACTAAAAAGCCAATCTACGTTCTGCAAAATATCTATTTTCTTGAAATCTTTCAAATTGGAAGGGTTTTTGTAAATTTCCATGACTGATTGTTTCTCAGACGATACAGTAACAAGATAATAATATTTTTATCTGGAATCTGACGACGAGTGGGTCATGGAAAGCGGGTACGTAGGAGACGGTGGTAATATAGCAAGTGTATGGAATGCAGCGTGTTCCGGAGACCTTTTGCCACCTTTCCTGATGCTAACTCGAAAACAATGGCAAGTCGAGGCTGCTGGGAACAGTAGACGAGTCGGATGATATACAGCAAACCGTTGCGACCATCAGGATTCGTTCCCTCGCGAATGTGCCTCGAGTTTTTCCCTTCAGTCTTCTACCTGCTACTTCTTATACTCGTTGGACTACTTTTAAAGTCACCTTGTGTCACTGTATCATGTTCTCATATGCTTTTCGTCGTATTTTGCTATTAACCCTTTGCACTCGAAGCCATTTTAACTCTGAAACGAAACGATTTCTTCCGACTTAGAATATTTCTCTTCTATATACATATATATTTTTCAAGCTATACATACAAAAATAGTGCAATTTACTCGTAGAGTACTGAAATGTTTAGTAATTTTTTAAATACAAACAAATTTAATAATGTAAAAAATATTTTGAATAATGATACAGTAATTTTTAGTGGTGCCCTACAGTCGCCATTCGAGTGCTAAGGGTTAACTGTGTTCCAGTTTGTTACGAACTCACAGCGTTACATTGCCCACGGTTTTATAAGATATCTTCTGCAGTGATTGCAACATAGTTTTAAAAATTATTTAATTCGGGTTTACATTCAAGAAATATGTATTACATGCAGAAACATGTTGGTCCTTTTATAAAATGAGGCTTCGTAACTTTCCGAATATTATTCAAGCAGGAAGATGCCTGAAGTATTTTGTATTCGTCTGAAAATTAATTAGAAGATCCATTGAATTTACGAAAAATAGTATAAACAATGTTTTATAGTAGTTTGAAAAGCTTTATAGAAGTTCTATAACTTTGCGAATTTTATTAAAGCAGAGAGAAGCGTAAGGTATTTCAAGATAGTCTGAAAATTAATTAAAACATCCACTGAAGAGATACAATTAAATTATCAAGGTGTGATTCGGGTAAAAAAATGTGTACATATTTCCCATAGATTTCTACATCGTCGGAAAAATGCTGGGAACAAATATTTAGGAATTTTGTAAAGTGAACATGAACTTCAAATAAAAATGTTTCTTTTTCGAATCTACCTGAAACAAGAATGAGGAGTGAAGGTTTGAAACGAATTCGGGCTGTGGTTAAACTTCACCTTGGCAAACCACAAATTCTTAACTTTTTATTGTATAATCCTGTAAATTTTTGCGATAATATCTCAAAAATCGAAGTTTTTATGCGAGGAATTCACCGGCTTAAAACTTGTGCGTGTTTAAAGTTGAGTAATTTTAAGCAATTCTGTCGATAACGTAGATTTACATGCGTGGTCGGCCCCCCGGCCAGCCCTCTCCGCTCCATGTCTTTGAGATCTCGTATATGATTCTGTTTATTTTAATTACTTTTCAATGACAGCTTGTCCCAGGACAAAGTGCGCGTGCTGCCATCTAGCGGTCTCCCTCTACGGTACAAATGCATGCCAACATGGCGACGCCTTTACCTGTCAAAAATGCTTAAAATTGCTCAACTTTAAACACGCGTAACTTTCGATCCAGTCAATTGCTCGCATTAAAACTTCAATTTTTGGTACTTTGTAGTCAAGACCAACAGGGTTATATAAAAAACCGTTCAAATTTTCTGGATTTTCTAGGTGAAGTTAAGCTCCGTGATGTTTCAAATTGACGCACAAGTTTGAAATAGACGAGTATTCCTTCCTGCGTGAATGTGCGCGCCTTGTTGAGCGAAAAGTTCGAGATCGCTTCATGAATTAAGTGGAATAACGATCTTCCCCGTAAAAGCAACCGAAGTTACGTACTTGAAAATAGGCGTATTCGTTAAAAAGATTTAAAAGTTAAGGGACCCGGGGAACGTCGTTGGAAGCATTAACTCGAAATCCGTGGGAAATTTGTCCGTGCTCATAATTTTAATGAACACCGATAAATGATTTGAAACTTTCAGCCGGCAGGCATGTACGCATTAAAAGTTCTAACAGCTAATAGTCAATTTCATTTAGACCGAAACTTCTTAAACACGTTGTATACGTTTCGAGTCTAACTTTAATCATGTCGGAAATTTGTTTAGCGTGGCGCTTTAGTTTGCTAATTAACGCACGTTTCGTCAAGATTAACGAATTTCTATAAAGAAAACGTTTGAAGAAGAATTTCTCAAGTCTCTTATACGTGAAGTCTTTATTCTGTTTAAAGTATAACAGGATTTGCGTTTCGTACATTAACTAATGAAAAATACGAGAGAAAATAAATTTCAGCAATGCGTGACGGAACTTTTATCGTAATATTAACTGAATAATATTTATAACGGAAGAAACGCTCGCTTTTGCAAACTCCTACCTGAAAACGTTCATTTCCATAAATATCCGCAATGCAGTTACACGTAATAGTAGAATTTATTCTCAGTTACAAAATTTACATACACGTATCATACATACATTTGGTTTTACTTCATCCAGGAATGGGAAAATTCTGCAGATCCACCATTTGGATTATGATGATGTTCTAAAGGATCGTTCTTTTATGATGTCCCTTCTCAATGAACATTTTTCAATGAATAGTTGGAACGATTAATCGTAAATTTTCGTGACCCCATAAATTTCGTTTCAACGCATTAAGGTTTAAAATCGCCCAACTTTAAACACATAACTTTTAATCCAGTGAATTCCTAACATTAAAACTTGGATTTTCGGAATTTTCTCGCCAAAATCTACAGGATTGAGTAACGAAGGTTAAAAATTTCTAGTTCCCTGAAGTAAAGTTTAACCAACTATAATATTCCTATTACACCAATTTAATAAAATACAAAATTCTTATTAAGCGATTCCTATTAACTGAAGTTCACAAAATGCAAAGTCTGAATATTTACAGGACAGCAACAAATAATTGTTGACCGCATCAAAATATTGCCGAAGAATTTTTTTGTTTCTATTTCCCGCGAAAAAAGCTGGAAGCTGCGAGCGTTACTACGTACCGACACTCGGATAATTTCAAAGAATCTTAACGACGAGATCTTAGCTCGGCAACATCGTTAAGAACGGTTGGGTTGACTGTGGAACTTTGAAGCGGCAAGAAAACCTGCCGCCCCGTGAAAGAGGCACGTGTGCGCTTCTTCCAAGGGATGCACTTTTATCGAAAAATTTGTCTTGCTCGGGCTTTCACCCACACGTAATCCCCTATCGATTAAAGAACGGAGAGGTTAAAAGGAGCGAGCCAGGTTGAAAGTAAACAATGTCGCAAGAATGGATTTTACAACGTTATCGTCCCATTACACTGCAGAAAGTGCAATGCAGAACTGTAAGTGCATGTAAAACGCAAAAAGTACCACAGTGACGCAGGAAACGATTCATTGAAAAATGTCTTTCATTTTTTATTGGTGCTAAAGTCATAGTAGTTCCCGAAAGTAAAGCATTACAATTAGGTTTTTAAATATTTTTAGGAATGAAAGAAATAATTACTACCTCCTAAAAGATAAATTGCAGATTTTAGCAACAGAGGTCTGGAGTTCTTTTAAATGTTTGCAATATTTTTAATTCTCTGTTTAACAACACGGAGTTCATATAATATCATTAAAAAACAATATTATAGTCACTCATAATTTTCTGTAACATTTTATTCTTAAACCAGAGGATGTCTCTTACACACGTCCATAATACATCAGTGAAAGTGTCCAGTATGAAGTCAGACAATTAGATTAAATGCAGAGCAAGAAATGAACATTAATTTTCGAAAATGCGAACGTACATTTACATAATGAAAATTGTTAAACACTGTTACGTGTGTGGCGGAAGAGAATCCATTATTCCATAATTTCTCGACGTCTAAGATACAAGTTATAAATAAAGAGACTTAGAGGGGGTTTTCTTAAGCGAGTTCCACGAAGATGTTGAGAGATCTACGACGCAAGGTGCTCACCTTATTACAATTAGCCGACCTCGCCGAGCGCAGGTTGCAAAAAACTACGTTCGCAACCAGTTATCCCCTTTTTACACGGCGATTACAAAGGAGACAGTAATTATACCGCGTTGAAGAGTTTTCTTTGATAAGACTCATCTCACCGTATCGTTAACCACAGCATGTTACGGGTATATCGATGCATTTCTGTATCGTTCCACCCTACGTTTGATGTATTATCGCCCCGGTCCTGTGACCGCTTAATCAAGGCGAATGACCTACGGTCTTTGAATTAACTACAGTGGCAACGATGGTTTAACGTCGATCGACGTCCACTGTCAGACTCTTAACTATTCTTATTGTCGTTTTGCGACAATGCGAATTTGTAACTGCGATTTGCATTTATAGTATTTGTCGATACTGTTCATACACACCATAAGTACACAAAATAATAATAGAATAATAATAGAATTCAATACGACCGTATAATTTATTTTTTGAGAACAATTGGTAAATAGAAAAGATTTTTACAAAATTGAATAAACCAGTCAATAGAACTGTGTCCAGGAACTGTTCAAATATGTATACACTTAAAAACGAAAACTGATTCGCCGAAAGTCTTGGTAAAGAGAAAAAACCTGCATGATAGGTTAATTTGCCACGAAAACTACGTAGGCGGATAAAACACCGCACTCGAGTAATTTCTATCGGGCAAGCAAACTCGCACAGATTATTTTCCCGATGCAAATAGGGAACCTAACCGAGCCACAGTGTATCCGGTTTCGGATGCTCTCTTAAATAAATTCCCTAATTCCGCAAAAAGTATCCCGGGGGATTAGCGAAACAGCTACCGAAAAGTAGCAGTTAAATCCAATTCAAGCCCGCATGAGGGATCGGCACGAGCGAGCGAGAGAGCCACTTATTCTATTCAAGAAAAGAATTTTTTAACGCTTTTCTCCCCACTTATTTCGCCGAGTGTTTTTTCGTACTTTCTAAAGAGGTCGGGGAGAGCGCACGGTGTACCTTATTTCAGCCATAAAAGAGCCTCGTTTTGCCGGTTTCGAAGCTAAGAGAGCATCCGTCGGTTTTCCCGGAGTATGGTTTCATTCAGCGTAGGCAGAATCGCGCTGTGCCGGTTTCGTCTTTGGGTTACGCCGGGTGTATTTCGTCAAGTTCGTCGAAGAAACGGAGAACTGGAGGCGAACAATGCGACATACGCCATTGCAGACGCGCGCGTCTGTCTGTCTAGCAACGGTTACCCCCAGCTCGCGTGTCGGTGTATCTCGATAGCTTTCGACCTCGAATTGAGCCTTTTAAGCTCCCATTCCCGAAGGATCAAGCCCATTTGATTACCGGCAACCGTTTTCTGTTTTAACCCCGACCCTCTTCCATTTAAACTTCTAGACGTGCTCCTCTGATCCTCTTGTTGCTCCCCGCATTCGTCTGCATGTTTTCTATATTTTTAACTGTGGAATGTTCCATTTATCACTAACCTTCATGCCGTTCGTTCCTCGCGCCAATTAACCGTCTCGCGATTCATTTTACGGTTACGGTGATTAGTAGACTGCGGATTTTCGTAAAAATTAAAACTCGAAGCTAACAAGTGTCACGTAGACATTTATTTCGCACTAATTGAACCGTACAGTAATATTTATAGATTCCTTAAATGCTTTTTTTTTCACAGTTTTGTATTTGATCTGGTCAATATTCATATTAGAGATTCATGTAGGTACTGGACGTTCATGAAATTCTTGCATTGGAATGTTAACGATTGAAAATAACGTTTAGCTAAAAATAATGTTCGTTCGGAAACAGCTTTTGTCGGAAAAAAAGCTATGGGATCAGCATTCGAATTAGATCTGCGAATGCGTTCGGGGATAATGCGTTCGCGCGAGGATCCAGTGACAAAGGCAGCTCGTTGGCATTGCTTGGCGACCGCGAAATTGGGTTGGTCTCGATAAAAAAATCGGCGGATGGACGGCGCAAGGAGCAGAAGAACGAACGATTTCGCTCGCGTGTGCTAGGGATGGAAATGCGAAGGGGGTGGGGGATGGAATAGGACAGGCTGTCCGAAGTGTTCGCATTAATTTATACGGGGGAAAGTTTGACGTGAACAAACGGGCCCTGCGATCGTGTAACCGTGCGAGCTCCGCGCACTCTCGTCCCGGTGTCGATGAAATTAATTAAAAACTTGTTTATTTATCGGCGGCTCGGCGAGCGCCACGCCGTGGCCGCTGCGTCGAAGCGACTGGGAAGTTTTTGGCTAACGTCGGCAAATCGTCGACACGAGATCCGAAGGTAATTGAGAATAGAATTTGGAGCATGAAAATAATTGGTTTCCGGCAACCGTCGATGCGCGGTATATGCGGTTATGTCGTTTAACCTAGACCTAATCGCTTAGACGAATTCGTTGGCGATTATGTGCCCCTCCGAAAACGTGAGCGATATAGATAGATAAATCAATTTTTTTCGATTGATCTGGATCAACCAGCCGACGGATTCACGGCGGATATTTATCAGTCGCACCTCGATCGTCATCAATATAGTCCGAGGATAGGTAGTTGAATTAAACTGGTCGAATAACGCCATTGGTCACGGTAGTTCCGCAGCTTGCACCGCCACCTCCGGATTAAATCATCCCATAATTCGAGCAGCGCCGTTCCAATCTTCCGCCGCTGTCGTTACATTATATTCCGGAATCATAGCTGGAAATTTCCATTTGCCTCGTGTGTCATGGACAGGCGACGGACACGTAAGGGTATCGACGTTTTCCAATCGGCACTCCCTGGAGTGAATTCGAAAATGAATTTATTTCACACCGCAACTGTTTCCAACCGGTGCACCCTTCCTCTTTGAATCTTAGCGCCTCTAACTTTCCTGGACATTTGCGTCGCCATGCCCATGCAAAATTGTGGGATACTTGTTGGTCGAACGCGAGATAAATTATGTTTATAGAACGCTTTCCACATTATTTAATATTTTCCATTTTGTACCGTATATTTTAGAAACTTTAGCTTATATTTTGTTTTAATTTTCTTTCTTCCAAAAGTATACTTTAAAGTCTCGTAATATTAGTTAAATATGATTATTGATATAGCTGATATTTTATTTTAATTTTCTTTCTCCCAAAAGATATTTTAAATTCTCCTAAAATTAGTTAAATGTGATGAAATAGTGTGTTGGGATTAACAAAAATAATCTGTGTACATTGTGGGTGTTCGACACGGGAAATGTCGCGATTTGGTAAATGATCCCAAGGAAATTGTCCGTCGCACGAAGGCCCTAATTACAACACCGGCAAAAATCTACGAGTGAGATAAGCAAATTACTAACGCGAATATATTGCCGCTGAAGCTTGTTTGCCGTGACAGTGAACATTGTGCTGTACGGTGGTGGCGGCGGCACTCACGAAATTAGCCGCGCGTTCGACGGGTTGCACAAATTTACAATACACATTGGGCCATATTTCCATTTTCAATTTTCTATGTCCCATCGTAGAACGGCGTTCCCGCGCTTGTTTAATGAAACTTTGGTATCTCCCCCCCCCCCCCACCAATTGAAGTTGAAGTTAATTTCGTATAATTTCGGAAATTCCAATTTCTCGTCCATGATGAATAATGTCTGCGAGGAGACGGAACGTAGTTATTTGTTTCAAGTCGTCGAATAAAGTCGACCAGTTAATTTGTATCGAGCACCTCGAACGTGTTTCCTCTTCTTATTCGTTTCCCATCTTTTATTTTTTGTTCGCGAGGGAAGATCCGAGCGGGCCGATGAAAAATTTCGAATTCCCATCGGCGGCGATATTAAACTTCAATTATTTACTTTACATTAAGTTTCAATTGGCCGATTTCCTTTTATACAAGAACCGCGGCAGGGGGGGGGGGGGGTTGAACCTCCGTCGATTCAGTGCCGGCAATTTCAATTTCCAATATCCTGTCGCACAATCCCCAAACGAGACCGCTGGCCGAGGACTTTTTTTTATCTCGATTCCTCGTCCAACCTAACCACGAAAGTTGAACTTCAAACCCCCGTGGCAACTCGTCGTTTCTCCACCGACTTTGACTGCGACAAGTCCGCGAAGGATTTGCAACTTTCAAGTGGCGAAAGATACAAACCGAACGCGAGCGGAATTGCTCACCGCGCTCGGACCGTTTGCGGGTTGAGACACTGACAGAAATAGATCATTATTACCTTCATTTCTATCCTGAAATTTTTGAAACGACACGAGGATATTTTACTGCTCCCGTATTCGTTTATTTATTATGCAAACTCCGATTTTAGAACTACGGACGTAACATGATTACCGTGATTTCTCTATATGTCGCTAAGACTTGGATGATAAATGTCGCGGAATTCTACCCGCTATCGCAAGTTGACAAATAGCGAGAATTCACTGTATTGCTTTCGGGAGAATGGTCCGGCTAGGTGAAAAATTACTGTGACACTTCTTTGTACTGTTGTATAAATGTGGTAAAAAAAGAAAAATTTTCTTCCTTGTGTCTATGGTATTTTTTTGTTTATTTCTTTTATTATTTGTGGACGGTCTTCCATATTACTGGAATAGAAAGATTTTTGCAAATGTGCTTGTAACTTTTGGAAAAATGATCTGTTCAATATAAAAGTTGTCGTGTAAGTATTGCACACTGTTGTTTGAATATAGAAAAAAAGGAAATTTTTTTATCAAGCCATAATGTTGTAAAAAAGTCCAGAATGCGTACTTGTATGTGGGTAGATTTTTCATGCAACCATTTTTCGCCGTTTTACTGATAAATGTGATTTCTGGAACATAAATTAAAAAATTCTTCAACTTTATGCTTTCATAACACCTTCAAACTATTCTCCCGAATCTCTACAACCAATCGGAACACTCGGATGCTTTCGTTTACATTCTCCACCCCGTATATAACTCAATATCTGCTTTTCCGTTATAGTTTATAAATATTAGATACCTGTTACTTGACGAAACTGACGAAACACAGATAATAAAGTATTTACACGCAAAAATGCTACACAAAGCTGCATAAATCTGCGCAAATTTGCACAAGCTGCATTAGCGGGATTGTGTGTACTAATGTATAAATATTTGATACATTTTATAAATTGACTCACACGAAAGAAAATGTTCAGACATATTAAATTCTGCTACAGCGACGTGACTTTCGCATTGCCCGTTTTATGGATGCGTTTCGTGACTTTTTGGACACCCTGTGCATAGCCGGCAGCAAGCAATATCGATATTGTCCAGCGCATAGAGTATCGGATATATTGGTATTCGTCGAATCAAAGCTGTTCGCCTATATTAACCATGGCGCATACAACGCCGACTTCTTCCGGTCTCTCCCGGTCCTCCCACTGCCATCATGCAGTTTTAACTTTTTATTCAGCAATAAGAAAGTTTTGACAAGAATCTTTATGGAATAAGTTTCGCGGAGAAATCGTAGAAGTTGGTTGTACCCGGTCCCAGCCTTTTCCGTGTACTTTCGCATGCTATGTCTCTGTCCTTTTTTCCTCTTTTCCGCCTGCATCTCTCTCCCCCTCTCTTTCTCTCTCGATTCAAGTTCTCTCTGTCCGTGTTGATTTTCAATACTAATCCCGAGTAAATTTAAAAGTCAGTAAACTTAGATTGTGCCCCGCGATCCTTTCTCGCCGAGAAAAAGGGCCCAGCGAACCTGTGAATCTCGTTACCTTGATTCCCCGACGTCGGTCACAGCCTAATTATTATTTAAATTGCGAACTATTTCTCCGCTGTGGATGTCATGTGAGTTGTGGACACTCTTTTCTGAATTTATTATTGCGAAAACCGAGGAGAGGATCATTCTTCTGAAAAACGTTAGCATATTTTTAATTCAATCGATATCTGCGATTGAAACATATGTTTTGTGAGATTACGGTAGCATGAAATAGAGAAATACAGTAGCACAAAATAAAAAAATTATCGTAGGTATTATCACAAAAAATGGCCTACCTTCCATGGATTCTTTCAACTGAATATTTTCTTTTTCAATTCTGTGTCTTTTTCTAACAATCTCAAGGGATGATAAAATTGGAGCGATTTGTTACCTACGTTTCCCAATTCATTGAACTTCTCCCAATGGCATACCAAGGATTGAATTCACTTCATTTAATGGAAACTACCTAATTTTTCAATCGGAATACCAACCTTGTGAGCAATGTGGAGTATGTAATTGAAAAAATCTGAAAATTGAGGAATAATGAACTTATTTAGAAATTAAGTGCAAGGTGCACTTCTGATAATGAACAAGACACAAACGAGACAAATTCTCTAATTACAGATGAGAATTGATTATATTATTAATAATATAGATAATCTTTATATTATTTCATTTATTTTTGTAAACGATGCCTACAATATTACTTGATCAACGGTGGCAGCGTTAGAGCCGTTAAGATTGTGTTACAGTAAGAAAAGTGACATTTTTGCAATAATTCAATCAGAGTATACTGGTATAGAACGCACAGAATGTGCACGTTTATTTCGTTCCGTATGCAAAACCCGGGTGTGGGATTCGCCGTGTTTCTAAGAATCATTGAATCCCCCGCGGTAATGTGAAATAAATTCAATTTGCCCTTCAGCCCTTCAGCCTTTTAGCCCTTCAGCCCTCGTAGACGCATGAATGTATCATGCGTTTGTTCCGGCATTTACGTGCCATTTTGCGGCCGTGTACAGCTGTCTATGAGCCGCAACGCGAGAGGGGAACGGATGCAGGCGCGAAGGAAACTGGGCGTGAAACAGACTTTGATGTAAAAAGGAAGGATTTTGTGGTTGAGGTGGATGGAGCGTAAATAATCGCCACCCCTCGCTGTGGCCACACGGCAGGAAGGAAGCTACCAGCTGGATAGGGCTGGATATTACAAGGAGAGCTTGTCTCTGCGTGTAGATACGTCCACCATTTTCCGACTAAAAATCTCTTATCTTCATCATTATCAACACTAACATTTATTTTATCCTCCACAAAGTTACACACTTACACATTTAAATCTTTCGTCTTTTTATCTAATGTCTATCAATTCACGTGACATTTAATTCTAATACCTTTTAATCCTTGTGAATATTTTACTTTTCACAAAATTACGAACCTATCCGACATTTAAATCTAATGCCTTTTCACGTCATAATTATCAACGGAAATACTTACTTTGTATTTTCGCAAAATTACAATTCTTGCTGACCTTTAATCCTAATACTTTTTTACTTTTATTATTTCCAAAGTGAATATTTATTTTGTTCTTTCATAAAAATACAAGTGTACCAGACAGTTTAGAATATTCTAAGTTAAAGATGAAGTATTGAAAACAGGCAAAAAATTGAAGTGTGATCCGTGTGATTGTTAACATATTTAAAAATTGTTAAGATCTTCATTACTGTTATTGTGTGCTGTCCAGTATATTTTTAATGAACACATTTTATCGATGATTCTTAATATATTTCTTAATTCCTCCTTTTAATATTTCTTTCGAATAGAACATTGTTGAAACCAATCTAGAATGTTCAATGCGTCTGCCAAAAATGCCACTAAAATATTATTCACGATAAATGAAAGTGTACGTTATCATTGATTTCATAAAATGATTTATGATGTACCAAAACCGGTCTCGTATCAATTAATGGTTAAAAAATCCGAATCTAAAACATCTATTTTTCCGCCTCTCTGGAAGCTCCCTAGCATCAAGTAATCGTTTCGAGGCCGAATTTCGTTTTCATGTCGGTTTTCGAGCGATTTGTTAATTTCGAGAGATCGACAGCGCCAGGTCGACCGTCTCCAAAGAATTCCTTGAGATTGATGTCCCCGGTCAGCTGAGATAAAAAGATGAACGAGCATCGTTCCTCGGTCGGGGCAGGAGGGAATCGCGACGGGATTTTTCACTTGGCTGGCAACCTCTTACCGGGTTTCTCCAAAGGACGAAAAGAGTGACCCCAGGTGTGGGTGTGCACGTGTATCTGGCGGTCGCGCTTCCCGGTAGTGGCGCATACTCGAAATGTTTGTACTACCTGTAAAGGAACTACACGTAACGAGGACACAGCTCGCTGAAGCATCCTCTTTCCTACTTCTTCCCCCCCCCCCCCCCGTCTTTCCCCCCCCTTTCGTCACGACCACCCCCGCCCAATCTAGGCAGCGACTCTCACATTCGGAGGCACTCTCCGCCAATCCTGCCTACCTGTGTCAAGCACTCGACACTTTCGCGTGTATTCTAAATAACTGTAGGCTAGGCCACTACCGCTTTCTCGAGGTCACTGTCCCGCCGTGTCATTATTAGAGTGCGGAAGTGTAGACCAATCCACCCTTCTTTACGTGGGCTCGAGAAGATATTTTCTTTCCTTCGTTGACGTTTTCGGAAACTTAAAAATTCAATGTAGGTGCAGAAAATTTTATTAGGTTGTTGCATATGAAACGGCGGATTTTAAGCAAACAACTTTTTTCAAAATATATCTTATTCATCAAAGTGACTGCTTATGACAAAAATCTCTGAATGGCATTTATATATTTAAGACGATTTATGCCAAAATGATAAATTAATTATTGTTATAACTAATTGAGAAAATACCCCATTAGGGGATTGCGGTGCGTGGAACGTATTTAGTTCTGTTCATGCCACTCTTTAGTGCAATTCATGTGCATCATTCCAAATGGGGATTATGGTATATAATTCCACTGCTACCGGTATTATTATATTCTGCACAAATGATTCTTCAGAGAGCAGGGTTGGCCGCTATAGTGGCAAGGAATTTTGCGTAGCATGCTGGTCGAATATTGTGAGAAAATTCAATTTTTTTGGCCCTTTAAATGTTAAAATATAATTACGCTGACAGCAAGTCGCGGACATTTGCATATTGGAGAAATGTATGAACATCGACCGTCTGGCGCGGCGATCATTTGAATTTCACAGTATTTTCGGCGGTGGCCGAAAATCATAATTTTAACGCAGCAAATTCGAGCTGGACGGACATAAATTCGATCGCGACAAGGTACGTGTATACAGGTGCATACAGGGTGCATACCTGCGCGTCCACAGCCTCAGCCCCGTTGAACAGAGTCACGCACTTTGCGGCAGGAAATAAATAAACGTGCACACGGCCGAGATTTTCCAGTGGTTCAAGAGTACACTCGGAACGGCGAATACATATAATGTAGTACGGTCGGGCGTTCCACCACGGTGGGGTTGTCGTCAGTTAGGGCAACACGTAGCTGCATAATCGTATGCAGATGCACGACTGGCCGTACACTCATCCGCCAAACTCCATTCGTACTCCACATGCAAATCGTGCACTTGCCGCGGACCCGCCGGCAGTAGTTAGTACTGTATGATCGAACGACTGGCCCCGGCTTCTCTATTGATGTACCCAGCCGTGTCTCGTGCATTAATGTAACCTACAATTCCAGGTCTTCGTCGGCTCCTTTGTTCAAATCCTGAATGAAACACGCCGCCGACCCGGCGCATTCTAATTAAACGCGATTACGTTCTGTTAGGATATTTGGATAATGATCCGAATGCTCTTCGCGTTATTCGCCGAGCACACGCGCCATCGTATTTCTAGAATCGTACACTTTTTCTTGAAGAAAAAGTGCATTCTAATTTAACTGCAACAATCAAATTGATCGCTCCCGGATTGTTCATTTTAGAATTGTTCAAATTATAAAGACTCTTTTATAGGAAATGATTTAATTTTCTTAAATATATACTATTAATTGTTCCAAGTGTTATTTAACTGATTTATAACCTGATGCAGTTGCTACTAGACTTTAAATGGAATCCATCTGAATTTCTCGTATTGCACATTTTACTAATTTTACTTATTTTGAAAATTAACTATTTAATTATTAGTAGACACACTATTATATTTTTGGGAGCATCAGGCACATTTTCCACGTGCTGTTTAATTGATTTATGAGATGCAGTTGCAACAGTCACGAAGCTCTTAAATTAGAATGAGAATGTACTTATTTTGAGAATAGACTATTTATTATTATTTAATTATTAGTAGACATATTATTATATTTTTGGAACTAATTTTTTTTTTCATTCTAATTAAACGTAATTAAAGTAACTATCAGAATTCTTGTTATGTTCATAATTTAATAGGAAAACACACTGTTACGTCTTTAGAAATTGTGAAGTTTAATGCATTTATTGCATAACGATATTAATTGAAATTTAATACAATGTCGTTCTTCGTTCATTCTGGAATTCATTTACGAACTGAATAAAATTATAATTGCTATAAAGAAGTATCTAAAATTCAGAATTTGCACAAATGCCTACCAATTGCATTCTTAACGTCTCAATTATAAAATTAACTAGCGAGGCAAACTTGTGTTTCAACAGAAACCGAGCAATTCTACTCTGTATTGTGTTCGTCAAACAATAATGTCGATTTTTAACCATGAAACAACAGGATTACTTGTCATTAAATCTTAATGGAGAACAAATTTATCGAACAATGAAATAAAATTATAGATAACGTCGGCCATTGTACAACTGTTAATTGCTGAAATTATTTTTCCATCATCACAATATGTTGAGAACAATGCAGTTATTCAAATATTCCATTCCACGTGTACAGTGTACTCTCAAACCGATTAAAAATTTTAATTATATCCAAGCCGCGAATTAAACATTCATTAAGTCCTAGTCACGAAACAGATATTCTGAGAAACGGTCCAGACACATTAAAAACAAAAGAAATATATAAAATTGCATCTGGAAGAACGTTTCAGTGGAAATTAAAAAGCGCAAGCTATAATAAATTCTCAATGGAATGTTCTTCAAATATGCTCAACGAAATGAACTGCGCCGAGGTTCTAGCGTACACTATCATCGAAGACAATTTCATCAACCACATTTCTCGTAAGCCAACGACTTGAGGTCACAGGACACTCTGCAGGGGTCTTCGTATATTCACCGTGGGACCCGTGATTAATCTTGACCGTCAGAAACTTCTCTGTTAGCATCATAATCATATTTCGTGCATCACTATGTTCGAGGAGGACAGAAACAGTTTGGCTCTAAAAGCATCGGCGGTTCGTGATTCAACGTCAAAATCAACTCCGGGGGCTACGTTAAAAGCTAATAGCACAATCGAACACTCGATATCGCCGGCAATCGAGAGTCCCAGAAAGCTTTCGCGGTAAGTGAAAAACTATGTTTCTTTTCGTTATTGAATATTCGGTTTTATGCGGCCGCTCTTCGCAATGCAGATCATAGTAAATTCGCGATCGTCGCCGGAATACACATAATACATTCCGTCGTTCGAAATTCTTCTGTTGCACAAAAATGTGCATATAAATTCCAGCAGCGAGCTGTCGGAAACATTCGTATGGATTTCAGCCACTTCATTTTTGTTTATTTTATTTCTAACATTGTGTTACATTTTTATACGTGTGTATTAAACAAACTGAAAAACTCTTCGGATTTTCAGTATTTTAATTCTTTCTCGGGTTATTTGCTTCTGTAGTGAGTAGATTTTATTTTTTACATTTTTACAGCCAGTTATATTTTCATCGAATAAACCGGAATATTTTCCAGTAACTGTAGATACTTCTGTACTGTTTTCATTAATATTTAGTGCAACATTTCGGCAATGAAAAAAACTTTACGTAAATACTGGATGTTTAAATAAAATCTAAAGATAGGATCTTGGTATAATAATACACACGTGGACTATAATATTTTAGTATTTATAATATTTTATAACCGGAATATTTTCCAGTAACTGTAGATACTTCTGTACTGTTTTCATTAATAGATAGTGCAACATTTCGGCAATGAAAAAAACTTTACGTAAATATTGGATGGTTAAATAAAATCTAAAGATAGGACCTTGGTATAATAATACACACGTGAACTATAATATTTCAGTATTTTTTTAACGAAATCGTTTTATAAAAATTGGGTCCTAAAATCACACAGTTCAAACCGCATTTTGCTTCCTTCAGTTGTGTGACGATTCAAGGACTGGATTTCCTAATCGGTTTTCGTGTGAGATTAGGTATCGTTTGAAGAGTTCTTTTCGAGTGCCGTTCATTCAGGGCAAATAAGAGAATCTCGAATGAAGGGGTCCGAATCGCAGAGCGTAACAGCGCGTTAGCGCAAACACACATCATTCACGGTCAAACTGTCGCCGGCAAAAGAGCGCTCTCTGTCCGATTGTGTGTGTGTGTTTGTGCTCTTGAACGGCGCGTTTGCCCGATTGTGCACGCTGAAAGAGAAAGAAACATCGGTGTTGAAGTACACCCGGGAGTTAAAAAGGAGGAACAAAGCACGGAAAGCAAACGAGGGGGGAGTTCTCTGATGCCGTTAAACGTCCCGCCGCGACCGATAAATTCCTTTAATTAAAACTTCATCCCGCGCATCTCCATAAAGAGTGGTGGAGAGCCTTCTACAACCTAGGCTGACGTGCTCATTCATATTTACGCTGGCTGGGACGCAATGCGTCGTACAATCGTGCGTTTCATTCGAATATTCATTAACACTCGCCTAACTATTTAGGCCAATTTGCTGAAAAAATTCTATAAATTCGTACTTTTGTTGGAAAATGCACGCTTCAATTGGTAATTGTATAATCTTCTTTTATAGTTTGTCGCTGAACCTAGTAGTGACGATTAAACTGTCCGGTCTCAGATTATTTATTTCAGAATAATTGTTGAAATTGGGAAGACTCTGATGAATTTTTTCATATATTGTGATAAAAATAGTAGAGAGTTTAAATAAGGTTTAGTGGTAATATTTTCGGCTCTTCGAGGGACACTTTATCGTTACAAAAACAAGACGGACATCTGTATTGAAGACAAAACCGGTAACAGATGAGGTAATACAGTTGCCGGTGTAACTTTGGCGGATTTCCAGCTGCTTTTTACATTGGGTTCGCCACATTGCCAAAAATGATTACACGGCTAGACGACAAGTCTGCCAAGAAATTGTTGCCTTTCCACGCCGGGGATCTTTGACCTGTAATATTCTGCTTGAATCGGTTTCGTTCTTCGATTCATGCTTTACCTGTTCATCAACTCCTTTCTTGATGAATGGTTTTATCCGAACAACGAACACGAACATACAAACTTACACAAAAACACAATGCACACGGTACACCTTACCTACTGTTATTTTCAACTTCTCTTATGCAAGAATTATTTATTTTATTCGCAGCAGAAATGAATATTTTTTCTCCAGTTTAACACGAACCTACCGAACATAAGAAGTGACTAATATGTACTATCTTATAAAAATAACGTTATTTACATGTTGTGCGATTTTTATTATAATTTATACTTGAAGAAATAATGATCAATTATCATGATGGTAATAATGGCATCTGAGCCGATCATTTGACCAAGTTTAGAGTTGATAGTTTACCATATAAAATTTATAATAATAGAAAAATTTCTTGTATTGGACACAAGTCTTTCTCTGCTAGAAGGAAGATAAGAATGCTGTTAATTTTGATGATTTACAAACTTCTCTGCATTCTCAAATTTAGCACATGCGTGAAAGCTTGAAAATTCCATAATCCATACGTCAATAACGATTATCTAACACCTCAATTCCAACATTCCATTATTACAGCGACCCAGAGTAAAAAAAAAACTCAATTCGACAACACCCGCGGCAAATCGATTTCCAGCAATTTCGCGTAGTCGGGTTATCTCACTTTATCATTCGCGCGACAAACTCTACGGTGCGCGACACAGCGTTTATATTCCACGATCGTACTCCCGATTTTGAAAAATGCCCGGCGCCCAGCGAAATCTGCATAAAGTTCCGGAGTTTATTTATCAGACGGAATCGATGAACAATGGCCGTATCCGTTGAATGAGAAATTCATTGCCTGGGAGGAAGAGGAAGAGAACGAAATCGTAGAAAAATCAAGACTGTCATTTTTACAAATGATCGAATTTCTTAAAAATTCCACGCTACATTTTAGATAATAACTCCTGGTTCGAGAATCAAATTGTTCATTTCAGACGGTTCAATTTTCGTCAGCAATGGCGACCATCTATCGATGCGACAATTTTTATTGGCTGTTTTCAAAATAGCGAATAACTTTGCCATTTTTTAATATTTCGATCCGAGAAAAATGGAGAATTACGTTAAGAGTTATGTTAATGTCAGTATGAAAGTTGGAATTTTTCACTTATCAATTGTCCTTAAAAAAATTTAGATTGTGAATGTAGTCTACCCACTGAATCCAGACTGCACTGTAGGAGCAAGAAGGAAAGGACATGGAAAAATCCTGGTGGGGGAGGGGGGTGCGGAAAAAGATGAAAAACATGAATAATCGGTTACCAAATGGGATTGCTGTTTGACGAGGCGAGGTGGAAGAAGCATGGATATGGGTTTGGTTGATAAGAGGGCGATGCGGGGTTAATCGCCGCGTTCACACTCGCCGGGTATCAAAGCCGGCCCCGCCGTTGCATCGGAGGGACGCGGTGCACTTTGAAGCTATCCATGCACGGAGGGTAATCTGGAAAAGCCAGGGAGGGTGTCGTTAAAGGATAGCTTCGGTGAAAGCAACACCGGGCTAGGTGCACCACCGTCGACACGGAATTATAAGCTCATGGATGGGATTACGGTACCCATGCCAGTTTAGGCGTTCCGACAAACGCGTCCGAATAAATACTTAAACTTTTACCCACGACCAGATTAACATTTTACGCGCTCTTGCCCGCGGACCATATCGTCTACAGCATCCTGCAAAATGGCAGTGTCTCTGGGACAATATTCTCTAGTCCTCTCAAGCCATGGATTTTTGTTTATATCTTATTTTTTTAGGTTCGGAACGTTATCTACTTTTCAAAGCGTGTTTGTGTTCCGTGGAATCTGTTAGTATGGGAAAACAAATATTATTTCTTCACTTTGTACATTTTAAATGAATATGTGTTTAAATTCATGATTAAATTTTCGATTTTGTGCTGTCTGTATTAATTGCAAGACATAGAAGCTACTTAGGCATTTATTTCTTTTCGTAATAAATATAAACAGCTGAAAATAATACAAGAGAATTTCTATATTCTTTTCTTTTCTAATTGTAAAATCTACAGTATCGTAATATCCGCAATTTAATTATTAATTTTCAATACAATTGGGGAAGTTATGAAGACAGATTTCGATTGAATAATGTACTAAACGAAATTCATACAATTTTGGAAGTAGATGCGGCGTAGCTATTGAATTTAATTAAGTGAACGCAGGAATTTAGTCTGGACTTAATTTTGTGTCGCGGAGCACAGTCCAGCGTAGCGACTGAAAACATTCTATTTACACAGTTGGCCAGTTCACTAAGAAACTGTAGCCACGAATGGTCGTCACCGCTGAACGATCGATATCCGAGACTCTGTCCACGAGAAACTAATCGGCATAGTTGGAAAGCCGGCGGTTATCCTGGGAATCCTACAGGATCGGTTGTCCCCCGTGCTGCTGCGGTTACATCTAACGATCTTACCCAACCCCCGATGTCATCTCCAGAACAATTCTATGGTTTAATGTTCTGTATTACTTAGCTGCTTGATTTATAGCCTACCGACTACCAAGAAACCATGCGGGGGACAGTCGGTATCAAAATGCTCTTAACCATTTATTCCAAAAAATCTACCCGTATACTGCTTCAATAATATTCGCGGAAGAAATCATACATTATTCACATCGCGTTGAAATACAATAAAGACCCTCATTTTTATTATACGTTAAAGCAATTCTATCGCGAATGCGCGATTCCGTTTTTGGTCACTTCAATCTGCACACATTATTTTTAGCTCTTCTTCCTCTAGTTTTTCTTCTTCGTGTGCGATACTCGAAATATTTGTGTGCCTGAACATTACCGACGTCTTCCTAAAAGAGGGAATAGATTGTTCATAAAGAGGCGGAATAAAAATTAAATCAAATTCGAATGTTTACCATATTCACGAAAAATTCAGAGTTAACAGACGATCGACATTTTCTTGTATCAGAGTGTTATAATTGGACGGAAGATGCTCCATTGCAAGCGACTAAATTGATCAATGAAACGAGCAACATCGACCACCGAAGTTGCTCGTTATTTCGATACAGACTCGGCAAAAGTGTCTGATGGAACAATAGCAGAGGTTAGACAGAGCGTAGCGATTTTTCAAAGCCGCCCGCTATTTTGAGCCCGGACAGCGGCCCCGGAAAAAAATGTTTGAAAGCTTAACGAGGCATTGAGGTGCATTCAGAGAGACGTCCGCGATTTTTATTGAAAAATTTGGCGCATCATGTTGTTCGATCCTCCATCGGAACGCAATCAGAATTACATTCCGCGGGTGAAAAGAGGTACGGCCATTTTGTGGCAGATTCGTTGGTGCCGTATTGTGCAAGGATCGTCCCACGTTATCGGTCGGTTCCTTTTGCACGCGACAAAATGACGTTTCCGTTGTGGTTTTCAAATGGGTTCGTTATTTTCTTCGCGAAATCGAGTTGCGCGCGCGCGCGCGAAAAAAATGTGAAAATTCTTCGCGAGAGCTGTGGCGATCCCGAGTGTCTCCTCGATCATCGATCCTCGTTCTCCCACCGGTTCGATGGAAATCGGCCGATGCACACAAAGCTGATAAGATTCATTCGTATCGCATTTTAATTGGACGATAATGAAAACCCCTCGGATTTACTTCGCAGAGAACACAGGGCGGAATATCGGAATGTTTGAAACCGGGGCCGCTTGAAATGCAAATCGCGTCTGAAACGGTGAAATATATTGAATCGTTTATTATACAATATGAAAATTTACATTGTGCATATTTCAATGTGCATTGCTAGGCAATGCTATTCTATTCTTACTCAGATATTTCGCCCGTTGATATCGTCGATTGTATAGGTAGTTAAGCGAACCACCGTCTTTGAAATGTTTAAAAGCGACTTCGGTTTTCCGTGCTGCTAAAGAATGAATAAAAATGATTCACGACCTCTGCTTTTGCGATTGTTGCGGGCGCCGAGGTGCTTTAGGATATTATTCGATAAATTTTAATAATTATAATTGTGATTAATCGGTGTGCTCGTAATTTTATTCATTTCGCCCTGTGGGATGTGAAGCGAACGTGCGATGTATCTGTGCTTTAATGCAAATGGACCATTATCTCGGAAAATATTGCAAATTCGCGAAAAATTCTACAGCTGTGTGAGATGCAGCGAACTTGTAGCACGGGTGATTTTTTATGCATTTTTTGGACACGTAATATTATGGTAGATTTAAACTAATATTTTTTTGTCAGTTTTAAAAATCAGAGGAACGCAAAATAACTCACAAAATGTTTTCCTTTTGCATGTGCAAAATTATTGTATTTTGTTGATTATATTATTGGACATTGTTACTGAATTCGAACACCAACAATGGCGATTTTTCTTCTATACGTGGAATTTTATGACAGACGTGAAATAACATTTTCGTAATTGCACTTTTCGCGAATTCGATTTAAAAATTGGAAATCCGAGAGCTAGCCAAATACTTTTCCTTTATACTAAATATTAAATGGAATAATATTTTTTTAATTGGCTTTATCGTGAATTCGAGTTTCGAGGGAGTCGTAAAATGTTTTTCATTGCGAATCATCGTCCGTTAACGCTGAAGAATAATACGGAGACAGTTGCAAAAATAAAAGAGCGGTAATTTAAATATTCTTCCACGTTGCCTTTTTCTGGGCCGTTGTCCCATTATGCGGCATGACCCACCGATGGGTCAATGCTGGGTGCTCTGGTCCGACCACGTCACTCATGATTACGTTGGCTCACTGCAGGCAAAATAAATACGCATTAAAGCCATCGTAAGCTGGATTTCCTGTGACTGTCTTCTTATTTAAATGCACGCGTAACGCAATTCATAACCGCACACGTTTAACCAGTGTAGTAACTTACAATTTATAATCGTCACACTGCAGACGTTATGCATGTATAACTATGTATGTACATAGTTGAAGTTTGAAACAGTGAAAAAGGGCTTGAGATTGATTAAAGAAAGAAAGTAATTTTATAGTGGCTCTCAACCAGTACATTTATCATAACATTTTTAAAGAAGGGAACAAGTACATTACCACAGTTTTTACAGAGCATTCTAGAACAGAAAATTGTTTCAACAAAACATGGACAAAGTCAAAAAATTGTACACAATCATGCCAGTGATAAAGAAATAAGATTATTAACCCCTTCTCCTTTAATAAAAAAACAAACAAATAAGTACCCGAACAGAGTTGGCTACTTTTTAAGATGAAAGGCAAAACTATACACCGGGGAATAAAACAGCATAAGGAATTCGGTTCGAGTGGCGGCCATCTGATCCGAAAAAGATCGGCGAATGCAAAGGGTGGAAATTCGAGTGCAATGGGTGAAAATTCGAGCAGAAAAATTTCGAGACACGGTGGCATCGCTTGCGTACGTTTTCTCGGTTGTATTTCCGTCCTCACCGATTATCGTCTGACCTTCCTCGGTTGTATTCAGTCCTGCGCCGTTTTATCGTCGCTTTCCTCCACAACAAAGGAAACCCGGTCGGTACGAAGGTTGCCCTGCTCGAGGAATATGGGTCGATTTTAAGGTTCTAACCTACATTTACATCGTACAAACGGACCCACGGCCTTCCAATCCCACGAGAAGCAGAGACAGCGGCGGGAGGAACCGGTTCACGGCGATACGCGGCAAAGGTAAAGGTCACGCGAACTGCTTTTGTGCAAGCATCGCTTCGATTCCAATCAACTGAACACCGTGATTAGTATATTTGAAGACCGGGATCATGATACGGGCGATTCGAAAGCTCTTTCGTTTGAAGGATCGCTGGCCGAGCCTTACTGTTCCGATACAAAGTACTATGAGCCACTGTAATACACTCTGCCTACCCATCTGCCCTGCAACATTTTCCGCACAAAGGAGTCATTTCTTTCATAACCTTGATCGGATAATGTAGCCAAATTTTTTCTTAATTTCATTCATTTTTAATGAATGTATTCAGACTCGTGAAATTTTTCAATTTTTGTTCATCTGCCCTGCAAAAATTTTTCCGTAAAGGAGTAATTTATTTCATAAGTTTAATCGGATAATGTAGATAAATTTTTTCTTCATGTTATATGTTTTCAACGAATTTACTTGGCCTCATGATTAGAATTTTCAATTTTTGCGCATCTGTAACTTAAACAGTTTTTTGCAGCATTTGGAACTTGAATTTTTGAAGATTTTTTACAGTTTTACGTAGTTTAGGATCTGTAGTATCTATTAGTATAGACAATCAAATTTTTGTTATTAATTTTATGCAATTTAAATGAATATATTTACACTTATGATTAGACTCTTCCATTTTTGTGCATATACCTTACACAAATTTGTTTTTTAGAAATAATTTAGAATATACTATTTTCACAGGCGTATTTTTCTTAGAAACTCATTATACAACGTCTTCAAAATTAATTTTTAAAAATGACTTTCAACAATCATTTTATATTTTGAATTAGAATTCAAGCCTGGCAGGATATTGATATCTACTACTGAATTAGGTATCATATAATTGCATATCCAATGATTCTGTGCCTTTTCTCCACGATTTGAAATTTATAGCTTTAAACTGCATACTTAAGAGTGTATCATAAAATTTGTATATAATTTTTACCCATCGTAACTTGATTAAACTTATACCTAAAAATCATCGTGTAATGATTTTACACTCTGGACAATCTGTATTCTTGCAGGATCAACATTGAATCAGGTCACAAAAAATACGTGCATAGTTTAAAAAATTTTTTTTTAATAAAAGTTAACACGTCAATTGATTAAATCAGTAGCCTAACAAGCTTCCCATGACATCACACTTTAAAAACATTTATAACATACCAAATAGGATTTTCAGTTTCCACACAATGGCAGAAACACGAGTGCAAGAGGAAACATCCTTATCAGGGTTAACAAGATTCAATCGCAAGGTCTTTAATAATCGCCTAAGCGAACCGATTATGCGACGGTGCAATTTGTCAGACTCGACCAGCCTCGGTCTGCTAGATTAAACGAGTCTGGGGTATACGAGCCTGGTCCC
Organism: Halictus ligatus; assembly: GCA_028454255.1. Classification (NCBI taxonomy): domain Eukaryota; kingdom Metazoa; phylum Arthropoda; class Insecta; order Hymenoptera; family Halictidae; genus Halictus; species Halictus ligatus. The sequence continues at coordinate 7,331,568 of CM052140.1, forward strand.
GATGGATGAGTTCAATAATGCATATCGACGAAGAAAATTCCCAAGAGAAAAATCCCTTGATCCCCGCGAAGACGGTGAATTCTCGAATTCCTCGATGGGGAAGCACGATGAAGTTTAGGGCATAAAGCAGGCTGGAATTGCTTCTGGACCGAGGACCAGTCGGTTTGGCTCCGGCGTTCCTGCTTCTTTAGTTAGCTTGTTAAGTCCATCCGCCGCAAAACCTCCCTCGATTTCGCGACCAGGCCTTGAAAGGCTCGCGGAAAAAGCCTGAAAGCAAGTTTTCGACGTTCGGCGGGTAATGTACTTTATTCTGAGTTTTCGGGGATTGTACTGATCGTAGGACTCGCCGCTGCTGCGCCCAAACTTTGCTACTGCCACTGTTCTGTATCTCGAACCCTATTTTCGAGGCTATTCGCCAATTCGGACTACAAAAATGTTACGAATCATTTTATATTAAATTTTACTTCGAGGTGAATTTATTCCGAAAAGTAGAGGGGGAAATTTCATTATGACCAGTTTTATGTATTCATGGTAAAAGTGTCACTCAAATTAGGAGCATGCATACATTATTTTCAATTTATTAACTTGATTAAAATAGGATTATCTTTCGAAAAATCTGCAAGGAAATGCTAATACGATTAGGATTTATGTCAGCAGCAGATTGATTAAACAAAGTTAGGAAGATGGGTACATTATTATTATGACTAGCATTTTATGTATTTATGCCAAAAATGAGTGGGTGAAGCTTGAAGCAGTAGAAAATTAAAAAATAAATAAAAATGTGAACATTTTATACACGATTTATTAAAATGATCAAAGTAAAAAAGAAATGTCTACTCTGCTCCTGTCGTTTGTAATTTATCTTGCAATTTGTAGCACTTTATTTTTGACAGAACTACTTCTGAGCGAAAGTTTGCTGCTATGATCATCCTCTGCCTCGAACACTCCATTTGAAAGGATGTTTGCTAATTCGGACGTCCAAAAATGTTTCAAATTATTTTATGTTAAATTCTACTTGAGCGTCAATGTGTTAAAAAAAAGATATACAATTACAAGAGAGTTTATTAAAACTAGTAGAGAGAATGAACAAATTTATCGATACACCAATTGTTGTTTCCGACGGTTCGGGCACGCTTCGCGGCTGAACACCAATTACCAATTTAATAGCAAGATTAAATTCAGAAGTTTTTGTTGTACTCCTACTGCTCGGAATTTATCTCGCAAAGTTACTTTATTTTTATCCAGGAATAGAAAATATTTTGCAAATCCAACTTCCTTCAATCTACGGTTTAATAGATGAATCTCGAGAATATATGGCTAATATATATTTTCAAAGAAGCCGTCGATAAAATTTAATTTTCTCCGGAAATGGTTCTGGCGCATAAAATCAAACTGAAGAACTTAATTCTATTAATTCCTTGATTTTTATGGATCGTAAACGAAAATTTGATAGTTCGCGAATCACTCGGAGTGTAAAATTCGATTTCGAATGCTCGTCCCAATTTTCGAGCGGCATTTATATGATTATTTTCATACTAGGTCTGCAACCGCGTTACGTTGTCGAGCGTTTGCGAGACATATACGACGCCGCGAAATTCGAATTTCGAATTGGTGTGTGCGTGAATGTGTGTGTGTGTGTGTAGGAAGTAACAAGCACTTTCGTCGGTTCCATTCGATACGTTTCTTGTTCACGTGTGTGCCCAGCTTTCCTCTTTTCCGTATTGTCTGGCTCGCCTGTCTGTTTTATCGAACCCGTAAACGACGCCGACTATCAGAGGCGTTGATTGCCGTGAGATTGCACTGCGACACGCTTTCTCACCGGTTCACAGCTCCCGTTTTTCCTATTGGACCGTTTGTTTTTTGGTTTCTTAAATCACCGTGTTACGCTTGAATTTTCTAAGGCCTGCAATCTGTCCGATGCGCGCATATTTCATTTCACACCGTTTCAAATACTAACCTTTCGGTGAGACCTTTCGTTTTAGATGTCAAAAGTTCTCGCTTTGATGTATTTAAAAAAATGTACGAATGTTTTTGTAAAACTTCTTTCTTTAACAAATCAATTTTCGAAGGCGATCAAATATTTCATTTGATCTGGAGCATTTAAAAATATTTACGAATCATTTCGTAAAAATTTTCATTTGTGGGATAATGTCGGAAGCCGACATTGTCTCAAATATTTATGAAAACACACTGATTATTCCGTAGAATCTTTCGCTCGTGATAAAGTTATTTTGGACGTCGATAAAATATATCTATTTTGTAATCAAATCAAAATATACAATGTTTCTATAAAAATTCTCGTTATTGAGGGAACTCGGTTCGATAAAAAGTATTCTAATTTCTTGAAACAGTATACGCAAAATTTCCTGATTGGTAGAATATTGGCAATACAGTGGTTACTCTGTATATGTCTCAAATGCCTAGCCAATGAAAGTCCCAGCACTATCCCCACTGCCGCGGGGTATAATACTCCGTGAGGGACCATAAAACTCGACGAGAGACCTCGTTCGCCGAGGAGTGTAACATAATACGGGTCGGGTATGTCGGTGTGAGACCAAGAGACTACTACTAATCCAATAACAACGCTTCCTTATTTTTCATTATTTACAAAGAATAGTATCTCCTGGCCGATAAGTGTCCCCGCGATACCCGTGTTTTTGACAAATATCGAGTAAACACTGTAACTCTTCACCTTCTTCACTGTCAACGAGTGCACCCTATTTCCTGTCTCGGCTTATTTATTTCCCAAAAACTAAAAGTTTCAACGGGGAAAGAAGAAGAACACGAGAAGGAAAATCCGTTGGGAGAGTTTGATAATTCAATCGACATTTCTCCGTAATTTTTCATCTTAAAAGTCTCATCACGGTGAATGGAATCCTTGGTATCCTTCGTCTCGAGGAAATAATCCTTCGCTTATGAGTGAAAAGAAGCTCGTTAATGAAAGAAGATGCGTCAAAGAGGAAGAGGTCTTTCCACTGATCCGCAGATAATTACGCGAATTACCATTATCCTGGCAACGTTGTCACTGAATCGGTAATAAATCATCGAACTGTGAGTTGCCTATTTTCTTCATGATATGTGCCACTTGATTGTCACCAATTTTAGTGCAACAATTTAATTCGTGGACTCATAATTAACAATTTCAGTACTAACTCGCTTATCAATTATATAGTGCCCAGTGTTCTTTACAATTCCATTTTATTAATTAATGGTTAATTTACTGCGTTTAGAAATAAATATTACACTCTCCGTGCATTTTCTTCGTTACATTAAACTGAATCCGTACTTCCCACTCAAAGTTCGATAAAACGATAACAAAAAAATCGCATTACAATTTTTAATAAACTGTCGTAAAGAGAACATACGTAGGGTCGTGAAAGTTGAGGGTTCAAGCAGTGATTCGAGCCCGGGTGAGTCACGGCGTGATTTTTTTCCCGCGAAGTTAGGACGATTTCAGCATTGATCATTTGCAATCGGCGAATCTTCAGCGATCTTTCTCAATTTTGCATGACAGTGCGTAATCTGGTTCTCGGGCGTAATAGGATACAGAGTTCGTGATTCATATCTGGCGACATTGCGCGGTGAAATTTCTAATTTATTTGCGGAAATACCACGGGGTGAACGTCGTCAATTACCCAAGACTGGGTGTATCCGCACCTTCACCGGTGACCTTTAGGTATCTGAAATACTTGCTGCATCGATCGCGGTATCCCATGGCCGTAGAAATAAAAGGACTACGTCCGAGAAAGATAGTAATCAATTGTGTCGGGGTAGAAACGTTTTTCAAATGCCTTCGCTGAAACAATTACGCTCCTGATTCCTGATAAACAATTAACGCCGCTGTTTACGTGACGAACCGAGCTACCCTTCCGGGTAGTTTCACTATTCCTTGAACCACCCTGTGAGAACCGGAATTTATTTAACTCCACAAAATCTTTATATAATCAAATTTTCTTTATTTATTTAAGTAAAAGATACAGTAACGAGGACGTCGCAAATATTAGTATTAAAATTAATGGTAAAGTAAATATTAAAATTGTAATTTATTGTTGAATTCTTCAAAAGTACGAAATCTACAGTGTAGCATTTTGAAATCTGTATAGCAGTATTTTTAGAAAGTCTAACAATTTAATTAATTCTAGCAAAGTTGGTAATTGCTACACAAACTATAAATTCTCTGTGAAATCAGCTGCTATTTTCGCAGACCTAATTACAGTAAGTGAATGATTGATGGAAATTGTACGTAATCGGACCCATGCACTAGAGTCTTAAAAATACCTCTATCGCCTGTTGATAAGAAAAATGTTAATCTGAGGCAGAGAATGATTTTCCGAATTTAGAAAATATTTTAGTATGCAAAGTAAGCATGCACGAAAGTGTTACATAAGTCTCTCCTGTCGCACGTGAACCTAATTCATCCACAGCTATTTTAAATTACATTATTAAAGAACATCGATACGAAGAGAACACTCTGCGAGAGAAACGAACACTTATTTATTGTAGAGCGCGATACCGGCAAAAGGTAATTGGTATCCAATGTTGAATTGCTAATAATACACGACCTGAAACAAGTCTATGCTGTAAAATATTCAGCATTATTGCTTTAAATATGAATGAATAATCAAGGACTCTCCCGGGGGGCGTCTGATCAATAACAGACTTTTCTACTTGAAAACTTGAGTCACGATAGAAACGTGGCTTCGGGGAATTTTTACTCGACACCCGGCACGATGTAATTATCATTCAGCTATCGTTAATTATATTTGTGGATTGTAAATACCGATAGAAGTTCGTGAAAGTAAGAGGAATAAATAATATCGTTGTTTCATTAAGCTACGAGTGGAAATGCCTGATAATGATCGGACAATAATAAGACATGAATTGGTAACAAATTACAGCCATTCTTTCCTCGACTTTCAGAATAAATTTCATCATAAATAAATCTTCTACGTGGTCATTTGTATATATTTTTAAATATCGCAAAGAAATCTTAATTTTCTTTAGGTAGGATTCCACATTTTATTCTACATTTTAGACTTATTTTTTGCGTAGAATCACCTCCTCTCCTATAGTGCCACTTACCGTCCACCCTGTACATCCCGTCGAGAAAACTGCATTCCGTATAGATATGCGCTGTCAAATAATTTCGAATTAATTCAAGTGGACCGATTTGGCGTCGCGCGGTCCTTTTGAGCGTGAAACAGACAACGCTGTCTGAAGTTGAGAACCTAAACCGCGTTTGGTGGCAATAAAGACAGAGAAAGAGAGATGGTGAAGGGGGGAGGAGAAGGAGGAGGAGAGTACGGGGGCGTTCGTGAACGGGGACAAAAGAGGGAAGAAAAGGTAGACGGCGGCCAGATAAAAAGGAATAGGGAAAGGAGTTTAAGTTGATAGGGTGCCACGGCTCGAAAACAAAGGAGACCCCTTTCCAGCAGCTAAGAAAGGAACCGAACAATTTAATCAGCCGATCTCAGTCTTCGATCGCGCTCTAGGTTTCAGGAGAACCAAACCGAACGAGAAAAGAAACGAAATATTCTCGGCTCCTTTCGATCCGCTCGATCTCGCTCCAACTCGTTTTTAATCCTCCGGTTCGTTCGTTCGTTCCCTTTTTTCCCTTTCTTTTTTGTTCGGCTAGGTTCGTGACAGGAAAACTGCGTGACACGGTCCACGATAAAATGGGAACAAGCTTTCGCATCAAGAAAATGGCTGCTCACCAAGCCGCGATCGACCGTGAGATGTGGTTTTATTGTTGGGACGGGCTTGCCGTAACGCGGATACCAATTTCCGACGCCTTTTTCCAAACCTGCGAGCCTATCTCACTTTCCCTTTTGACTTGTTCCTTCGTCTGGCGTCCCTCGAATAATTTTCGAAATCATTTTTGTTGGGTAGGATGACGAAATGTGACCGTGACTTTCGAATTTATTTTTTGAGATGTACTGGACGTTCGTTTTCGAGACTTCGTATATTTATCATTATGTTTCTAATGTTCTTTAGTATTTTTTCATATACATTTTGATAATTTTGTTTTTTACTTGATTATAGTCTCTCACCAAACAATCGATGCCTCCTCACATTCCATTTATCTGGACTAATAATTTAATGAACGAAATTCTTATTCTTTATGCGTATTGAAAGACCATCATTTTATTATACATTTTGGTGAATGTTCTATGCACGTATATATCCATAGGACATCAGATCTCCCTTTTATAAATGTTCTTCATATTTCACTGTACATTTTGCTTCATAAAATAACATTCAATGTTAATGGAGAAAGAATAATTTGTCAAGTATATTCTGAAAATTTGTCTGCTAAAACATATGCTGCTATGTCTGCTACCAAATATTCATTTATTTATTTCCGTAATAAGTTTAATCAGTTGAATATAATAGTACAACAGCACTTTTAAATTCTATAAATGTATTTATCCTTTTACATTTCCCCTGCTCATTTTTGTGACGAACGCATAAATACCGCAGCTTAGTTATGACGAATAAAAATCAGCTGAAATATTCCTGACTAACCAATACTACACAACATTTGACAAAATATTACAAATTAAATTCTACTATAACGAATCCAATGTTTCAATGCTAAATAAAATCGCTGATTTCGATCCAAAAGAAAGTGCAATAATTCAGGCCAAAAAACGTACAATAAAAATAGTTGAGGATTACAAACGTTGTACCCTTTATCCACACCAGCAAACACGCACAGCAAAATGCAACTTATCCCACAACCCAACAAACAGGTCGAAGAACAGGTCGAAGAAGTTTCGTTTAATTAAGTTAGCCGGATCGGCGGCGTTTCCGAATGAAAACGTCTCGCGAGAGAGATGTTTCCACGGAAGCATCGTGTACAGAAATTTAATTATTGTTTGCCGGTGAAAAATAGCGATGATTTTTCATCGGTAAGCGAACAGGGCCGGCAGCGTTGAATTATTTGCCAAGGTTTGTATTATGCACGCCGGCGCGGAGTGCCGAAATTATTCGGTGACCCCAAAAGCAAGCGCGCCGGTGGGAGGGAAAAGGAGAGGTTTCCTTTTTAACTCGGTGTTACGTTCCCGTCTTACTGAAATTTCCGGGCCACGGAGCTTTTTCTGCGAAACCCGTGGGTCGACCTTTTGAGTGGCGGTCACGCGACAAGCAGACACACCCGAATAGCTATAAGGAAGCACCGGATGTGTCCTTTGAAAAATCGCCGGCTCGCCCCCACCGTTCATTCCCGAGTAATTCCTCTAACGAATGTACTAAACCGGCTTCAACAATGGCCGCTCGAAGAGCTGCGGGGCCAGTTACGCGCACGTTCATCCGAAACTGCGAGAGGCCAAAACCCGATACTCGTGGTTTTCACCCGAAAAAGTCATACTCGTAACACCGGGAAAGCTTTTACCCTTTCCTGAAAAATGCATTGCATTTCAATCATATCTCAATGAAACATTTCGCAATGTGGGTTGATCTTTCTGCAGAAGTTTCTGTTTGTGAGAAATTTAATTTTGCACTTGATGGACTTATCAATGTATTTGTATCCATGATACGAATTTGATTAACCCTTGAGTAAGCTATTGCCACCGATGCGACCTCACTGAAATTTATCCTAATAATTATTTAATAATATAACTATATGTTAATATATATTAATTATTTAATATAATATAACTATTCCCGGATTTATATGAAATTTTACTGACTTCCATTTCGATAGGGAATTAATATTAAATATCGATATAATTTAATTGAATCATTTACCCTGTTTTATCGTACCCTAAAATTTATCATTTACGTTATGAGGTAGTTGTAAATCTGTTTAAATCTAACGAATTTGACTAAAACTACAATTTATACTAACGGTAAAGTTTATGCAAGAAATATACATAAAATGATTACTTAAGATTTGATTTTTGACGACAATTAACTTTGTAAAATTGTGATTTTTTACAAATAGGTAGGTATAACAAACGTTTCCTAGGCGTTATTAATGGATCCGTGAACGCAACAAAAACGGCTCTCATACTCTCTTGTCTGCTTTGCTACACCGCAAAGTTGTAAGCTGAATAGTATCATTCCGAATATAATAACGGCAGCTTCTTTCTGACGTGACACGGGTTCGTTGTCGTATACAAGTGATTAATTGCACGCGGCCGAAGTTTCGAGGTGCATTTTTCCACCTGTTTCTGTTTAATCCGTATGCACGACATGATTTATATCTCCATTTACCAGTGACCCACTTTGCTCGGCCCACATCATTAGCCATTTATTTTGAAGCATTGCCCTCTCCCTGTTTAATTAAAGCGCTCTGTTCTACCGAATTTTTCGTTCGGCGAATTTCGCGGGCGCGAACATTTCTTTGCGATTTCTGCAGCGTAATATCTTTCGTCTCTCACTTAAAATAGAATATTTATTCGTAAAAGTTGCACAGGATTTGTGTAATTTATATTTCACAATGCCATATATTACATTAGGATACAGTGTGTTCTACTTGACCAGTAAAGCGCAACGCGCTTATTTTTACTTCGCAATTATTTCATAATTGTTCTGTTCGTTCATTTTGAAATTATTTCACAATTATTCCTTACTATATTTTAATTAGTAGACAGTGGATTTTTTGCATTTGTGAGAGCAATAAGTAAGTGTAATATAATCTGGTAAGAACATTAGAAAAATTCAAAAAATTATATTATAATATTTTCAACCTATTAAACATTCCAGGTAGAAAATGTTTATTTTGCGTAAAGGGCCTCTGTCTAGTAATTGAACACATAGAACTGAACCGCAATCACACTATGAGGTTTTGTGCCATTATTTAAAAATTGGAGGCCCAGTAAAAAACCTTAGATTGTCATGTAAAGATCTTGGATTGTCAGAAGACATTTTCGTGGACCAGCACTGAATTCGAATTTCCTTTTGCAATTAACAGTTACCGAGATCACCGACCGTGAAACTGCAACTTCGAGAACTATCTCCACTTCAAACTCGAAAAACCCATGTACCATACTTTCTCGAGCTCCATATAACACGCAAGTTCCATTAGAATCTCAGCACACCTGATGGCGCTCGCAAGAAAAATCTAATTTCAACAAATGACTGCCATTTCACTCTCCAGCCGCAAGAAGCCCAAATTCAGAGATGATCGAAACGATCACGCTCGGCTATCGAAACGTATCGAGCACTTTGCTCTCATTCCATGGTAATTATCTCACAACCAGAAGCTGTATAGCATCGCGGGAACATTAGCGTGCGCTCCGTGCAACACGGAATTTCAATTTTGATTCGCCTTTCGTGTCGCCAGGCTACAAAACCAGACGCCCGCGTGAATCTCTTACAACGCCGAGTGTCATACGTGAAGTATTCCCGTCCTCGACGCTCGTAATGGCAGTGTTTTAAAGCAGGCGACCCCTACCACTGCCCCCCTCTCTCCCGCCAGTCGGTATTTTTCATAAAATCATGAGCAGCGAAGCCCATTGGCTACGGTCCACCCGGATGCAAACATTGAAACGAAACATCGTTCGTTGGTTTCATTGTGAGCTCGGAAGTCGTAAAAGCTACTCGCTGCTTTCTGTGCGTCCTGTCTAAAGTCCTCGTGGAACTTCAATGTCCTGGTCGCCCTTTAAGTTACATTTTTCTTGGAACACGGCTTCAGGAGTGCTCTCGCACTATTATAGGCACTCACGCATTCGTACGAATTTTTCCCTGTTTTTTTTTTCGTTTCTTTTTCCACTCCCAAAAGCATTTTATATTTCCCTTGAAAAGAGCTGTGTTCCTAAAAGTTTCTGACAGCCGCCCATTTTGAGAGAATTAGCTCGGAATTATTTGGCAGTTTCAGGAGTGAAAGGAATGGTTATTTTAACTGTTTGCATTGATTATGAACACTGCACATTCTGCTTTTCTTAATAAAGCTTTGGAAAGCATTTTTTATTTACTTATTTGTTTTGTATATACACAGCGTACATCCGATTTTTTTCTCCTCAAGCTTTTAAAAGCATCGTGATTTCATATGATTTTGAAGAAAGATCATTATAACTGTCTATTCTAAAAGAATGGATGAACATTTTTTGTACAGTTTTATGCGCAGTTTATACTGTGCTTGCAATCAAGCTTTCAAGAGCATTGTTATTTAATTTTTTTTTAAAGAGACTATAATAAATGTCTACTTTGAGGGAATTATTAGTCACAATTTCTGTGTTGCAGTAGTGGGTGGATTTTGATGATTCATGTTGAATTTATGCAGTGGCCAACAAAAGTGTTTATACACTCACATGTAACAGATGTTCAATTTAATTCAATCGATTCTGTAATGAAATTATTATCCGGTACTGTCACACCTATGGTTACAATGAAATGTTTAGCTAATAAAATTCGATGATTGCAAATTTTGCTCTGGTTACATTAAAGAAATGGGATTCAATTGAGACTGTGCATAAAAGTCCTCACTGTATTATTTTCTATAATAAATTCTGTCTCCACTATGTTAATGTAACACGTTAGTGTCTCCGATTACGCAGATTTCTGGAGGAATCAAATTCGAGAGCATCATAGTGATCTTCCCGAGTGGAGTGTCTACTATAGTAAATCCTGATATTCAGCAGCCTTTTTCAATTACCAGACTGTCGATCAACATTACCGCCAACAAAACCTGTTTGCTCGCACGAATCAAATGTTCATCAAAGAAATTAGATACGCGTGCCAGTCAAGCGAATATGAAATACTTCGTCACGTCGACACACCAATCGAGCCGTGAAACTGGAACACGCCGGGGTATCGTAACTATTTGCGATATGAAAAAAAAATTCGTATCACATCAAATTGAATAGCTTCAGATGTCCCGGATTCCCATGTTACTGTCAAACTGCGAATTCATTAAGGCACACGCCGCGCAACAAATCACGCGATAAAAGCACGTAATATAAGATCTCCGTTTCAGTCACGATGAATAACGCTATATCGACGTTTTTAACGAACGTCTACGTCGAGTTAAAAAAAACCTTTTTATTACACACGAAAGAGTATTACATTTTATTCCGAAAAATCCTGTCGTTTCGCATTCTTCTGATACAGTTTTTGCGATAGAAAGTGAACTCATGCGACGGAAGATGAAAGCGATCATTCACTGTTGATATTACAATGCTTTACTCGGACGCTGTAGTACCGAAAATTATGAGTTTTTCGCTGAATGAAACGTCTCGCTTCAAAACGCGAATGAAATTATCAAACGTCGTTTCGTTTAATGAGGACCGTACACATTATTAGTGTTACGTCCCGCGGGTCGCGAAAAGGGGTCGCGAGTCCCAACGCGGAATAAAGACGTAAGTCGTACTGACTTTCGGTCCACGCGGCGCGTACGTCCGTCGTATGACTCGGGGATTCGCGTGTCGCGGTTTAACGGCCCTCACCCACGCTGTTCGGTTACGTCCCTATTGTTGCCGCTGAACGTTGACCTTGGCGTACAACAGTTTCCTCGGGTCTCGGTCAGGTATTCTGGAGACGTCGTGGTTGGTAGGTGAAACGTTAATAGGGGTTAACTTATAATCTCGGTCGTTGACGACGGCCGCCCTTTTCACCGGCACTGGACCCCTGGCTTCTTCCCGTGTTGGCGCGACTCAGCGCGGTCAAGAAGCGAGCTCCCGTTTTTCTAGGGGCTGCACGGACCTCCTTCGCTCGGGGTCCGTGTGGAGAGGGGGAGTGTGACGCAACTGGGTGTTGTGGTGGGGCTCGCTAGCACCCGATGACGTATTGTGAAGCGTCTTGGCGCGCTCGCAGATACAAATGACGGTAGTAACCTAATTATCTATAATTAACTTATAAGCAATGACTTATAATTAACTTAACCTATGATGCGTCGCGGGTGACGTCATCAGCAACACGTCGGTCGTCCGACGTGACATTAGGTTGCATATGATGCGAATTTGTTTGCAACATAAGGCAAGTAATTGGCAAGGAAGTGTCCGTTAGAATGATGTTGCCGGAGTCACCAGATCAAGATTTGTTCCCCTACTCTTCTACCGAGCTATTCCCCCCGATCACGTAACGCGTTTCGTCTCTGTCGTGCATACTCCAGTACTGGCGGTGAGGGGGTAGCTTTTCCCCTCGATTCATGCTCCCTCTACTCGTCTGGCGACACAGGATGTTCTGATACATTGCAATTGTTCCCGATGACAATGTTACTTATTTTTATATACTTTGAATTCAATTTTTTGGCAACACTCAGAAACTCAAAAGATTACCACGCATTGTTCCAATTAAATAGAAAATTACTGACATTATTGCGAATCACGACATACTCTGAGCATATCGTTTAATTTTTGGTAGAATTACTGAACATTTTTCGACTCGGTGGAAACCTACTGGTATTATCAATTACACGTCTTCACCTTTTGCGAAGAAATGAACAGGGAAATGTCGGTGATAAGTTTTAATGTTCCTAATTTTTTAAAAATACTATACCGTTAATGGACGGCGACATTTCCGCAGTCGGGATTAAATGAACTATAAAACGAACGATAAATTCCGGAATGGGGCTGTATAGAAGTGCAGGGAACTGTTTAAAAGGGCCAGCCGCTCCGAGCATGATTAAAGAAGAAGAAAGGCGATTAATTAAAGAGCTCGAAAAGTTTAATACATATTAGGCCCTCGCGAAGTGAAAAGTTTAATATCTGACAGTAAAACTATGGAAAGACTCTTGTAAGCTTTAATGAGCGTAAAAGTTGATAAAGCGATTATGGCAGGATGTACGTTGTAGAATGGGCTTGACAAAGAAAAATTCTCTTTTGAAACGTATAAAGGGAAGGAACGAAAGGGAGGGAAAAACTGGAACGTGCCGCGACTAATAGGACAGAAGATTACAAAGGACGAAAAAGATTGTTTCGTTGCGTCTAAGCACAAGACCCCTTTGGGTTCCGCGAAACTTCATTTGCGTTAGGCGCCTCGTAAAATATTACGTTCACCGACGCGGAACCATTCAATTGGAAAATAGAACATAAAACCTGCAGAATAAAACACTTTTACATATGGAATCCGTTCCATGACCGGAAAATTCAACGTTTGTTAACTGTTTTCATTTCTGTATCGTTTTTATGATGGCTACAGCTGCAGTTATTCATTATTGCGTCCACAAAATTTTCTGTCACTGGAAAAAAGGAGCAAACGTTTAGAAATTGCATGTGACAGTGCAGTGGCAATATTTTTCGAATTACTTGTAAAGTATAACAATGGAGATCTAAAATAAAATACAATTTTTGTTTCTTGTGTCTATAATTTTTCTGAATCGAGGAAGTTAAATTTGTAAAATTTTAATGTTTGAATCGAATGTGTGATTTATTTTCTGACGTTGTAGGTATTGCTGCAAACCTCGGCGAGCAAAAGAATACGAACATTATCGTGTGACATAATTATCAACCGGGACGAACGAGAAAAATAATACAAGTCGGCTTAATAGGGGTGCAAATTGGGAGGAAGAAAAATGGCGTACGTGCTTTGCATTTCAAGTGGTAGCAGCAGGAAACAGATTCAAGGTGATTAATTATAAAGCAAAGTTTAACTGCTTTAAGGTCGCGTAAATCATGCCGTTTGAACTTTGACCTTGGCATTCTGGAACGAGGTGCTCAACCATTACTGAAATTCGTGCCAACCGGATTCTTCCAGAATACATGGAACTTGCGTGGAACACACAAGAATATATATGTATATATACATATATATATACACATATATATTATTTCAGTTTCCACTAATTTTTCCCTGATACAAAAACTTAAATAAATTACTAGTAATTAAAATATTGAAATTATTTTCGTTTCCATATATTTATTTCTGTTTGTAATTATTGAACATTTTTGTAGTAAAAAGTTCCAATCATATTGAACTATTTGAAAAAATCAATTCACTTGATGACGATATTATCAGACTTAATCAATTGTACAACGTCAGTAACCTCTTTAATTCTGAATCAATAATCAGTAATGAGAAATAATCTTATCATAGTCGATGAAAAACCGATACTACTTACCCGCTAACTATCCCAATATTTTAAATTATGATTCCTTAAGAATGTCAATATGGTCGATAACTTTCTAATTTACAAATTGTATAGTATGTTAGTTACATTACAGCTTACATTACGTTTATGTTTTATGGTCTAGATTTTGATGTGACCCCATATATCATTTTCCAATTATGTAGGCAGTTAATCCATTAATTTTAACATCTGCAATCATGAACTTCTTTCCCTAAGCAATCTAAGATCAAAAGAAAAGATTGCAAATGCTCAACTCCAGCGTCTGCAGATTGTCCCATAAAAATTTCACTTTTAATCGCGTCTGACGAAAAAATGAATCACGATAAAATAACTCCGGAGAACATGGTGAAAGAGCGCAACTCTCCCCCAAAAATCCGTGCATTAGCCGTGTCGCGGAGAAAAAAATACTTCCGCGAATTTCATCATAAACCCGACGGAACAAAGCGTCGCGGGCCCACAGGGGGGTTGAACGAATAATAAATTCCGAAGTAACGCGTGCGATTTATCCACCACCGTCGGGGATACGGAGGGGAGGGGGTGGGTTCGGTGGGTAGTAGGGGTGGTTGAAAAAGTTCCAGTGAAGGAGATGGTCCCCTCAAAGGCGTCGGGGAAAAAGCGCCCACGAAAAGACGCGGCAACGTCGCCGTGCCGGCTGTACGGCGATGCTGGGCGTCGCGGGGCGTCGTTGGGGGTTGGTTTCCGACGGTGGGGATGGCCGATCAATATGGCGGCAGGGGAGGGTGTGGCAGAGGTATGAAGGGTAGTTTTCGGTCAGGCGGGGGCAATCCATGGTATGAGGCGTAGGTATGCTTTGTCCACCACACCGATTCTATCGCGCTTCTCCTGTGACCTTGAGCCTTTTTTTTCAACCCCCAAGAAAACGGTCCGACTCGATCATTTCCTTCTCAATCATTTCCACCCCGCATTATTAGGGACAGTGTCGAGTTTGATGCACAGTGGTTTAGCACGGAATTGTTCCAGTTAATTGTTTTGCAATTCCCTGCGTTTTGTTTTCGTGGAAGGATTATGTTGTAGAAATTTTTATGTAGGGTGGTGTTGATGTTTCTGAGGCTTGAGAAGGGTCGTTTGGTTTGTCCGAGTCAGTATTTTTATAATTCCTTTATGTTTTTTTCTGGGAAAACAGGGTTCATGGAGAAAATTGTTAGGGTTCTTGGTTTTGTGTTTCAGAGGGGTGTGGATGGTTGTTTGGTTTGTTCGAGTCTTTTTATAATTTGTAAGGTTCTTTTTCTGTGGGAAAGGCAACTATGAGAAAAATTATTATTATTCTTTATTTGTGTATTTTAAGGGCTGAGTATTGTAATGATGGGGTCAGTGATTCTATAAATATTCCATTATATTGAGTATTATGCATGTTAAAAACAAGGACTCTTCCTTAAATCATAAAGTCTGTCTGACCATATAAAATGTCTATTAACTTAGTCATACTACAATATGTCTGACCAGTATTCACTATTTCTACTTTTCCCAAGACTAAAGTCTGAACGCCTGCATAGTTCGTAAATTCTTGGAAGTCGATTCCCTTGATTCCATAATACTTGAGCAAGGAAATACAGGGTAGCCCAAAAATCACTAGACCATTTAAGATTGGAATTTGTTCATAACAGAACAACTGTGAATTTATGAGAAATAATAGGATGCTTTAAAATGACTTTTGGGGAAATCCCGTACTATGTTTTGTTCACAGGAATATAATTCTATGTTTGTGTCTACGTGGATCTGTGTTATTAAATCACATGTTCGTCTACTCAGCGAATAATCAGTTTAAAATTGCAACATCCGAGGCCTAAAATTATTATTATGAACGTTCGCATGGATTTGAAGCGAGCGCGGGTAGCAGGTTAATTAAATCGTAGCGAAGGATGCGTGATGGTACCGAAGTATCCCGTTTAGTGATTCGGATATTTGGTATCGGTAACGATAAGTATCAAACGAGGTATTGGTTAGGCGGTTGCATTGTCTACGGGTTCGAGTGCAGCTGCAGTGCCGGGCGCACTCGACCAAACAATGCGGAATCGTCCCGGCAACAAATCCTACTTTGCACGCTCTCATCTCTGGCACTCAAGCTAATCAGAATGGTACATTTCTTAATGAAACAACTGCCTCGCCCTCCGTGTACATAGTTTTCTGACGCGGAATTCTGATGGAATTACCTCGAACCTCGTGTTTCGGCTCAGAA
The DNA here is from genome assembly GCA_028454255.1 of Halictus ligatus. Classification (NCBI taxonomy): domain Eukaryota; kingdom Metazoa; phylum Arthropoda; class Insecta; order Hymenoptera; family Halictidae; genus Halictus; species Halictus ligatus. The sequence continues at coordinate 7,347,776 of CM052140.1, forward strand.
TACTAAATAAACGGGAGCCTGTATCCCTATCAGGACTACGATTGTTCAATCACTGCTACCTCCTGTTACAATTCCCTCAGAAATCTCAGATTTTACGGACATACTCTGCGGGCAAATTAACACATTCACATTACACCGCCTGGAATTCCTATATTTGAAAAAGAATTGCAATAAAATACATTATATGAGGAACAAGAGTAAAATACTAAATTACATTTTATAGAATAGTAGAATAGTGAGTTACATTTTATACAAAATAAAATCTATAAATACTACTAAAATGCTGAATAAATTCTACAGACTAGTAATGGTGTGTATCGAATTCTACAAAAAAGCAATGTGCAGTGATGGCAACGGAATATTTTTTAAAGGAATAAACCAGTAACAGTCATGAATTCATAGCCATTCAACAGCTTGCAGATTTTTGTGAACAGATTAAATAGCCACAGATTTAATAGCCTTCTTCTTGCAAAAACGCTCTTTAAAACAGCATTAATCGTATTTTGCTGAAAAAATGTGAATTTGTAAAACCATTTTCACTTCAATAATGACATCATTGTACCGTTTTTAACAATCCAAAGGTTTTTATACGAATATATTTCTATCACAAGTTCTACCGAAACTTGTTCTCGTTATTGAAAAGAGTTACGAATAAATAATATTTTAGCATTTTGTTCGTTCAAATTGGTTATACATGTATGAAATTTACAATTGATTAAAGCTTCCTTCATACCGGAAATAATATAACATAACCGATGCCTCCTATTCTTCCTCCTACAAGATAAAATTGTTTAACATTTTGATTCGGAGTTTGTATGAACGTTTGTATAAATAATTCGCTTTGAATAACACTAATGACGCGAATAAAATTTTGTATTAATTTTATTTCGCTTTGCATTGTCCTTATGACAATTTCCTGAATACTTTAGAGCGTTCAATAAATGTTGTTCATATTACTTCTTTTGTCTTATTATTACTGGATATTGTATGTGTATCAAAATTCTTAAATCGAAGACTGCAAGCAGAAAAACGTCTCCAAAAACATTGAACATTTTTTTGATAATTGAATCCACCATGGAGTTGCAAATTGCAGCCGCCTCTTCACAAGAAGTCATTAAAAATTGATCTACCATTTCTTTTAACCGTTTTATGAAACAGAAATGAGCAACAAGTTCTGCGTAGTTTATATGCCTTACTGGTACTACTTTCAGATTACCACTAATGTAAGTTTTGTGATACACGTCTCATTTAATGTTTCATAAAACGACCAAACAAAGTCGTAGGTCAAGTTTCAAAGTGCCTCTGTAAATAGAAAACTTCGATCTTCGAATGTGTGCTAGATTCAGCTATGAAAATTTTTTCAAATTTTTAGAGACGTTTTAATTTGTAATATTGTTGTAAAAGATGTATCGTCAATTTTGCATCTAGTATATCATGCAAAAAATTTTTGGAAAATAATAAAGGACATATTGTAAAAGTGGAGGCTTCAAACTTAAACAAGAGTTCAGGTTTATTGTTCTAAGAGTATTTTTTATAGAGCTATAACTGTTCAAATATAACAATTTTCCGAAAACCGAAAAAGGGATCAAGTACTTTCCTGAATTCCAATGCTTTTTAAAAATTTGCAAATGCCACGAGCGTGCAAAAATTCCTAAACTAGTCGTCACTAATATGGTACGTTATGCCGCACATTACGTATAAACATTTTGTTTCAACAAAAAGTACACTGAAGAATTTGATCCTCCGCGCGATTACAAAGCGGTTCTCCATTTTCCCAAGAACTGGCGCAGACGCAGCGTCGGTTTTCCCGTTTCCCCTAGTAAACTGCACGCGGGAAGTGCATCCGTGGAATTCTGGAAGAATGATTCCTTCCGACTAGTCCAGGGTCTGAGATCGCTTGATAAGAGAGGGACACTATCTACCGGAAGTAGGAAGATTACCAACAGCGCGTATCGTTCGCGACTCGCCAGGTTCGTCGACGGCCTGTATTCGCGAAATTCACAGTTTCTCTCCCGCGACTTTTTCTTTTTTTTTATTCTTTCCACAGGCCGATGCGATGCGACCTATTTCGTGGAACCGACACGAGAAAGATTTTTTTTCAGGAACCTATAGCCGGGCCGTGTTTTATTAAACCACCTTATCGACTGGCTTCGACCTCGTCTCCTCTCGTAGCTGACGTATCTCCGTCCTTTTCTCTTATTTCTGCTTACTCTGGCTGCGTCTTTTTCTCTCTCTCTCTCATACTTGCTTCTTCTCTGTCTTCCGAGGTTTCCCTTTCTCGCTCCATCTCGGAGGAGAATACGATATTCCTGGCCCTTCGCGTTTACATTCGCTCGATCGACCGTGAATATCCTTCTTTCGCCCGCCGACCCTCCAGTACGAGAGCCATTCCGAGAAGCGAAAATTCGAGGGATCGTATGTTATTGACGTTCCCGTGCTTCCACTTCACTCTATCTGCAACAGTCCGGCGTGAGACGCGTGTTGATGCGCGCCGGAAGTGATCGAGGGCCGCGAGCATCTCGAGAGAAATGATTTCGATTGGGTTTGTTGGGATATCTTGCCGATAGCGTAGACATGTTGGGCTTGTTTTTATTTTTCTTGGACTCTATGCCGTATTTTATACAATATGCAACGGGAAGAAAGATATTGACACAATAATATTTTCGAAAAATATTGAAACTGTGCCGAGATTAAAATTATTACACTATCAGCTTGTCATTTGCTACAAGTGATAATTCACTTTACAACAATATATTGAACATACATATATGTCAATAGTAAAATTCTTACTCTTCTGGCTCTGATATCTGATAAAATCGTTGTATTTCATATTTTTGTTTTCTCTTAACGCGATGCAGTAGCATTTATTGAGAAAAACATTATTCCTTCGTATAAAAATTCTTGTTGGACTTAGTTAGAGGGCGCGATATACTGTAAGAATTGTTTATTGTATAAAAAGTGTTCATTGTATATTGTAGTTGGATTTACTGAAAATACATCACCGCGAATACATTTATCGCACATTTTTGTGGTTTTCAAACAGTTTCGCTGTTGAAGTACTGCAATCATTTCACACATTTAATGTCTATGCCTTTCAGACTCGTTTTTCAGAGAAGCCATAATCTTTCTCGTTCTGTGTTCGGGATCCATGAAAAATTTAGGGTGTATAAAAAGATTATTTAGCGAGATATAATAGCGAGGTCGGAGGCGAGGGTGGCAGGTCAAACATAAAAATGCCTAGGGCCAGTGAACAGCAAGTTGCTGTCCTGCTCTCAGGAATGGCATACCTTTTTTTTTATCTTTGCATTCGACCTAGTTGTGTTGTCAGCCATTATTTGGGCGCGCCAATTGTAGAACTTCAATGAGTGACAGCTCTGGCTGTATCATTGTCACGTGGTATTGTCATTTTCACCTCTAATGGGTCGGCGGTGTATGTATTATACATGCCAAGCGTAACATCCTAATATTGGAATAGTATTGTAGTAAACATCATCGCACTGTTGTATCGAACTATTATAATTTCTCCTCTTACTATTTCTCACCATTAAAGCTAGAACTAATTGTAAAAATAATATCATTGAACAAATTGATCTCAAAAATTAGGAATGTTTCTTGAGTGTTTCAGTTAACAAATATAAGCAAAATTATTATTTGCTTTGACTAGAGCATTAAAAAATATATGTATTATCGAAAACTAATTTTACTTTTACCTGACTATTTCTCGAGTCCACCAATTGTAATGTCGTGCGTGCCTTCTGGAACTGTTGTTTTTATCGTCAAAACTGTTCTACTTCGGCCAGTAAATTACACTGTCCAACATCAAAATCGTTTTGCAATACCTGTTGGGTGATTCTTATACACTTTGTCATCCTAAAACCAAATCTGAAAGCAGAATTGCTCCATCACGCAACGTTTTCGAAAAATTTTGGTTTTTGAAAATGACGTGTTACGCAAAAACTAAACACGCGAGAAAGTTCAAATTTCAGTCAAGAGATAGAGAGAACTCTCCTCTATATATTCATATAGTCAATTATATTTTTATGCACTTCCTAATAGTTGTAAATGATTGTTAAAGTTTCAAATGTACCGACACAGGTACTTTGTACGCTCTATTTTTGTATTTATGTGAAAAATCCTTTGTCTAGCAGAAATTTACTATACAGGAATGCATTCTACAGACATTCACTAAATGTCTTCTCTAACTTCTAAACTTCTATAGACATTACAAAAACCAAAATTTTTCGAAAACGTTGCGTGATGGAGCAATTCTGCTTTCAAATTTGGTTTTAGGATGACAAAGTGTATAAGAATCACCCAACAGGTATTGCAAAACTCGAAAAAAGTTTGACTTCGTTGGACACTGTTATCAGCTAAGAATAATCTTGTTTAATCTGAAGACAGTGAGCTACTATTAGCCATCTCCCGGGTTAATGGTATGAACAACCTGAGACAAGAAAGAAATTATTCCTCCGATATATTTGTCCTCGGAAATCTACCACATGAATTTCAATTTGCATAAGTATCTCCTGTCCGATTATTATGTGTCCTACGACGGTATAATTGACTCTTGTGTGCTCGCGAGATAATGGTGGGGGAGAGGGCGGTTATTCAGGTTACACATTTTAGTACACAGTATAATTAAACAGATTGACGGAATTATCGGGTTTCGTCGACGATCGGACATCGAGATTGAACATTGGAACGGCTTATCTTAGATACGTCGTTTCAGTGACGCGAATGCGCGCCGTTTGTTTATTGAGTGGCTGCATTATGCATTCGCCAATAATGCGATTCATCTCAATTTCAATTCCCCAAGAATTCGAACGGCTGATCGATAATTCATGATTGCAAATAAGCCCCAGCATTTTCATACGTAATCTCCGAATTTTGTAAATCTGATTGCCGATATTTATGCGGGTCCGCATCTTTATGGATCCCGACGTGCTCAGAAATCTAAAATCAAACTAAAATTTTATTCCCGGCGAAGCACTCGACGGACTAAATAATCAACTTTTGTATTCTATAATACAATTTTGTATTCTAAACTCTTGTATTCTATATACTGCATATACACCATATATACTCTGCAACCATCTATATTATAAATTTTCATCACATTCCTCTCTGTTGCAGTAATTTTAGAAATAGTTTCTTTCCACTGACAAGTTCTGATATTCTGTATACAGTGTACGCAGCACCTGTATTATAAATTTTCATCATGTTTTTTCCCTGTAATACTATTGCAATAATTTGACAATTTCTTAAAGCTGATGACAGTAGGTCAATTTTGTTTTTACTCATATATTTTTTCGCTTATCTCAAGCATCAAATCAAAATTGACCAAATCGATTAGAAGAAACACAAGTTGAATAAAACTAAATCTTACCTATTTCTCACAATTGTTTTAGACAATGTTGATATTGCATAAAAATCCAGATTCTAATTATAAGATTTTGCCGGTGTTTCATCAGTTAACTGTGATTGACCAGTATACTCGTCAATCCGAGACTCTATGGCGATGCAGTTAACGTTAATGAATTGTTAAATTCTTATCGAACGAAAAAGTAATTCTTTCTCATTCAGCTTTACAAGTGCTTTGGCTTTTATGATAGTCGCATTTGGCATGCAATCGACGTGTATATTCGTCATTGCTTGATTTTAATTCCGCGCCGTGAGGGATTCTTCAAATTAAACTCCACAGTTGACTGGTTAAGAAGCCAAATAAAAATGTATTTCTTCTTCTGACTTTAATAAATCGGGAAAAGTAAAACCGTATTCTTAAATTCTTTTAACGTTTTTATGGTTTACTATTTCCAAGGTAATATTTTTTAACGATTTCGCACTCACCTCTCAATTGAACAATTCAATGGCTTCCACACGATTCACAAATCGATAGACCCTTAGTTTTTTTTCTGGGAACTCTTGCCGTTAAGAATGCAGTTTATGAACGAGAATACAGAATTATGAGAAGGGCTTCCTTCGTCTATCCGACAAAGGCAGTACGTAGTAAAGAGATCAAGAACCCGGTGTTCGACTTTCCTCTGCTGACACGGGGATCTAGATTTCGATGAAGAATAGCGGGAGGAAACCAGGGGGCCGAGAGGATGAAAGCACTCGAAGAACTTTCTTCTTTAAAATCCTGGACGGGAAAATGTATCAAATCCCCTTTCTCCTCGGACAGCCAGCCATTTTTGCATCAGTATTTTTAATCTCTTCGTCGGTTGCATCGTCTACTGTAAAATAGATAATTGTGCGATATTATACACACTTTACGTTTCCTCTGGTACCTGTAATATTAATATTCATACTCACATTATTGTATATACTGTTTTATTAGATTTAAGTTATTTAAAGAGCACCTTTGAGTATTAATAAATCGCCGGTTCTTGAAAGTTTCAACGGTGACTCGCTCCTCGAGAATGTTTATGCAACAACCTAACGCAGTAAGTTCAACAGCAAACAGAGAAAAATTGTGAAATGCGAGAACGAAGCAAGGATTAACACTAGGTTTACGGGACCCGTCAAAATGACGGGTTCTAATATTTAGGTGGGATTACTCAACAAACTTATTTCCTTAGGTATATATTATTTAAAAAATGGCTGAAAACTTGGACAGACACATTCTTCTCATTTTTATAAAGTAATGTGAAATACTCACTTTTAATGCTCCGTAAACCTAGTGTTAACGGATTCGTTAGCGTCGGTAGGCAAAATGATAGGTCGATGGCTGCACAGTGAGCATCTCTATTTTCCGGGATCCTCTTTCGATCGACCGAACGAATGAATCGCTCGAACGATCCTGGCATAAAACTGCTGATGAGGGGGCGGGGAATGGATATCCCGGCAGAAAACGTCCGAGAGTCCGACAATTAATAATTGAAGATCACCGGGAGGAAAATATAAAGGTTTTGAAAAGATAAAGGAGGATATTGGAGAAGAATGGCCTCGGAATCGATGGGAAGGAGCATCAGCTTGCTGATCAAAGGAATCGAAGCCGGTCGGTGATCGAAGGGATTCGTTTCCCAAGGTCCAGGAACGAGCCACTATCATTTCCACGGGTCTGGGGAATCCTGAAGAAACGTCAAAGCGCGTGAGGAAGCCAAGTGGCGAAGCTGAAGAAGGATGGCCCGATGCAGGGGCGGCGAGATCGAAAGCTCCGGTGAAAACGGAAGACTCAGCCGACCAGGATTCCCGACGCATATTTCATTCTGAACATCCCTCCGCTTTTTCCTACCCCTTTTTCTCCATTTTCTTCATTCGCCCGCCACGCGATTTACCTCGAAAATTTCCCCGGCTACCTCGAAACTAACTAAATTGCCGAGTAAGTTGCTCGAACCTCCAATGATATTGTTGATTCCATTCCGCATCTCCTGTTCGTTCTATTTTGTATCTCCAATGTATTTGAAACTTGCAGTACAATTTTCATTTAAATTATCCTATGAACATAGACGTGGAGGAGATAATGTTTTTTTATATACTGCGTGTCAGTGTCAAATATGTCAAATATGTTGAATGTATTGAATTACTAGCGTTACTTTGTCCTATAAAAATTGTATCGCATCAAATTGTTTCGTTTGGGAATGAAATCTTAGTACTGAATGAAAAGCACAAAAAACGAAAATAATTACACTGATTTTCATTGCCCTCCTTGCATTTCTTATCAAATTTCAACATTACATCCTTCATTGAAAATTTCATTTATTATTGTATCATGTGGGAATTCAATTTTACCAAAAAAAAAAAAAGAAAAACAACATGAAACGAGAATTTTCTATTAATTTTGATGAATGTTTTATCGTGAAAGGACATCAATACATATGTGAAACTGTGCAGCTTCTTCAGATTCATGATTTGAACAACGTTATGTTGTTCGATAAAAATTTCAATCCGTATTGTTTTATCTCAGAATGCAGTTTTATCGTAACGAATAGAATATCGCGAATTTTGAATAGATTTCCATCGTTTTCATTCCGGAAAATTATGGCTAACGTTTAATAGAACGATTCTGTTGTTATAGTTGCTTCGACAGGGGCTGGTGAGGTGAGTGACTATAGAGCGTTATAGAAGGAACTCTGCGATTGTTCGAACGGCTGCGACGTCACGTTTCCCTCGTTTCCTTTAATTTTTCTTCGCTTCTCTTGTTATCGTAAGGATGCAATGTTTATGCAATTGTATTGTTGAATTGATTGTTTCGCCGAGTCGGTTGTATACGCAGTGCTGCAGAAATAAATGAGCACAGTTTATTTTGCTCTGCTGAAACATGGATGTTTATTTGCAGCGTTTGTTGATATAAACTAAATCTCCATTAAATTCCATTAAATCTTCTATTTAGAGATATTATAGGAACGATTGGTTACAGTACCCGTAATCTCATCAATTTTTTAATGACTGTGTATGCAAAAGTACATAGTTTTAGATGTCTATAATGATTTTTTGGGTGGACAATGTTTCTTGTACAGAACAAATTGTCACACATTATTCTACTTTTCTTTCTTCTAACAAGTAGGCTTTGAAAGACACATTTAAGGATGTGGTGCCACGTCGACAATTTTCACAATTTTTTTACGGGAGTTTCGATATGTACACCTAAAAGTACATACTTTAAGATATATCTAATAATTTTTCGATAAAAAATGTTTCCAATCCAAAAAAAAATCGTCAAAGTGTACACTTCTCATCTTCCAGCCGAATAACCCCTTAGTAAAGTCTTAAGGAAGGCTATAGTACCGCATTGGCAATTTTATGAATTTTTCAATAGAAACCACAGTATTTACCCACAAAGGTATATACTTTAAGATGTGTTTAATAATCTTTCGATGAAAAATTTTTTCAGCCGAGTGAAAATTGTCAAAGTATACCCTTCTTTTCTTTCCTCTGTTCCTTTAAACTATCGTTAAAAATACAACAAAATCAGAGTAAACGGTACAAATTAATTACAAGAACAATAAGATCACGTTCAGTAGAAGACTTTCCCGATACTAACACCATTCAGGCGATTCTAGCCCGAATTCCACCGCCACCAGCAACAGATAAGCATAGTCACAAGATTTTGTCCGCTCGCAGGAAACAAGAAAATAATCTTGTGAGGATGCGAAAATAATCCGTTGCCCTTTGTCGACGGGCACCAAGAGACAATGAGATAACGGGCTAGTATGTCCGCAGAGACGCGCCCTGCACCCTCTTACCCCCCGTTACGTTGTCGTGAATGTGAAAGACGCTTCGTGAAAGCGCGTTCCCGTACACTCAGAGAAAAGAGACAGAGACAAACAGTGAGACAGAGAGCAAGGGAGGGGGCGAGAGAGAGGGAGAGAGGAAGGGACAGAGAGAAAAGCTTGTCGCGGACAAACGAGAGACGTTATCTCGCGCGAGAATCGTCCACGGCCCCGCAGGATTTTCCCGAAGTCCTTGTATTTTTCAAAGAGCTCCGGGAACGCCGCGAAACAGCTTTTGACGTACGACGTTCCTATCGCGACCTCCGTTATTGTGTACGAATCTCGGGCAATTTTCCGACGCGATGGGCTTAATGATTCTTGAAATTGCTCCCATCAGTCAACAATATTCCGAGATCTGTCGGCCCGACCCTTTCAAACGCCTTCTCTTCATCTCCAGCGACACATAGACGTTCTCCGTAAGATAGTGGCCACCATGAAACGCTTTAAATCTTTTTTACCGTTCACTCATCAGTGCCATGCGAGATTCTGCCCTGTGCCGCTTGTTTTCAAGCTTTATCGAGTGTTCGAGTACGTATTTCATTTTTTTTTTTGGTTGCTTCGGGAACCTCTTCCCCCAAATCTTTTTGTTGCGCGTTAATTCAACCTCATGCAAGTTTCTACTCCAAGTAAAAAGATTCGTGGATAGAAAATGTAATTCTTCGAGGTCAGTAGACTGTAATATTGTTCAATATTACCACAAATTTTACCTAGCGTTACGTATTAATCTTTTTGCAATTGACAATATGGGAAGATACCTGGTCCCTCGAGAATCTCCAGGAAATATTTTATAAAAATCCTACTACATTTCAAACCAACAAGACTGCAATTTTCCAAGATCAGTAGATTGTAATATTATTTGTTGTTATCACAAATTCGTCCCGGTGTAGCGTACTAATTGTTTATGAACGAAAACATGGGAAGATTCGTTGCGCGAAATTCGCATAGTCATAACAGAACCTAAAACCTCACTATATCTAATATATCCACTTTCGTGTTCATATATTCACGACTCAAGGATAATCCACGTCCTTGGATTCTCAATTAGGCCCGCTACACGCGGTTGGATTACAGGTGCGGTAACACGACTTCAATTACCCGAAATTCATCGATCAGGCGATTACTTCTCCAGGATAATATGCAAATCCAATTTCAGATTAAATTCCATTGGCGTGGCGTCTATCAACGGCCACGTTCCAATTCGTCCGACTCCTCGGGTCGAGAGATATTTAAGCGGGCCCGGAGGTTTCCGCCAATTAAGAAGTTCAACCGAACCGCGCCCCACCGAAAAGAAACGGATTAACCGCGTGCCGGATGTGTCAATTAGTGTGTTACACTCTTGTCGGCGGCACGAAAGAATTTAATGAACAAATATTTACTGTCGCCGTTAATTATGCCGACCTTGATCCGACACGGCGTCGATGCGAGACGAAATTTGTCGTTTACGCACCCATTAATCTGCAGTCTACAATTGTAATTAGGCTTCTATTAATTGCGAATCAGGTTTGAAAGCCACCGCCATAGTCACCCGAATTTGTTCACTTGATGTTACAGAATTTTTCGGACGCTTGACAAGTAGATTCATCAGAAAAATTGTTTGTAAATCATAAAGTGAAAGAATTCTTCTGACATGAGTGTCTCAGCCGAATAATCGAGAAAGTTGTGGTTTACAAATTTTTAAAGAATGAAGGACAGACGTTCCCATCAAAGATGAACCATTTTCTATCACCTAACCAGAGCCTTCCATTTTTTCAAAATTTTTCCTCACCGCGAATAAAATCATTTTCCTCCCCAAAACCGTGCAAAACGATTTCGCAGAGACACTCTCAAACAATCTGCTATAACTTCGAACAAGATCGATATTTCTTCTTGAAAAAAATCATAGCTATTCCTGAACTACGTCTTCGGATGTCCACCGAGTTTGAGATCGAAAGAACGAGTAGTTTTCTGTTGCAAAAATTCGCAAGTAGCTCCATCGCGGATGGAGTGTAGCTCTCGCGAGTTGTTATTTGCTAGCAGCCAGTGGACGAACTCGATTATCTGTGCTTAGATAGTCGTTCGGAGAGTGCCTTTAAGCGTCATAAAATGGTATTACTTTCCTGGAAATCTGTGCTGAAGAGGGGGGGGGGGGCGTGCAGACGAAATGAAGTAGAAAGAAAGAGGGTGAAGCCTTCTGTGGGGGTGCGTTCGGCAGCTCGACGACGAACGAACCCCGAAGTTGAAGAGGGGGAGAGATGGCGGACAGGATGGAAGTAATTTCCGGGCTGAAAGAAGCCAACTTCAAGGTAAAAACATAATCAGAGGGATGGTTCTAAGTTTCTCGTTGCGACAACGAGCGTAGTGGAGGGAGACAGAGGAGCGGCGAAGAAGACCGAGCTGCCGGCGCAAACGCGGCGGGGAAGAGGAAAGAATGAGGACAGCTTATCGGCTCGAGAGTTTTATCGAAGCATGAGAAGATCTGCTCGGCATCCGGATTTACAGAGTACGAAAAGTTTAAGTCGCCCCGGCGTGTTACGCCGCCGGTATCCTGAAACAGAATTGCTCCGTGTCTGCCCGTGAAGTTATAAAATCCTTTTACGCCGGTTGCTTGTTTCTTTCGTTTAACTAAATTGGATTTGATTCGCCAGCCACCATTTTCTCACTGCGTTAACATCCGCGTCGTGCCTCCGTCTCTCCTCTTGAACTTGCCAAGCCAAACTTAATAAAACCCTGAGCTTTATGTCTTGTTACAAAAAGAGAAAAGAAGAAAACCAAAAAATCCCACCTTCCTTTGACAGAACGCCCAACTAACGGACCATCCGCAAAAAGATCTGCATATTTCGTAAGCATTCGAACCGGTTGATGTTCCGTCGGTTTAAACGAGTATTAATTAACTTGGACGGTTTTGGCGATTTGAGGAAAAATTTGCAACCGGACTTGATAAATACCGCGACGAGTGGAGCGCTGACTTTACTTGGATGGTCCGTAAAAGTTGCAGGCATTTAAAGGGTGGTGGAAGGTCAAAATTTATTAGCGCAACTGTTGTTGTAACCTTCCTTCCATCTAATCGCCTTTTAATGAAATTAATTTTGTTTAATAGAGTAAGTGATCGAATTTATATTATTATATCTAAAATAATTGTAGAAGGGCCTCGATGATTTTTAAATTCTAAACACGTAGTGAAACGTAACATCAACGTAGCGATCAACGTAGATACAACACAGTTTTATATAAATAGTTGCTATGACTTAATTAAAATGAAAGAATTCCAGGTCATATTGAGAAGAAACAAAAAAATCAGCCAATAGTTAACTTCTCTGGTCGATTTGGCTGGTTAGCATTCGAAAGTGAGGAATAAATAGATTAAATCGTCGATTCTCCAGTGTCGAGAGCACAGCGACATGCTAGCTCCCACAATTCCTAGCTCCGTCCATCTTGATTTCATTACAGCAGCGGACATGTTCCCTCCAGCAAGCAAAGATCAATCGTGCGGAGAGTGCACTAACTGGAGGGCTGAAACACAGCTTCAGGGATTAAACAGATCGAAGACTTATCGCGCGTGCTCTTCGAGAGATCTCGAGCGGAGTCGCTACTCTAGAAAGTAGTTTACATCTGAGTGCATCCGCGGAAAGTGTTTCCATCCGACGAAAAAGAATCTCCGACATTAAACGTTCCACTTATTGTGCTTCCCTCTCCTATCCTACCTTTTCATCCGTGTGTAGTAGGATTTTTACCTACTACTACTACGACCTTAAAATATTTTCAAAGTCCCCAAGCTCCTAGACACCAAAAATGTTCCCAATTAAGGGAACAGCCTTGGCAATAATAAATTCCAGGATGACAGGTTCAAGGAACAATCAGAATTTCCAGGAGTTCAGTCCCATATTTAGGAACCCTAAAATATTTCCGTAGTCTCCAACCTCGTAGACCCTGGACAAAAAAGTTCCTAATTAAGGAAAGAGTCCTAGCAATAATAAACACCAGCATAACAGTTCCAAGAAACAAACAAAATTTCCAGGAGTTCAGTCCCATGTTTAGGAACCCTAAAATATTTCCATAGTCCCCAACTTCGTAGACCCTAGACACAAAAAAGGTCACAATTAAGGGAACAGTCCTGGCGATAATAAATGTCAGGGTAACAGTTCCAAGGAATTAGCAGGATTTCTAAGAGTTCAGTCGCATGATCAGAGACCCCAAAATATTTGCACATACCCAAAATTTCTGTCACTTTCTAGGAACTCAAAGTACCAATTAGGTAATGCGTCTCTCACTACAGAGAAGTGCAATACGGCAGGGGAACTGCTGGAAAACGTCGTTAGCACACCAGGAGGACAATTCCGAGGTCCGAGGGTTTGGCAAAGAACAAACAGTAGTTCGGAGGACGAGTGAACGTCTCTGAAGACAAGGGATCGGCGGACCGATGATTTATGGTTGCAAATGGACCCGGAGTCGGCGACGCGTCGTATTCATACCGGCAGCAATACTCAGCAATGCAAATGACCGTTACCACCGGTGCGCTATCGGTGCACCAGACCAATGCAATCGGGAGAGGACGCGCCAGAATTTGACAACCAAAAGCGGTCCGGTTGACTCGCAACGCGACCCCGACCGTTTTCACTATCCGATAAATGCCCGATTAAACAATGAATTTGTTTAACTGTGAATCGAACGAATGCTCCGACGAGAATTAATAATCTTGGAGTTTAGAGGATGATGAAGGAGCAATCATGTCAGAGAACGTCCGCGGACAGTTCGATCTGTATCTACGTGATGTATGTACCATCCATTCGGACAAATGATAGTGTATTATGCGTATTGATTCACACTGTACTCGAGAATTAGTATAGTTCTGAGTAATTAGAAGCGGCGGACACTATTTGGGGAATTGTAGGCTACAATGTAATACAGATAATGTATCACTGACCGTGAAGGAATAATTGATTATATTTGGTTATTGCGCACGAAACGGCGGTTTTATAGATTGGCGTGTTTGGCGGCGTTTGCACCGTCGGGTACTACTAATTAACCTGTCATGAATTATTAATTATGCATTGAAGTCTGACTATTGAGAGTGAAATATTAGCGGGAGGGTCTATAAGGTTGGAGACCGCGAGTCCCGTGTTTTACATACTAATATCTTCCAGTCCATAATATCAAATGTTTATACATACATAAGTGCGGATATATATAAGCGATCACTGCAATTTACTTTTTCATCGTAAAAGCTTTTCATTTTATGCACAATCGTTTAATATGAGCTACACCTCTTACAGAAGTTTCGTCGAAACATGTTCTTAACAAAACAATGTTATTTTTCTGTTACAGGTGAGTTTGGATTTATACGAATTCTCATCGTCGATCATCGGTATGGGTAAAGCAATTAAATTATAAAATTTTTATTCATCTTGAGCCAAGAAATGTAGGTAAAAGAAACCATAATTACTCAAGCTTATTAAGAAGAATGCAAAATTAAACAAATATTTAGAAGAATGCAAAATTAAAGAATATTTAGAAAAAAGGATATTAGAATCTAAGGGATTAAATAAAGGTATTTAAAGATAGAAAGGTTAAAAGGAGTATAAAATTTAGAAGCAGTGCAAAATTAAAAGAATATTTTTCATCGATGAAAAATTAAACGAAAATTATTCCTTTAATCATAAAGTTCATTAAGTTACCAATCAAACAGATCCACAATCCACCGTAATTAAATATTGTATACTAACATGTTTGCTGTATATAGCTGTATGTACATATGCAATACCACTGGTATAGCCACAGCCTAATTATTAGGTTATGCTTTCGAATTTACCTCTGGACGAATGGTTCTTGCTTTGTAATGAGCAAAGAATTATTTCAAGTGTATTTTCAATTCTCATTAAAATAATTTAATATTCTATTTCATCTTTAGTATCATATGAATTGAGAAATTATAAACTGCATACAGTAATTACTCATTCGATGCTGTTATACTAACACTGTATCTAATAAGTGGTTACTTAAACATCCTTAAACAAGCAATGATTAATAAATTTGGGCATTTTGATACATTTTTCAATGACAGTGGCAATTTTATTTACAAATCAGCCAGTTATTTCAAGTGATACAATTTAATGATTGTTTCTGAAATTAATATTTACCTATTAATAACCATTATAAAAAACCTATCATTAATATATTTATTACTGAGCTAGGATCCATAGAAATACCATAGAAGTAATTTATTTGAAAGAATTCAATCAGTATTTTCATCTTTTTAAAATAATTAATTTTTAAATGTAGGAAAATAATTTACACGACTATACACGTGAATCACGCGGTAGTCAACCTACTAAGCTATAGTATCAATACTACAGTCAATACAAAAATTTGTTTAGCACGAATTTATTCTACAAAATAGCCTGGATAATTTCGGGAAAATACTCGGTAAAAGTATTTGAGAGAAAGTATGCAACGAACGTGCAGAATGGCGAAAATTACAAAGAGTTTTCACGATTGCACACGCCGTTTCTCTCGCAACGGGCCGAAACTCCGATTTCTAATTGAATGTGGGGCTCGCCTTACTTGAAACGTGACAAATTCATTCCGCGGTTTGACCGGGCTACGAAAATTGTGCCAACAGCTGTTCCATGTCGCTGGTAATGCAATTAAATCGTCAGAGTTTAATCGATACGTAACATCATACACTGCGCCGCGTAAAATTTATTACCGGCCGCCTATCCCTAGACAATGTTTAATAACACTGTGTGCCGGGAACCGTGGCGCGTGCGTTTTGCACAGGGCGATATCAGTTCTACTGTAAACGTGACCTACTCGAAGGCATTCGTTATAATTAGCGTCACGAGAACGCTCTGTCGTCCGCAAGCCGCAGGATGGAATTATCCGAATGTCTCAACCAGAATTACACGCGCTCGCGATCTCGTACCCGGTGATCGATGGATCACTTTCATCGCACACCCGTATTCTTTTTTCGCTCGCCCAGAATCATTAACACGTTGACGGATCACCCGCTCGGCGAGCGCAAAAGTTTGATAATATCTAAACAAGTTCGTTCGTAAAATGAAAACGGTGAATTAAGATTTATGATTAGGATTTTATATATTTGTGGCGAGAGTTCGTGTAATTTAAAAGAACAGAAAGATTACAAAAATTTTTTAATTAAAATATAAAAATTCGTAGGCTAATTTTTCTGGCGTTCATATAAGCGACACTGTAAGAATGATAGCTACCGCATCTATAATTCCGTACATTTTTCAATGAAAGACACAGTATTTACATATAAATGTGCATACCTTTTGAAGTATATAATAATTTTTCGATAAAAAATTTTTGCACTCCATGAAAAATTGTCAGTGTACCCTACTTCTCTTTCTCCTGAACATGCCCTTATAAGGTATAGACAAAGAATGTAATACCACATCGTTAATTTAATCATTTTTCCAGTGAAAGTCTCAGTATGTATACATAAAAATGCATACTTGAAGACGTATATAGTAATTCCTCGATAAAAAATTTTTCCAACCAAAGAAAAATTCTCAAATTTGACTCTACTCCCTACTTTCTCTTCAACAACCCTTTATAAGGTCTTGATAAAGAATGCAACACCATATCGTTAATTGTATGAATTTTCCAATGAAAGTTACCATTCTGACAAATAAAAGTACATACTTTAAACGTCACGTTACTTAGTACGTCAGTTGTACTAATACACGAACGCGTAAACTGTCAATCCATTATCCAAATGAGATAAAAATTTTGTTGACGCACTAAAATGATATTTCACGTGCTTGTACATACCGTGAGCATTGTAAAATCCATCTGTTAAACAGTGAGCTTCTGCCGTTTCTCATGGAAGACGATTCGAAAAAGGAAACCAGTCCGCGATTTTTCTTTTATTCTCGGCACAGGACGAATTGGGAAAATATGGCTCACGATGCGATACGCGGTCTACTCGAAATATCGGCCGAATATCGCGTCGCTTCGAATTGTCGTCGCACGCGGTCCATGCATTTCCTCGAGAAATCGATGCATCGATCGAGCTCGAGCGTCTGTACGCGTGTATATACGGACACCGCGATGCATGGGCGTTGCTGTCTTTCTCGGCGCGAAACGTCCTATCTGCCGGAAAATAGAACTTCACGATTTTATCTTGTTAGGGGGAGCTTGTTTTGAAGGCAGCTCGCGGATGCTTGCACGATGATTCAGAAGTGAAATTTATATTTCGCGAAAATCCAAAGCCGCAAACAATCGTGGACGCGCTGCCTCGCGTTTACGACTTCGTGATTCGATCATCCTGTTTACTGTCGCGTCATCCGTGCGTCAGTCATAAAATTGTGTGAAAATGCTTGAAAATGAATTTTTGTATTTGCTGATGATCCCCAATTTTATTCATAAGATTTAAAAAGATTAAAACTTTAAGTTACGTTAAATATTAACAACATCTTCGTCTCGGTTTTCGTATAAAGAATTTTTTACATCAAGAAATAAATACTTGCTCTGATCAAATTTTGATAAAACAGTCTACGAAAATAGAAAACAATTTTCATAACTGTGGTAAGTCTTTTCTGTTCTCATTTTATCGAATAAATTGCTTGAATTCCGCAGAACTTTTGTGGAATGAATAAAATAAAATCTATACCGTATGGGTACAGTTATTAAAAGTTATCATCATTGTTTTAACTTTCACGTCTGTTCACGTTTGATTAAATAAATTGCTTCGGTTTTGTGGAATTTTTATGGAACTGATAAACTAATGTTGGATTACGGTTATTAAAAGTTCTACAGAGTGAATTATGACTTTACCTCGCTCTTTCCGTGTCTATTGTATTAAGTAAATTGCGTTAATTATGGGGAATTTTTATGGGATTAAAACGAAATCTACATGCAGTGTTAAGGTTGTTAAAATTCATATTACGGTTAATTACTATTTAGTCATATTTTTCCTGTTTCTATCCCATTGAATAAATTGATTCGATTGTACGTATACAATTTTCTAGATTTCATACAGAAGTTAGTAGTGGCGAGTTAGGGTTAATTGTTTGGTGAAAAGGAAATCTTAAGACCGATCCACAAATTCTACGACGACAACCGCGAAAATAAGACTGCACTTGATACCAGACACACGAGGGTCTTCACGATATTCGGAATTGTTGCTGTATTTTCTCGTTCCTGAAACTCATGTTTGCATGAGCTTCGAAGTTTTATGACCGATCGATACGGCCGGCTTATAGTCAACGAGCTGCAGGGACCATTCCTTTTTCTCGAGATATGAGATGATCTACTTTACATTATGGCTCTCGTTTTACATTTCGGAGAAGCCAGAAATAGAACAGATCGGGAAATCGAGTAGATACGACCGCCATTTTGCTTCTTAATCGGTTAATACTGCCTGGTATACATTGCACCCGGTTGTATCCTGTCAGTGAATCCTGCCGTTCGTAGATATCTTTTGCAAGCCTAGATTCCGTATGGAAATTTTCACCTCTTTATGATTTATTTCGCGAAAGCACAAACACAAACAATTTATGACGCTGACTACAAGCAGAGAAGAATCTTTATTAATATGCTCGGTTTTTTGCATTTTATAAATTTACATGCGCATAATAAAGATCTGCAGTAGAATTAATAATCGCGACAATGAGGTAAGACCAATCGATTGTAATTTTTTTTTTAATTGAATAGACTAGATGATTCTATTTTTTATAGATACAAAGGGAATCGTGACTGTAGGATCAACGAGCCACTTAAAAATAATATAACATCAAAAAATTTATATTTAAAGAGGTCTGTGAACATTCTCCAGAAACCAGAAATTTTTTACTTTTTTTATGCAATCCTGTGGATTTTGGCGAGAAAATGCTGAAAATCCAAGTTTCAATCCTACGGGATCATTAGTTGAAAAGTGATCGGCAAGTTCTCGCCAAAATGTACAGAATTACATGAAAAAAGTTAAAAAAATTTTAGGTTCCTGAGGTAAAGTTGAGTCTATTGCTAAACTTCAGAAAAATAATTCACACTGCAAAACACTCGCTCCAAACTTAAGAATTTCATGAATCATGTAACATCACGTTCGTTCAATACGTTGAGTTTCCCAAGCCACAAAGGCAGTTCTCGGTTTAAGCGGGCCCGGCGCACGATTAAATAGGTATGCGCCTAATTTATGATCTAATTCGTGAACAACTCGTTGTCAGAGCTAACCCAGATCCAGTTTACATGAAATCTATGTATAACGCGGACTGGGTCGAAAGGCGCTTATCCTCGGGAAGGTCGACGGTGTCCGGCCTTAAGGGTTTCCCCGGGGTCGAGATTTTTTAAAAGCATCTTCTCTCGCAATTAAATCGTCCGTGTTTAATTGATCATTCGGCTATTCGGTTTTATCGGCGACGGACGAACGACTGCATTTATGGGGCGGTCATGGCGGTGGAGTGGAGGCTTCGGAAACTTTCTTCGATTCACTTAAAATTTCGCGGCGGATTATCTGCGGCTTGTTCGTCGCCGGCGGATCGGAAAAACGCGGCAAGTAATTAAGAAAGTAGCACGAACCATTCCGGGAACACAGCTAAATTACTCGGAAAAATTTAATTCTCTGATAATATCGGTCACGTGCATCGTTCCGCGGGGCTCGAAACTTTCGACGTTCCCACTCATCGACTTTCTTTTCGGTTAATTCCGTTGCTAATGACACTTCAACCAACCAACCTCTCCCCCCTCCCTTCAAGCCCTTCTTGAGTACTTATTTTGTAAATGGCCGGCCCGGAAGTTTAATGAAAATATTTATTGATTCGCGGTGTACTGCTGATGGGATTCGGCTGCTTTTCTCTTCGTAGAATGGAGATTATACTGCATTATACTTAATTCTGGTTCCGAGGAAACAGGTACAATTGCAGGTCAAACAAATGCAAAGCACTTTATTCTGTTCGCTTCCTATTCATTGTTTTGGGCAAAGCAATGCTACTTGAAAAGCATCGTTCGCTTAGGCAATATTTTATAATTGTTTGGGGTGACATTGATAAATGGAAATATTTATAGATTTTTACTATAGGAACACTGTATTGTATTTTTACTGTATCTATCATGATATTGTGTTAAGAAGCTGTTCAAATATTTTCTATCACCTTTTATATTTATTTCTGTTCTAGACTTTCTACTTCTATCGTTTAATTCTCTTAAGACACTATTCTAATAAATGCAAACGTTTGGTTTATAAAATAGATGCAGTTGTTTCTTAGATTACACTAAATTAAAGTAGTCATAATTGTGCTGAAAATAAAATAAAACTTAACCTGTATTGACGCACACGGTTTCTTGTATTTTAATCACGTCAGTGAATAAATATATATAACTCAGCTGTCTAGTTCGAATATGTCCAATGAATGTTCAATATACAGACCGCGAAAAATGTTTTTCGCGAATAATGTCGTGCCCAAATCAGCATTGAAAGTTCAACGACATGAAAAGATGAAATTTAGCTCGTCCAACGAAATTGAGAACGCAATTTGTGATCTGCCAGGTGTCTAATTTGGAAATGACTTCAGACATCTGCGAAACTCATAGCAGAGAAGCAAGGAAACCTAGTACGTCGAATGAAATAACTTCACAATTGCATTGACAGACAGGGGAGAACATATTAATTTGATAAGGTCCATGAACATCCCCTTGCGGGTTATTACATGGCCTGCCGAAGACGCGGGCGGGCCCTGTCTATTTTCCACGTGAACTCCACTTTTACCCTGACTGTTTCTTTAACTCATTCGTGTCACACAGCTGGACCATTTTCTCTGGAAACACCGTCGCAATCGGCTTACTGTCAATTAGATCGGTGCTTAACTCGTCTCGTTTCTGCGAAAACCGGCCTCGTTGTGTCGCGACGAAAACATTACTGTCATTCTCCGCGACACGTAAATCATTTTTAATATTCCACTGACATACCGCTTGCGACGTTTACATGACACCTTCGTGAAATAACGCACGGGATCTGAGGCAAGTATGTTCGTCGCTTGCTGATTTGTTGAAAGAATTTTTAGGACAATGCTGTGTAAAATATTACAACTACGTCAACAACAAGTGCGTCAAACAAATCTATATGAAGTCCTTAGACAAAACTAGAAAATCATTGTTCTTATGAAATAATGCAATAGAATAGAATGAAATAGTCGCGAACAAAACCTGACCATGCAAATGATTTTAATTTCGACAAATCGGTAATTATGCGTGAGATTGTTGTCGCAACGGCGACCATAAATTTCCGTAATAATCCAGGGGTCCAGCTGGATCTCTAATAATCCTCGACGCACATGGAGCATCGGACAGGACAGTTTTCGCGGGAATTAAAATGTCCGTCACACCGTATCCACGACGAGAGACCGTTGGCTGGCACACCGTCATGAATTTGTATTCCGATGACTGCAATAACTGAAATTTTCAGAGATGTGGGGGGAGGGGGGCCCGAGCACAGTGGCGCGATATATGATGAAGTAGCGCCACCGCCGCTTGAATATTTCAGTTAGATATTTCGGCGTGCCCGTAACACCGTATAACGCGCTGCGGCTTGTGGTTTCCGACTGATTTATACAATTGCACCTGGCCGTACGCATTCGCCCATAGAAGTCAAGAAGCGAAGCCAGTCACTCGAATTTTCTACTGTTTTAGAGATTGCTATATCATGCGCGACAGATCCACGCCGATCGGAATATTTCCTGCGAATTCGCCCGTGAATAATGTCGGGATACGGGTAAATTATTTGTTTGTTATTTTCTAAAATTAAAAACTGGCCGGGCCAATGTTTTTATCGCGAGTCGTTGGAGAATTGTGCGAAAATTTTTCGAAGTTGACGGTATCAGGGAAATGATCGTTACGCGTCGGTTGCGTTGGCGAAATGAATTTATTTAGCAATTATTTACGATGTCAAATGTGTTCGTAAATGTTGCTGTTCAGAGAATCAAATTAAAAACTGCAGGGAGCATTGTTTTCATCGCGAGTCGATGGGAAATTGTGTAAAAATTTTGCGATGTTGACGGTGCCATTTAAACGTTTATAATACGTCAGCTACGATTGCAATACAAATTTGCTTAGCAATTATTTACTACCAGCCTGTACTGTTTGTAAGTCATTTCGACTTGTTGGCGGTAGCAAATGTTTCTAGATTGAAAGCGCAAATATTGCTGACTTCGTGTATTGTGCATTAATATTTACTTGAGAATCTAGTTTATTCTGTAATGGTGTATCCATGTTTATTTTGGGTTTGATAAGTGGTTTAATTATTTATGAATAACAGCGCATTTCAACAACGTGACAAGAAGAAATCGCGCCACGTGTTATGTAAATCATTCGTCGTTTCACGTTGAAATTCATTTTGTAGTTACACGAATTAATGTAACATAAATTTATGCGGAGGTTTATTGCACCCTTAATGTGCTTCACCTAAGTGCCCAAATACACGGGAAAGCATTTTTAAGAATGCAGAGCGCTGTAGTCGTACTATTGACCCGGATTAGGCGTGCAATCAGCTCAAATATTCTCCGAACTTTTTGCTGTTGCACAAGCACTTTGAAATTAAATTGAAATTAAATAATTGTCGTGGTGAATTACACAAAACGAAAGCATATGCAAAAAGAAGCTATTTTTATATTTTGCAACGTCACGGCCGTTTAAATCATTCGCAATTAATATGAAAATATTGTTCGAAATTAAATCTTTTATGTAGCGACACGAGAAAAATAATTTCCATAGAACATATTTTTAGTTGGAGCATATGAAAAATTAATGAACTTCTATTAAAAAAAAAAATTATTCCACCACGTCTGGTATCAGTTATGGTTTATGGAGTACTATTTCACATGAAATTGCATATTCACGTTGCTTTCGCAGTACAACAGTCTTTAGGCTCAAAGCGGAATATTCTGATTCTAAGGTGTATTTTAAGTGTTTCGATAGCAAATAATAGTTTTTTCTACACAATGCCTACTTACATTATTATTTTTATGTTACAACTACATGGTGCATGAATGCACAGATGCATGAAATACAACACTTTATAATAGTTTTAGCTAGCATGTTAAAACAATAAGGGGTACAATTGGAAGAGCACCGTGTTTACGCTTGTTCCCCTAATTCCATCACGTTCTCGTTGCACCGAAGCAATTTCCTTGGCATTGAAGTGCTGCGTGACTTTGTTTGCACGATAGTTTCTCGCGCGTGGGAGAAGGAAAGTGGAACGGAACAAATGAGAAAGGTTAAAAGTAGCATCGCCCAGTTTCGAGGGAAGATAGGCGAACAGTTCCTCGCGGGAGTCGTGCATCAGCAACGAAGAAAATCAGCCAGGTGATCGGAATGACGTATCCCTTTGGATCCGGTCTCTCGTCGGAGATACCGTGGCGCCGCGGTCGCAGAGCTATAAATGCAGGGGGAATTCTGCGGTGCGGTCGAACGATCACGTTCTGCGGTCTAGCCGCGTGTTATGTATGGCAATCTACCACGTTCGTGTATACGTACCGAATTTCTCCTTACCCGCCAGCATTTGTTTCGAGCAACTGTTCGCAGCACGCGAAAGTTCATAATAACGTGCCGGGAGCGCAATTTTGTACCGAGTGCCGCATGCGGTACCCGCGACAAATTGTGAGAACCATCTACCCCGAGTCGAATTCCAGCCGTAGCTTTCGTGAATTCTCCCAGTTCCGCCGTTCTGTTATCGCTTTATTAAAATTTTATCGTTTATCGCAGACCCATCGATCCCATTCATCAATTTTGCCACACGGAATTTTTCTTTAAACTTTAATGGATCCTAAATAGCGAAAATTTATGAAAAACACAATTGCATGATTCACAAGATGTAGGAAGGGTCAATAGAAGAAGTTGCATTCATAGTCTAGTCATACAACACGGACTTTCAACTTTCATTTATGTCCTGAATATATCGAAAATTACTACGGAAATTTATTCTCAAACTCGTCTGAAGTTAGCTCTCCAAATTCAGTCATTATTCTCCGAGCAACCTATAGGAAATTGTTAATTTACCAGCTTTAATTTAGGACCAAACGTTTGAGAATCAAAGAATTATTGGAACTATTTTCAACGGCACTAGAATCCCCGATAGTTTTAGAATATATTTTGAAAACAGCACCATCGTTGACAGTTTCAGATCCATTTTTGGAAACAATAGAATCAGTGGTGGTATTAAAACTCTTTTAAACAGTATTAAAAACCTTGATAGTTTTAGTATAAATTAAAAAAGGGCTAAACTTTACTTCACGGAACCAAAAATTTTTTACTTTTTTTTTTAATGTAATCCTTTAGATTTTGGCGAGAAAATGCCGAAAGTCCTAGTTTTAATGTTAAGAATTCAGTGGTTCAAAAGTTATGCGTGTTTAAAGTTGGGCGATTTTAAGCCCGTTCGACAGGTAAGGGCGCCGCCATAACGACCGGAACCGCTAGGTGGCAGTACAATACGTACCTAATCCCGATTGCGGCTCCACTCATTGGACGATATCCGAGTATATACTGATATGGCGGCGCCCTTACCTGTCAAAAACGCAGAAAATCGCACATCTTTACACATGCATAACTTTTGAACTATTGATTTCTTAGGATTAAAATTGGGATTTTCGGCATTTTCTCGCCAAAATCTACTGAATTACATAGAAAAATGTAAAAAATTTCTGATTTCCTGAAGTAAAGTTTAGCTTTAAAAGGTATACTCGATAACAATTTCAGAACAAACTTTAAAAGTAGAATCAATGACATTTTCAGAACCATTTGTAAAGACAATAGAGTTAACGATAGTTATAAAAGTATTTTCTGAAGCATTAAAAGTACTCAGAGTTTTAGAATAAATTTTAGAAACAGCCAATGACAGTTTCCGAAGAATTTCTCGGAACAGCAGAAAACTTGATGTCATCAAAGTTGTTAATCAGCCGGAAATGGTCGCGAGTTAGCATAGATAATATATAACAAGAGTCGCAGAACAGAGAGCGCGGAGAAAGTAATTAGCTATATTAAAATGAACACGTTCCTCGTGTACACAGCCGGGGCGAAGAATCCCCAGAATATTCATACGCTCTTTTTCCAGATGAATATCGAAATGAAAGTCCGGTACAGTATGAATGGGGGAGCCCGAGATAGGACGGAGAGTTTTCTTTTTCATGCGCGGTGCAGTTTCAATGGTTCACGGGGGAAATCTACGAAGTGGTTATTAAAATTCAATCTGGATCGTGATCACGCAACAAGGAAAATAATCTCGGGGAGACAGATTTCCCATATTTTTCTTGTCTACAGCTGTTTCCGGAAATTGCAATTTCATTCGGCAAGATACCAGCGACGTCATGTTTTTTTTCTTTTTTTTTCCCCCGAAAACAACATAATCAAATTATATCCAATATTTCAAAACATTCGCAACTGTTTCAAAATCTGGAGCACTGTAACTCAAGTCTGAATTTAATTTTTTGACGAAACTTTTGTGCATAATAATGTTACAAAATGCAAACTTTCTGGAACGAGAAGCGAGAAAAAGGATTGCCTAATGGAATTACAAATGAAAAATTGCGTGGGCGTTGTAATCAAGGGAAAGACAAAAACGTATTCGTATATCAGCTGCATCAAATTCCACCGTTGCAAATGAACAATGATTACACGACCATTGGCGAAATAGTGTCACTTGATGTATTAAAACGCTGATAGATTGAACGATTAGGTGTTGAAAATTAGAAAAGTTTTGCTGTTGTTCAGGTGATTTTTTTACTGCAATGATACAATCGTTGGCGTTATAAGATCACTGAAATTACAAAATACATACTTCTTTCAACAACGTTAAAATAACTGAAAACGTGGCAACACTCCCACACACATACGTACGCGCGCACTTTTTCGCTTTTTCCCGGGGCAAAGTCAACAAACAATGGCGGCCGGCCGCGCGATACTAAAAAAAGATAAAGCCCGAAAGTTTCACCGTTTACTCCCGGAACAGTTTTCTTCTTCGTTCGCGACCCGAAAAAGAACCCGGATGAAAAGAGAAAAACGACATCATGCAGGGGAGAAAGAAGGAGGCGAGTGCATCGGGGATGCACCTAGTGGACTCATTAGCCAAATGAAGTACCGATGACGGGAACGACGGCGCACGCAGAGCCCGGCCATGTCGTAATTCCCGCGCAAGCGAAATTGGTAATGCCAGAAGGACAACGAAGACCGCGACGGCGATACGCGTGACCCAGTTTGCCGACGTATTTCTCTCTCTCTCTCTCTCTCTCTCTCTCTCTCCCTTTCGCGGAACCCTTCACCCTTTTCCCTTCCCGAACCGCCAATACGCGGAACGGTAATGAGTCTGGAACTTGCGGCTGCGGCTACGATATCGCCACACCATATCAGACCCTCTTACAGGACCGCCGGATGCTTTAATTATCGTAATACGCTGATTATCGAGCAAAGAATCGGCCCGAGCGACCGACACGAATCCTTTACCTAATATCCGAACAGCTTTGCTTCGGCCAGATAACTGTTAAACGCCACGAATGGGCCGTCGGACACGTTAATACAGCCAAATCTCTTTTTTCACAAAACCGTGCAAAAAATGTGTAAATTTAACTGTATCTATAATTTCTGAAATATGTACAATGGATCCAAAAAGTATTAGGTTCTTCTGTGTAATATGACCGATTTTAGAATGCAAATGTTACGAAGCGTTTATACGCATAATTATTCGTGTGGAAAAATCGACAAATTCCGATCAATAGCTCAGAGCAAAATGTTCGGGGCTCAAAAAGCTCATGTTTCGCGCAAACCTGTGCCTTCCTCCCTGCAGCCAATCAACTGTCACGATCTTCATTTAGTTGACAAGAGCGACACAGTCGATTTCGAGCTTCCTCGCTGGAAACGAGGAAACGTAATCCTCTATTGTTCTTTATCAGAGCACACGGACCGATGGTTACAAGGGGGTGGCTCGCCTGTTCTAACCATCTGCGAGGGATGGGGAAGAATTCTGTCAAGAGAAGTGACAGGAGGAAAGGTGTCGATAAAAGAAAATGGCAGGAAAAAGTGTCTCGTCGGTATCTAGTAGGTTAGAGAACAAGCAGAACGAAAGACGAAGCAGGAAGAGTGAAGCTTGGACGAAAAAAGACGGAGGAAGATTCGAAGAGGTGTCGGAAAAAAGACGATGCCTCGTTGCAGGCAATAGCCTGATCGAACTGGGGGATAAAAACTGGAACGAAGGGGAATACCTGCAGATAATTACCAGGATCATCCATCAAACCTCCCCCCCCCCCCTCCGCCCCTTTATCTTATTCTTCTTCGTCGCCATGCGTTTTTGCTATTCGGCTTCATCTTCGCTAAGAACTACCGAGCACAGACCGACGCTGCAGCGAATGGTGACAGAAATACTGAAACAAATCGCTATAAGATTCCCTTGGTTCCCCGGAATCGATTCTGCACTGATCTGTAGACTGAGCTTTGTGGAGGTTCCTTGTCGAATTTCAGTGTATTCGTGATAGAGTGATCTCTATCTCTGTCTGTTTTTCTTGTATTTTTCGCTGCCTTCAACAGAGAAAGCGATTTCCTCATTTGAAACAGGTGCCATTTTTACAGATGATCGAATTTCTTAATAATTCTACTGTAAATTTTAGACAATACCTTCTAGTATAAGAATAACCACGGCGGCCATCCGTCGATGTACCAATATTAGGCCATTCCTCCAAAAAATATTTCTGTCATTTTTTAATATTTTGTTCTGAAAAAAATTGAGAATGAAGCTAAGAATTGTACTAGTATCACTGTGAAAAATCAGAATTTTTCACTTATTATGTGGCGTTATTATATAGCGACCCATATACCAATAAAAATATCGTTTCAGAAATAGCTGATAACTCTGCCATTTTAAAATATTTTGTTGTGAAAAAAATTGAGAATAAACTTCAGAGTTACGTTAATAGCACTGTAAAAAATCGGATTTTTCACTTACGAATTGTCCGTAAAAAAATTCCAGAAAACAGCATGGTTTTGCATAGTCAAGGTAGTCTACCTTGCACTTCGACAGGGGCTGATGAAAGTTTTGCGAATTGCAGCGCATGCGATAATGCACTTGTCGCCGTAAAGTTCGTCCAGTGCATGGTGCAGCATCTATCGAGCAAAGTAACAGGGAGACCGAGCCCGATATAACACCGGCGGATTGAAATATTTACGAGGCCATGCATTCATCGATCCGTTCGGCCTTGTATATCGCCGAACGATTCGAGAATACGTGGAATACCAATGCCAATAAAATATTAGGCGGACAATGTACGCTCGTCTCCTTCGAATCAATTGCTGCTGGCTCCATCTATCATCGCGGCATCCGGTCCCCGGTATCCTTCCGTCGTTGAGATACTGCGGTTTCCATATCACGCCGGATAAAAGGAGCCTTTGTATTTCCATATTATTGAAATACAAGAGCAACCGCGGAATGAAAGAGCCCACGGGGAAACCGTGGTGTTATTCACGACACGGCCGACAAGAAAGCCGGTCTCCTACACCAAGAAATGGCAAAATGTATTGTAGATTCTTCCCGCGCGTCTTTTGCACCGTTTGACGCACTGTTTGCGATTCCCGTTAGCTTCGCATTTAACATTTCGCGGAATGTGTTCCGGAGAACTCGGTTATCTTGTTCTACCTTTATTGATTGCCGTTGGAACCAGGTTAATGCTTGTCATCACGGACTATGCTCTAGCACTGTTCTTTGTTTTCTTTCGAGATAGTATTTATTTTCTAACTTTTATCAATTTTAACCCTCGTACACACCTCAGAAATAACTGCACAAACGATTCTGCCATGATTTCGGGACATTTTTGTTCTCCATCTTAATTCAATCAATTGTGTATTATTTTTAATCTAATATTTGAAATGAATAAAGACAAAGGATTTTAAAGTATCATAATTGTTATCCAAGGAGTGTATAAAAATTAAAAATTAAATTATGTACTATGCTATTATTAGACTACGAATTTTATGCATATTTATGAAAGGAGTTAATGGAACGAGAAATAGATTTTTATTCTTCTCCTTATATTATATCAGTGGTTTTGATGTTCTGTTTTCCACTACCAATTCTAGTACACTCTTTACTGGCGTATTTTTATCATGCATAAACGCTTGTGTAATTAATAAGTTAGAAGTTTTAATAGTGTATCAATGTAATGTTGACTAGTATATTATGATCTTGAGTAAAATCTTGCATATTTTATTGATACAATGTTGTACGACTAATATGTTAGATGTTTTAATTTTCTGGTTTTTTGGATTTTAGAATTTAAGCGTAAAGTCTGGATGGTGTATTTATACGAAATAATTCAATAGCAACTGTAAACCCGAACACCATCCGAGAAATTAATTTTCACGGACCAGGTCGTGCTGCAGTAATCCCCTTTATCGGCTTTGTAACCGATGGTTATCGGATTTGAAGTTTAAGATAATTAGTGCTGATTACGTTTCCTCACGGAAAGCTATGGCGCCACATTCGTGAAATCTTGTTGCGTCTCCGAGGACGGTGTACGATGTAAATGCTGCTTAAATGGACTTTGTGCCACTGAACCGTCAAACAAACATAATTTACACATTCTGTCTTGTTGCTGGTGAAAACTAGGTCGTCATTATTTCAATCAACCCAGCCGCTATCTCGACGTAAATACATCGTTAATTTCAACGTATATCAAGCCACGATATCGTTCTTATAGTTCGCCACATTCTCGAAAACTTTTGATTTTAATTATGATGAAATTCTTCAACAAATACTAATACTAGACAACGGATTTTCATGAATTTATGGAATGTCTGCATTTTCATAGTCCTGCTTTATTTTCATTATCAGTATATTTTTAGATCACGAATAGTATATCCTTCTTGTTCTGAGTTTTATAAAATGATTTATGAAAACGGAAATTTTTGTGAAGTTCCACAATCTAGTATTTATAAAAGTTAGAATTGAACCGAGTTATTCGAGCCTCTCTGTCCCTCGCGGGGTATGCCCCCCATTGTAGGGGATAGGCAAACTGACTAAGATCGTGTAGCTCCGTTTGACTTACGTCGAGACTTTACTGTACAAATTCCTAAGAAAAATAAATAAAAGCATACGTGTTATGATTTAATTACGACAAAACACAATAATCTTATTTCCCACAAACTGAAAGTTATTCACTGTGATTTCGTGAAATGTATTTATGATATAAATCATCCAAGACAGATCCCAGTCTCGCATTTCCACCGTGTAAAATAATTCAGTAGTCCATTAGTCTGCGAAATGATGGTCGCAGAATCTTCCCGAGATATTTTCATCGTCGGGACAATAATTCCATCCGCGTCTTCTGGGCTACAGCACTGCCGACAAGACTTAATTAAGGGATTGTGTTTCAGTCTCCACCCATCTTTCCCCTCTTCTTCAGGCCCGAGCCATGTTCGAGCAGCCTATTTTCCGACAGACTGCGGTGCTCGATACCGACGTTATCTTATTTTCAATTAACTTCTTCTGCCACCACGATTGCCACCGGCTGGTAACATGCCGGGGAACCAAGGGGCCGGAACTGTTTGCCAGTGGAGGAAACCACCCGTCCTCGATGCACACCCGGTTCGAAATAATCCGCTCGATTAAAAGCGGCTCGCCGCACCGAAACACGCGAAAACATTCACATATACTCGTCCGAGAAAAAACCGAGTGTCTCAAGAAAATTGCTTCCACCCCCCATACACTTTTCCTGCAGGAAACATTGCACTAATCTGCGCTCATCACGTTTAATACAAAAGTGGTGGTTCTTCAGTTGCACTTGTATAAAATTTTGATATTGCAATTATTTTATTTAATGACGATTAAATCTTTAAGATGTGGCGTTAAACCAAATATTTTTTGCATTAAATGGCTTATATACGCAGGTTGTTCAGCAGGAAGCGATCCCCTCGAATATATCTCTGAAATATGTTTCAAATGAAAGTTAAATGGTTTCGAAGAAGACATAGTTCTATGTTAATGATTTTGTTTTCAGTGGAGGAATAGAAAAATGAAAAGCCCTTTTAATTTTTTTAATGGAACTATGTATTTTTGAATACCCCAATCGATGTAGCTCATTATTCTCCATAGAAAATGATTAATTTTCTTATATCGTAAAATCATTGGTTTAGGAGATATTTCAATAATTATATTTCATACATTATACATATATTTTTTAAAAATTAAAATTGGCCACTTCTCGGTCTCTTCAATCGGCCCATAAAAAGCGATGATTATCAGAAGGTGCCATGCAAATAAAATTCAATTATTAACTAGTATTGCGAGCCACCCCTCGAATTTAAGTGACTCGACCTCATCAGACGACTTTGCCCAATAAATTGGCAGTTTCCCTGTGTTCTCGGGCGCAGCCAAAAAGAACGGGAAGACTGTGAAGGTAGACAGTTGGTAGTGAAAAGCACAGTGACAAAACACGGACAGCGCCCTTTGGAAAAAAGAGGCTCTAGGTGTCGGCGACGAGCACGAAACGTATGGCTCCCTCGAACTGCCCTATTGCAGTCTCCAATAAATCGAATGTATTTACCAGCACATGGACGGGCGTTTAACGTGTACGTGTAGACGCACACCTCCGGCTGTGCACACACGGCAGGCTATGAATGCCGGAAGCCCACAATGGATCGCGTTTACTCGTCAAACAACCACGGATATACCCACTTTTATCCGTGGCTTTTACGCGGTCACACGGTCCCACGCACACACGGATGCCAACGCCAGAAACACATATACACCGACTGGAGACTCGACTTGATATGTTTCTCTCTCTCTCTCTCTCTCTCTCTCTTTCTTCTTTCTCTCGTCTACCTCTACCCCGTTATTCACTCGATATTAAAGTTTTTAATATCGGCAAGCGAATTGGTAGCAAGTCAATGCCTGGCTTCGGTTTACCCCTCGTTGCTTCGGATTTTGGAGCTGGATCATTCTATGGCGGCCATATTTTCGCGGAAAGAAATTGCTGCTGTGTTGCCAAAGATTTCGTATCGGCTACCGATTCCACGTTCTTATGGTAGAAGCTTTTCGAATCGAATAGTCAGGGAAAGAAGCTTCGATCACGTGTACCTTGTGTGATGCTAGTAACTGGATTGCGGGTTTTTATGCAAAATAAACATTTAGAGTCAGTTGTAAGGACGAGAATTTATATGCAAAAGTATTTTTATTTCCAGTAATTTGAATAAGTCTGAAATAACGAATCAATATTTTTAAACTCATATAATGTCTTCATTATAGTTCACTTACCCAGGTTTTCTATAAATGCATTAAATCATACTTACTAATAACGGACTGTGGAATGCAGAATGTGCAGTTTCTGCAAAAATAATTTGAGCACCCATTGTCATTGTATTGTATACAGATCACTGTATTTGCAATTGTATTTCTGGACTGAAATGTGTAACAATTTGTCTCTTTTTACTAAATGAAATAATACACAAATATGCAGTCTGCTAGAGCAATGACAATCGATTGTTTCTTCGAGACATCAAAAAAGTCGAATCTTCTTCCCCCCCTCGTTTTTAAATTGGTCTTCGTATTTCTACTTTTCGGTGCTCGTTGTCGTTTCGTTTTGTTGTTCTATGGATTGCTTGTGTCCAGGACGAAATGCATGTTTTACCGTATGGTTTTTGTTCCGCATCGTGTACGAATACTTTTGCAACAACGTCGATCGAAGCATTTCCCTTGTCCTAACTCGTTTCTCGAATTCCTGAATATTTCATTGAGGTGACGCGCGCGTTTACAAGTTACCGCGAATTTTTCTATTTCGAAACGTTGCAATCAGCTGTGCGCCACGGTTCAGGTGACGCTCTTGGTCCAGAAGCAATCGATCGGCAAAGATAACAAGAGAAAAAGGGAGAGTTCTGCTTCGTCTGCGAAATGAAACTTGCCGCCATCCGACGAATTCAGAGTGATGGAAGCGGAAACGTAAGATGTCGGGTTCGTTTTGACGGAGTGACTTCTGCTGTTCAATGTATTCGATGGTATTCCCTCACTTCTGATTGGTATACAATAACACTAAAATTGAACGTACAGTAATTCACAGCGTTAGCCAAAATTACACCTCACACATTCAAAACAGAAAACGGTTACTAAACTTTTACAATTTAATTCCAAAGTGTAAGGATGGCCAAAGGAAAAAAGGGGGTTACACTCAGAATACTTAAAGTCTGTTTATTTGCGGAGTCCTAGAGGTTGCCCTCGTGCGCGCTACGACAACTACAACAATAATGACAGCTTAACAACGACAACTACTTAACAACTCAACAACTGCTTAATAACTCGATAACTGCTTAATCACTAACTAACCGCTCTCTTTGCATCGCTCTACCTTTTTAAAGGTTTCCGCTTGGTAGGCGGTTACCTCTCGATGACCAATCGCAATAGCCAAATATTACTACACGCCCTCGAAGAGGCGACGGGGTGACGAAAACTTAAAGGTCCGCATTTGGTCCGCAGATGTCTTACGGTACGTCAACGACTATTGAGACCTTTAGCTAAAAAAAGGAAGTCTCTAATAAATCACCATAAAACAAGAAGTTTCGCAAAATCTCAAAAATAGCCTGAAGTCACGTCCGTACCGTAATCATAAACTGCGCCCTTGGTTTATGGTACCCTGCCGCGGCCCGCACGGGCCGCGATCGCCGAAATCCTTACAAAAGCTTCAGGTTAAAACATACTAGATCTTGTTCTGCGCTTTGAATATGCACTGACGGAACATAAAATAATTTGCGTTGCTTTAGTCAGTGCTTCACCCATGAACAAATACGTTACTATTACGAATGCTACATTCTGGTGAAAAATCAAGAATAATCAAGTCTGTACCATGTCATTTTAACGCAAGAAATTAATACCATAAAAATCTAGATTAAACTAGGGCAACCCAGAAATTTTTAACTTTTTACTATATAATCCTGTACATCTTAATCAGAAGATACCAAAAATCGTTTTAAGGCGAGGAATTCACTGGTTGAAAAGCTGTGCGTGCTTAAAGTTGTTGGTAGATTACACTTTGTTCTGTCATCGAACAGTAATTAAAATGTACATAATCATATATGAGATCTTAAGGTGGCCGGCTGGTCGACTCTGTGTAACCACACACATGCATGAAATCCATATACGTATATGAACTTGCAAGGGTCAAAATCTTGACAAATTGACGCTTCAATATTGCAATGAGCAGTTTAAAAGTGGTCATTTGTGTTTCCTAAAAGTCCAATCTAGGTCTGTCCAGAGCCCAAATTGCGAATTTCTACCTGATCGTGGAGTAATTTGCCGGCCCCCTTAAAGAGAATTGGTGTAATCCAAGTTGGTTGAGATTAGGTCGACAGTAAAAATTAAAAAATTTCTGGATTGCTAAAATGAAGTTAATAAAAAATCTATATTTTCCTCGCCAAAAAATTGCAAAGTAATTTTTCTGACTGTTCAAACAGAGTCGAAATTCGTAGAGTATTGTTGATCTTCTTATTTTATCACTCGAATAATTTCATGCTGTTACAATAAAATTAAATGTTTGTTCAATTTGTGATGATTTGAGATAATATCGGGTACAAACTAAAAATATTTTCCTGCCAGGTAATTTCTTTTTTAACATTTATGCGATCACTCACATGTTTCCTTTCTAGACGTACATGTACTTTTTTCTCGCGTAATGCAGCGATCATTAAAATGCATGCAGTTGCGCCGACCATGAGTTGCAGTCGCGAAATAATTCCCGATTCAGAGCGATTTACCTGAAAGTCCAAATATGTACAGTGTAAATGTTTTTTCGTGTTTTCCGTTCCGCCGTTTTTTCTTTGATGTACTTTGGCAGTATTTAACAGCCAGACAGGAAATATCCGACGTACAATTAATTCTGGATCGTTGAAGGGGATTAGCATTGCACTCATTTAGACAGGAAACATTCGGTCCCCTCCTCCTCTTTTCTTCCCCTGTCGGTCAGAATTGGTTTATTGCGACCTGGGAACTTTGTGAAACCGGTAACCGTGTTTTCGTTTCGGAGTTTTCAGTTCATTTCGAGCAAGATAAATTCGAGAGCGTTTAAAGAGAGGTACTGTAAAGCTTTCGGGATAGTTGTTCGTACTGTTACTATACCGTGTAACGCTACACTGTATTACCGACAATTTACGTTCGATTAATTGCACCGATAGTGAATCCGGAAAGATTCGAACAATCCTTCAATGAACCGTACCAGTTCTTTAATTAAATTACATGAGATAATACGTTAAAGTTTTTACAACTTCTTAAATTAAAAATTTAACGTTTCCACTCCTCGGTGCGTTGTTGATTTAGTTTCTAGTTACGAGTAGACTGCGAATTTTATGCGTTTGCAACCAAATTGAATACGTGACATGTAAAACTATAATAAAAACAGTTTTCAACTATTATGAAAGTGCAGAGTTCACGTAAATGTGCAATAAAATTTCTGTGAATTCACAATTAAATTCTCTAAGCTCGTTTACTCGACACATCTGTATTTGTTGCACGTGTAGAAAATGTGGAAGCTCCGTTGCGAGTAAACTTCGCGCATTTATTACTTACGCAAACATTTTCAGCATCGTAGAACGCAAATGTGGAAGCAACTTAGTAATTATGTATATTCTACTTTAAATGAAATTTTAGAACGTATTCCTGACAAAATTGCCTAACTTGATAAAATGTAATGTCTCTTTTAGTGAACGATGAAACCGCAAGTGAGTGCAGATATTTATAATCGTCTTCACCTCCCAAAAAGACTGGAGGGATGCGAACAATTTTCTCGTGACATGTTACTCTTTCTTTGAAAAAATGCATGAAATTTTTGTTCTTAAAAACAACCGATCTAATTATTCTAGATCTCTGAAATTCCAAATTCAATTTCCAGATTCATCAAAGCATAACACAATTGCGGGGTTTCCGACACAGCCATCAAAAAATCAATTTCAATCGGGTTCTCCCATTCAAAGACAGTCCCCGGCGAAATTAATTATTCCCACAATCATGGTCGAGCAATTAATAATTCCAAAGAGCGCGTTTTACCACGCGGTTTATAAATCACCGAGGATTTATGGTCTCGTCGGTAAGTAGAGCAGAAATCTGTCTATCTCGTAAGCAAGATCGTAAAACCATTTCGCAGCTTATCGTACAGATCGCGGCTCGTTCTTCAGGTGTTGGCCACGGGTGGACAAGGAAATGGAATGTTTTCGAGCCAACCGGGACTCATTGATCAGAGAACGGTGTACCGCACCGGGGAAATCGTTATTCGCTGTTACAGCGCCGCGAACAGTGTTTTTAAATATTTCATTAACGCGATAAGAATCGCGGGGGTGGGTTTTGTTCCTCCGGGCGGTTGATTCGCGGCAACAACGGGAATAAAATTGTCCCCCGTAGGCAGAGAGAAATGAACAACAACCGCTCGTAACTTTTACTCCGCCGACAAATGGACGCGTTTCGAAGGTCGATAACAATCAGCCCGGATTGTGGAACACAATACGGAACGGTGCGCGATAATATTTGAGCGAGCGACGGTGAACTCGGCTTTATTTTATTCGTAAATCGGGACGATCCACTAAAAAACAGATTAATATACGACTATCTTCCGGATATCTTCATAAGTCTCTCTCTCTCTCTCTCTCTCTCTCTCTCTCTCTCTCTCTCTCTCTCTCTCTCTCTCTCTCTCTCTCTTACGTTTATGCATATTGCATTCGCGAAGGGTTCGATCGTAAATCCGTGGCACCCTCGCCTCGGTGAGCTTGTAATATGTCCCGTAGGGTGCAGAGACTCCGCAATTGTCTCGTTGTACTTCTCTAATGGATATTTATTGTCGTGGAAGGGTGTAGAGCACTCGCGTCGACAGGTTCATCTAGTATTCCAATTATGGTGGCCCGTTGTCCTTTGTATCCCGTTTATTATCGCGAAAATTAAAATGGAGCAGATTTACGAAGGCTCTTACAAGAGGTGCGTTGGACAAGGTACAATCGCATCTTATGTTACTGGAAACAATGTTCTGTGTGTGTGGCAAAAGTCAGGAGTGCATTATACAGTATGTACGTGATAAATAAAAATAATTGGATTGAAATATAGGGGTGGTTTCTATTTGTGCTCGTGCCGATACGATTTTATTTGGTTCGATAGAGCTCGGCCCGAATGTGTTCATATTACAGTGCAACACATATATTAAAATACTTCAATAGTGACTGTTTTAATATATTGTTTATTTTTAGGGATCACATCAACATTCTATGTCATTAACGACCACATTATACAATCCAATCTTTTAAGTCTGTATACATATCGGTAACCATTATATTTCATAATAAGAAGCTACAACTGGGAGAAATTCAAGAACAAACGCAATATTTTTAGACAGTGTCTAATTACCCTTAAAAATATACCAAATAAAAATTATTTGAAAAATAGTAGATTCTACTTAAAAAATAAAACAATTCGGAAGTTTCTGTTTCATTGACACGTAAATAAAAAAAATTCAGATAATAATTCAAGTCCCAGAAAAAAATTTCTAAAACAAATGTATTTAAAACCCGAGCACATATTACTTCAAACATAGAAGAAAACGCACCACGTGTCCATGAAACGCGAGCAATTTCAGTCGAATATACGAATCACGGCGTTTCCAAAGTAAATGTTTAAAGAGGCTACTTTCGCTGGCCTCGGACAAGTTCAGTCGTCGCGTGTCTCTCGTTCACCTGGTACTACCTGCTGATATGTCCAATAACAGAGGTCTGCTCCCCTTCGCTTATGTTTCTTCCCTTTCTTTCTCTCTCGTCCGTTCTCCATGTTCCCCGGGCATACCGGTAAGCACAGAATTACAGTTATCCGTGAAAATAACTGTCCGCATGCTTCGTGTTTGTTCGACTCCGTCTCTAATTTCACGGGGAACCATCCAGTCAGTCGGGATAGTACTTCGTGTTATTCCGGCGTCCCATAAAGTTACGATCCCGTGTGCGCGTATCTTTGCGCCCGCAACCGGGATAAAATATGTACCGGTTGAATTTGCATATCCGAGAGTTCAACATAAGCGTCAAATCTTTGGTAATCAGCTCGCTGCTCCGCGGATCTTTATGACTTATTAAGATCGTGATGAATGCACAAGGTTTTCCTGCTTCAGTTCGATTTATTTTTTCATCGTTCTATTTGCCGCGGAACTCTGGTCTATTTTTTCGAAAATATTTTCAGACGGTAGATACCAAAAATACTGTTTCAATTCGCTTCGGTGTTTGATGAATGCAAATTGCTAATTTCGTACGTACCCTTCAATAAATCAGGAAAGTCAAGATCAAATCGCCTTTACTTTCAATGTTTCCAAAAGAAGCAATATCATCGGGATGATAATTCGCAGAGTATTTAGCTGTTCTAAAATTTAATTCAAGCCTGAGAAATGGAATTAATATTTGACATTTTAAGTCTTCCGCAGCATACGCATTTCAGAGACACCGCTGCACTTTCCGAGCTTCTATTAGATTTTTGTTATGCCAAAAGAAGCCGTATCGTTGCGTTGATAATTCGCGGAGCATTTCGCCGAAATTCCGTCGAAATTTGCTTCGTACGTAAACAGGTATTTCCATCGGTGATCTACGGTTTCGTGTGCCTCAATCCAATCATCCTGCACATACACACGGCAAGACTATTTTCCAGTTTGGCCCTGGAATTCCATCGCTCCTGTGTTCTGTCACAAAGGGAGAGAGAGGGGGGGAGGCTGAAAAGCGTCCTTTGATTTTCATCGCGAACCAGGATGCATCATGGGGCGTCGAACCAGCGCGAAAGTATTTCCATCGTTCTTCCTTTTCGGAGATTTTTTTCAGCGGATTTGCGCCGGTTTCCGCCTGCATGTCTGCTACCAATGCAAACGAAAAATAGAGAAAGAAAGAGAGGAACAGAAAGGAAAAAAAAGCGCGGAAAAGGGAGGCGAAATAAAAGCAAGAGGGGCCTCGTAATCCGCGTTGCCTCATTATCCGCGGGAGAACGCCGCGAATTTTCGTTAGCATACACTTGCCCACCTGTGTTTGTACGTGTGCGTACACTCTGCGGGGGTGTCGGGGTTCGCTGGAGGGGAAATTGTGCTTTGGTTTTTTAAACTATGATTGTTTTCGGCAAATATTACTTTAGTTCCTCCGGAATATGTGTACAGAACAATGTGATTCCTGTATATACTTTTTTGACGTTGCTAGGGAACAGTTGAAAAATTAGGGAAAATTTGGGAGGATCGATTTTCGGTATTTTTAATTTATGAAGCAGCGAATTTTTTGTATAAATACTTTTTAAAAGCAATGCTGTATAAAGAAATACATAAACATTTTAATATATTATTAAAATTGTTTTACAGAATGGTCATGAGCATAAGAGTGCTTTATAATAATGTATTAAGTACATGGACTATGCTAAATTATTTGATGCTGGAATCGTACACCATTTTCATCGCCAGTAGAACGGATCAATGATAATACCAACTTAGATGGAAATTCAATTTAGCACAAATCTAATGAAATCAACGGATTCTAATCCTATTGGTTTGTTAAAACATTTTATTTAAGTTCCGTTTCCCATGGTTAAATTCCGTCTACTGCGAGAAAACGTAGTAATTGCTCAGAGTCGAAAAAAGATTTTCGATTAAGAGAGAACCGGCTGTTTTTCTCGCGCGGGTTCGAATTCGAGAGTCAATCGAGGGATTGGCATGGACGAAGCCCACGTAGCACAATAGCAATCGTCGCCCCGTTACACACCGGGGTGTTGTATTATTATTTCGAGCGTCACGTACAGAACCGGTGGTCTCCAGAAATAGAACCCTTTCAGGGGTCTCCCGGTGGCCCACGAGAAACTCGGTCGCCGACGTTACAGCATTACATAACAAATCTATGTAACCTAGATTACTTTTCTTGCTCCTCAAACGACCGGAGGCTGTTTCTGGAAAGGCGGAGCGCAGCATGATACTTCCAGCGACCTCGTGGTCCTACTGAACTCGCAGCGATTCAGCTGGAGAAGTGGCTTTTCTTTCATAAATACCGGTGACATAATCGTTTGCTACTTAAATCGATGCTTCCTTTCGTTAACGTTTAACCTACCAAGCCTGAACCCGATTAGACTGTTTTATCTTATGAAAATCTTAAGGCTGCATTAATTTAGAGTCTGTACCATTTTTTATTATAATATGAAAAAGTGAACAATTAGTTCACAACTAGTTTCAATTACAAATAATTGAATATCATTCGGGGAATTTTTAAAATTGTCTGAAAAGAGCGTCTCAATCCACAAGGTCTGAAATCAGTGACATTTTTCGACTCAATAAATTAAAGTGATTTTCTAAGAAAAAAATGACTAAGTAGAATATACATAGTTTTAAGACGTGCATCAGATGGTGATGAAAAGAATCTTGTGAATGTCATTTTAACGGTTTGTTCAAGGTCATCAAACCCATACACACCATGACCTTGAAGTGACCTTGAGCACGAAAAAATCGGTTTCAGTTTTCATTACATAAAACGTGCTTGAATGAAGAAATTTATTGACTCGTTTCTTATGAAAGCAACTTTGTAATTTCAATAATTGTGAAATACAGAATATGAAACCGTCAGAGGTAATTTTAGTGTTAATCTTCTGCTGCATCTAATTTAGAGGCACGCGATTTAATTTTGGAACCTTTACTTGATGCACAAATTGTAATAATTATGATAATATGATATGATATCGTACTATAATCACAATATATGAAAATATGAAAGATTGATATCCCAGGTACACTAAACGAGAGAAACTTTACGGCCTCGAAGTTAGCGGTATAATGTACCACCAGAAAAGCCCTAAGTGTTCCATGGTGTTGCCACGCAGCCCAAAGTAGCATTATATGTTCCAGTAAATATTAATGAACAGAAGTTGTTGAATACTTTATGGGTTGCTATGTTTGTTCACGATCTTCTCCAATGTCTATAATATCTTTTTCTTTCTTTTTTTTTTGGCAGAAGCATGAAATTGTTGAGTGAACTGTGCTGGGAAAGATATTCTTCTGTACCGAGATTTCTTCACTGCAGCACAGGTTTCCGTAATTTTTAGGAACAAGTTTCGGAAGAAAGATAGTTCTACTTTTAAAGCCGGCTTACCACTCATTACGTTTTTAGGTCAGAGCCTGGTGTGCCTTCGCCGGGGATCGTTAATTTGCATCTCATAAACACAGATTTCCGAACGCGATCGTGTACAGAACAATTTACAACTGTTGTTAATTTCGAAGTCCGTGTAGGCACGTTAATATTGGCATTATACCTGTGAATGCTAATTAATTACCATTTAGTCAGGCACCGTGAACAGGGCCTTGTTGATCCTGTTAATTATGTCCTTATCTGTTGTGTCCTAATGTATCTCCGAAACTGTTTTACAAAATTTTCTGTGCGTCTTACGTTATTTGTAACATTCTTGCCTGACGATGTTCTGCATAAAACGACGTAACAATTATATTTTAATTGAATCATGAACAGAGGATGCTCGTTTCCAAATGTAAATAAGCATGTGCAATTAACCTAATATTTTCAGTAACATTTTTGTCTCACGATTTTCT
This sequence comes from Halictus ligatus, assembly GCA_028454255.1. Lineage (NCBI taxonomy): Eukaryota > Metazoa > Arthropoda > Insecta > Hymenoptera > Halictidae > Halictus > Halictus ligatus. The sequence goes on from CM052140.1 coordinate 7,389,498, forward strand.
GCATAAAATGATTTAACAATTTTATTTTAATGAAATTCTGAACAGTGCATGCTGGTTATGTTTAATCATTTTGCTACCCAACATTTCCTCTAACTTTTTTATTGTTTCATCATGCTCTGCATAATTTCAGTAATTCGACTGGAATTAAATTCAAAACAATGGATGGTTGATAGTTTCGACACGTAAATACATGCGATTCATTGATTTAATTTTAATAATGCAGTATAATTAATTAATTGACAGGAAATCATTTACAGGAAAGAAAATCGTGAATGGTTCACATGAAATGCGTATGAACAGTCTCGACGTGCACTGAAGTCACTAGAGTTGTGCTCGCATTATCTATGCCCATAATGTCATTATAATAATGACTCTTGGCTATTGTACTTCTCACTCTGCGATAAAACGAAAGAAAATCTGAATGAGGCTCGTTAGCGATCTCAAAACAATATGGTCGCCTTCCTCCCCAGACGACAATTAATTTTAATTTCGCATCCGTTATTGTCAACTTCAACTACCATCGCTCAATTACAATGTTTCTGACAACATTCTTCTCCAATCCCTACGTTTTTACATGAGTCAAGTTCTCATGGATATTCTATGCCGCAATTTTGCCAAACAATTCATAGGATTTAACAACAATATTTCTGTTAATAGTTAATATTTTTATCACGACTTAGTTTCCCAATATTCATTAATCAAGTGTAAATGTAAAATGTAAAATGTTCATAAAGTATTCACTCGTTAAAATATCACAAAACTTTTTTTAAGAAACAATTTATTTTAGGAGATACGAGTGAAAAAGAGTATGGGTTCGAGGAGCTCCCCCTTGGGAACCCGCGTGACTGCTCGAGGCTTGGGAGTACAAGGGTTAATGATGAAAAACACCGCGTGGCAGACGCGTTTTAATTAACTGTTATCTCGCGGCCGTCTCGTTCCCTCTTCGCCGATTTTCCATTCGCGTTTTCCCTCGGACCAATTACGCTGCGATGTGTTTACAGTTTTAAAACGCTGGAACAGGTCCTTCGTTAACGATTCCGTTCGCCGGGGATAAGATAAGACGAAAGTTAACAGCCCTCGAAAACGGGTTGCCTTATTTTCATGCTCCCGCGAGTACACAGGCTGCTTTGCCTTTCCATTCGGAATTCAATGAACCGCTGAACTGATCCATCACAGGTGAAAGCCGCGGGCTCGTTCTTTAAGTAATTTCACCGGCACGGCGCGCGGCTTTCACCGGAATTCAGGGTACGCGAGCCGTAATAAATTGCGACGAATTTGTTGCGTCGCCGCTATGAGACTTTTTAATGGCCGGGAGACGTTTTACAGATTGAAGCCGCCATGAAGCCCGCGAGATGGATCGGTCGAACGCATACGACCGTGAAATATTAGATCGCTTCGCGTTTTTCAACACCCCTGATGAATTTTATTCCGGACCAACGTGGACGCGTTACGCAAATATTAGGAATCTCACTGGCTGGATGTTTCTCAGCTTTTTTCTTTTATTTTTGGTTCAAAGGAGGTTTGTCAAAGTGTTTTCTCAGGTTAAAGGTCACTTTTTAGTACGTTTCTCATGAAGGATTCGGGATGTTCGTAAAAATGGTTTTATTAAGGGATGAACTTCGCATCGAAGCAAAATTCTGAAAAACATCCTGCATATTTTCGAAATATTAATAAACCCAGAAAGTTTAAAATTTGTACATGTAATCGTTCCCTCCAGAAAAATTTTCAAAAGTGGCCTGCTTCAGCGAGCCTCCTGAGGGGTGAAAGAGAAACGGCTGTACCTGCGCACAGCATTAATATTCTACCAGGAGAAAAATCCTGCATGTTCTCGAAATATGTATTAACGAATCCAGAAAGTTAAAAATTTGTACATGTAATCGCTCCCTTCAGAAAAATTCGCAAAAGTGGCCCGCTACAACGCGCCCCTTAAGGGATGAAAGGAGACGCTTTATAAAGCGTCTTAACGACCCAAGGGGTTAATAAAATTAATCTGTAGTTGGCCTAATTTCGCGGGAGTGTGTCGGAAAGTTGGCCAGAGCTATAGATGTGCGTGGCAAGCGTATCGGTTGACGGGGATCGTGCGTGATTACAGTTCGAACGATAAAGCGTCAGCTTACTGGCTGCTCTTATTTTCCCCGAAGGCAGCTGCGCGCGTACATATGCGAAGAAGAAGCAGCTCTCACCCCCGCGGGAGCAAAGTGCCGCCTTTACGCGGGGGTGGACAGTTTTCCCATTGTTCTTCGCGCCCTCGAAGCTTTCCCCCCAGCCCCCTGCTCCTTCCCTCTGGTTTTCTCACGGGCGCCCAAGGTTTCTCTCCTGTTCTATTCGCGGCGCGTTGCGGGATCAAGCAGATTCCCCGGCAGTTTTACAGCGGTCTGGCAAATGGTGATTCGGTTGATCCTTGGCGAAAAGAGCAGCCAACCGCTCGGGAAACGTATAGTAACTTCCGGCGGTAGCTGCTTTTGTACGTGGACCGAATTTCGCCCGGTTACGGCGCTTGGCTGACGACACTTTAACGCAGTTGTTTTGTCAAACCCTCGGACGACCCGCGAGAAACGCCGCTACAGTAGAACAGGATTAAAATTTACAAGTCTGTTTACTCGAACGGAGTACGTGGACACATTATTCCACGGGAACAATGGCGGCTTGTTGAAGACTGAAATGATGGAACGCCTTCCACACGGAATTTGACGGGGGATGAATGTGCCCTGAAATTTTCATGGCTAACGAAATGTCGCTCTGGCGCAGACGACCGGTGCTTGGTTTGTTCTTGTTGTTGTGAGAGCACATGTCAAATTAATTTCGCTTGAATTATAACGTACTCTTTAAGGAATTTTAACTTCTATTTTTCTATTTTCTATCTTCGTTCTTGTAACAATGGAATATCGTTACGATTTTCTGTTTAACGGTGATGAAAGTTTCGAAATTTTTCTGAGAGACACTGCACGATCGAAAAATTTGAAAATTTGTACGGGCATATTTTGAGAATATGCAGAATTTTTTCATGGTAGAATATTGCTCTGGTTTGAATTTGTAGCAATTTTTCGAACCGTATTCCCTTCACGTCATCCCTTATAAGGTTTCCTCGAAATAGGGCACTTTTGAGATTTTTCCTGAGGTGAACTATAATAAATATTAATTTGAAACTTTGTGGCTATGGTAACACTTATTTCGAGAATATAACGATTTTTTAAGGAGAATTTTTTTAGATTTATGGCATTCGTTCGGTTTGACGTTATGAAACAATTTTATAAAAAAATAATAAAACAGTATTGTTTGAAGGCAACAGTTCTTGTGAAAAAAGATGTTTGTCGTGTGCTTCAGTAGAGAATTAAAATATATTTGCAATGTTATCCACTGTTATATAATTTTTTAACCTTCACAGGAGGGGTGAACAGACCAAGCTGAATACTCAACAATTTTCTTTTTACCCCATAAACTCCACTTCTTTCAACCATAAAATTACAAATGAAACACAATTTGTTGGTTTAAGGTACAAAGCAAAAACGTGTGAAATATTGTTCTACGATCTCTCGTGCAGCTACATCTGTTAAACAAATTAACGCAGAGATCGAATTTCCAACGCAGTGTTCTCACCGCAGTGAATAATTTATGTAACGTTTTGAGGTAGAATGGATTCCGATATTAGCCGATGTGGATATTGTGCGCAGACAATAACACCGAGCGCAACAATAAAGCTACGATCATCGATTACGTAAGGGAAGTAATGAAACAGTACATGCGAGCAGAAGGTAATACAGAACGGGGGGCGTTATGGAAGTGATTCTTCATATAGAAAGGAAGCCGAGAAAAATCTCTCTCGAAGTAGAGATGGAATCGGAAAGAAGTTGTATCGCGTACCAGAATCGAAATGGAAATGGAAAAGTGGAGAAGAAGTATCATTTCGCAAGTTGAACGGATCGGAACCGTGCCACGCGCGACAAACAGTTTCGCATATATTAGAACATGGTTCTATCTACAGTATGTATTTGCTTCGCTACCCTTCTTACATAAGAAAATGTAGACAACATTTTCTAATGGTTCAGACATTTTTTGAATATTCTAAGTTACTTGTTTCTGTCGCTTTTAGCACTTTTGACTGTTCTATACATTTCGGACCTAATAAACACCTCAACTGTAAAGGGAATCATTCGTGTCTGGACGATTTCAAAAATAAAATATTTCATTGAATTATTTGCGTGGAAATCATTGTGATAATCTCAGTTTAAAATATTCGAAGGTACGGATGTTTTCAAATTTTCCTAAGATCTATTGCTCACTAATAACTACATCTGACAGGGAAAAATCACTTTTACTGTTTGAAGGTACCGTTTACTGGTGAACCAGAACTACGGAATGAACTGACAATGTAAGGGAAAATAAATGGTGCTTTCAAATTGATTTGGAAAAATAATTCTAGCGGTTCGATCGCAACAGGTGCTCAAGCTTGCCGAATCGTGGATAACGTCGGGACGGTGGAACAGAAGGTAGCCATTTTGAAAAAATTATACGGGCCGAAGCAGCAGGAATTTATACGTTCGATGGAATCGCTAATGTCCGCTGGGGGAATGTAGGTTGTACTACTGGCCAGATTAAATGTTGTTACCGGAGACGCTCGTAAGAATGGTGTACTGGCGTATTTCATTTCTTATCAGCCAGGAATACGCGATAAATCGAACGGTCCGCTCCGTGGAATCGCGGAACACGCTCCCCACGCTACTACATCGAGAGAACTATCCGCTAAAGGCTCGCCAAGGGGAAGAACCGAATGGTTTTCGGTTACTCGTGAACGGCTCGAGATAAGACCTCAAATTGAATCCACAAACGAGTAAGAAGGCTAATATACTAGGTTAGGCTAATACTCTCCATCTCCCTCTATCCTTCTCACTCTGTGGCACTCGTATTTCGTTCTCCGTTACGCTCGTTTCTCTATCCACTCGCGAATTTATTCATAAATCCCTCCACTTTATTCGTAACCTATTCATTAATTTATTTATGGATTTATTCATACGTTCCAACGCGTTTTATTCCTCAATGGTGAAACTCCGAAGCGAGTACATCGCTCGAATTAGTGTCTGCTAAACGAGGAAATTATTGCCCATTGTTCCAAGCACTTCAAATATTTTCTTTGAATTCTCGCTGAAATATTTTCGCGTCTTCAAGTACATTTCTTCCCGTGCCTTTTATTCAAAGGTTTTTGCTTGTTTGAAAAATTGTGTGAATATCGTGCTTTCGGATTAGTATTGTGGAACCGCGGGTGTCGGCGGAATGAGAGCGCTCTTCTCGAAGTAATTAAAGAGCCGGGCGAATGAGGAAATCGTTCCTCGTTGTTTTAAGTTCTGCACACACTTCCTTTGGAATTTTCATTTGAACGTTTCAACTTCGAAACGCGTTTTTCTTTGCTTTCGTTCGCGCGCTTTTGCTGCTGTTAAATTGCACATTTGTGGAAATTAGAAGAAGACGGGGCTGATTGATATTCCTTTCACAAACGCATAACTTTTGACCTAGCGATCTCCGAGGATTCAAACTTGGATTTTCTTCATTTTTTCGCAAAAATCTACAGAATTACATAAAAAAAGTTAAAAATTTCTGGTTTCTTCAGCTAAAGTTTAACCCTAAAGATCAATTTTCTCACATTTTGTAATTGATAGAGAATCATTAACCAGAATAGAACAACATAAAAATGTGATAAAAATTAGAAATTTTAGAATTTACAATGGCAAACAGTGTTTAGATCGAATTATTCTTTCCGAAACGACAATACAAGCAGACTTCTAAAGCCGTCGACTTAGACGGAGCAACGGAGAAGGTGAAAATCCGTATATCAAAAGTGTGATCGGTTTACGGCGCCTCAGTGACGACTGTTTGAAATCTGCTTCACCGGATCCCAGATCGTGTAAATCAGACTGTAAATTCTTGGTGTGCATGTGTCGCAATCGGCGGATCGGAAAACCCAAGAATCTTCTTCTGCTCTCGGTTTTATAGTTCCAATCTTCGGGAAACTGCGGACGCAGCAGAGATTCCAATGGAGTCGGGGGAAAGTATTGCGGGTGTTATAGGTGTCCGAAAAATATTTTTTGCGGTGACCGTGAGGCTTCATCGAAGTCCCCACAAACCAACTAAAGTGTGCTCGTTTCAACTTCATATTGGATTCCATCCTTTTTCATTTTTGTATCCAACTGACCCTTCCACGGATTTTTTTTTCCTGTAACCGTCTTCAAGAAACAATTTTAAAAAATTTTAATTGTTGTCGTAAAATATTGCAAAAAAGTTACGAAGTAGGGGAAGCATGTATTTTTCAGCTGCTTTTTAATTTGCTCAAATATCTGCGATAGTAATTGAGGAAAAAATTGATGAAGTTAAGGGTTGTTTTCCAATGTTATTCTTATACTCTAGAGAGAGAGTACAGATTTAACACCTTTTAAAATATACATTGGAAAATAAAAACTGCACTGTAAAGGGACATTGTAACTATTGAAAAATACTTGCGAAATATATTTTACCAACTCTATTACAAAATGCTATTCTCCCTTAAAGACAGCCTCAAAGTAAAAAATATAACGATTTAAGAAAAATAAAGATATTCACGAAATCTTAAAATTCAACCTTCAGCAGATATTTTACAGAAAAAATAAACTTCGCTTCACTATAAAAATGTTAATAAACGGTTCGTAACTACTTCGCCACGTCCGCGAAATATTTTTCCGCAACAATTTGCATGTCTCACCCCTCGCAACATTGTCCGCGAACCACAACGAGCGTTCCGCCATCAAAAACCCCGTCTTATCAATTACTCCGGATACAGTTCACCGTACCCAACCCTCCTCGGCATTTTATATCCACGAATGTTATCGCAGCAGGAGTTGAAGTCACCGGGACTTCGAGATAAAACTGAAAAAATTGTATCCCTGGGAATGCGCTCGAACGATAGCAAATATTAATTCCGGCGTGGGTGCAGAGGTTGCTGGGTGTCTCGGCAGTAAAACCTGTTTTATCATAATGATGCCGGCACCTCTGCAAAAGCATGGCACCCAGGGATATCTTATCATCAGACCGGTGGCTAAATAAAATATGTGATAAAACTGAAAAAATGGGGAGACACTTGCCTGGGTGTTCTCAGCATCTTATAAAAATAGTTCTTCATCTCGAAATCAATTTTTTAATGTGCTCTTTATAGAATTTATTTGTGAATTTTCCAAGTCGTCAATTATAATAGCTGCAAGAGTGGTCCGCTGTCCGAGGGTTATAGATTGCACAATATTTTGCGATTGCAAGTTGAATGGAGTTTCACATGAGGCACCTTAGTGCACAGTGTGTAATAAAACTGGAACTCAACCCCGCAACTTTGAATGAAGACGGAGGGACAGTTTGCCTGTCCTCTGGTCTGCTTTTGCCAGTTAGCGTCGGCTGCTGTCTCTTTCGCGGTAGCTCGTCAGCCAGACGGATTACGACGACGGAAACTCGTTCGTGGAATTCCGCAGACCTCCTAGTTACATCCAGCCAGCAAGCCCTTGAGGAAATTATTACCGGGTCCGGACCCGGTAACGCTTCCACGATCACCGACGCCAACGTCGTCGACGTCGTCGTCGTCGTCATCGTCGTCGTGGTCGTCTAGTTTCACACCCGCAAGCTTTGCATATCGTTATCGCTGATCACTGCGGCCAATTTCGGCGAACTTTCCGAATATTTCAGGAACGAACCAAAACCGCGGCCCGCCGCCCTCAGAAAACGACCTAGCCGCCGAACTCCGCGGCAGTTTGCGAAGTCGACCGACCCGCAAATAACAACGATAATTCGCCAACAAAAGTTTCCAGCGGTCTCCCCCACTTCTCATATTTCTCTCAGGACAATTTCCTCTTGGCCCGGGGAAAGAAATGTCGACAAATTTCAAATTCTGCTAATTGATCTGGCAATCCATTTTATTGATTAATTTTCTTTAGATAATTTGTGTGTAGAGCTCTTATAGAATTTTTCGGTCACTTCATTTTTAACTTCTTAATTTTAGTTTGTTTTTAGAGATTAATCGTTCGTTATTGTTACTATTAAGATCGTGTTGTAATTTTAATAGAACGAAAATTATTCACAAGTTCAGCGAAGTATTTCACTAATTAATTTCGCAAACAGAAAACGCTGAAAACTAACAAGCGCTTCTCACAGTTATTACAAACGCGAGCCGTACAGTAAAATTAAACAACGCAAACATCGTCTATATTTCTACACAAATAGTTCAATATTTTTCAAACGCGTCGGTACGCGAGTTATTTATACACTCACCTGAAGAGCATACAATATTCCATGAAAATGCAATATCCGAAATTGAGAAATTTAATTAGCGATAAACGGGTCAAGCTTCCGACGATAACAAAAAGGGTAAATAAATCGAATCTCCCTGTAAATTTACGTGTACGTAAGCTTTCAAAAATAAAAAACGAGGCACGAGAAATTTAATCAAAAGTTCCAGAAGCAAAATAAAATATAAACAGAATTCGCGATGTTAACAAACATTTTGATACGTCGACAATGAATTTCTGAGCTCTCGTAACAAGTTGAAAGTTTAAAGCGGCATTTTATGGTGCGAGCTTGACGCCGTATGCTCTGGGGAGCCATCAATCATTATTTATCTTCGAGCCGAATACAGTGCAAATTAGAGCGTTAGCCAGTTATTTCCGCGAAATTCGACCAGACGAGCGTTAACTAGCTCGATCTCGGTTAAATAGGATTTTTAATGATCTCGTTATAATTAGAAGAGTCACCATTTATTGCGCGCGCGCGCGTGTGAGTGCGCGTGTCTGTGAATATACGTGCCCAGAAAATCTCCTTGAGTTTCTGAAACCGTGGGAACGAGCAGTATGATATTTTTAATGTACATTTTAAGCCATGAGGACGTCGACTGAATAAGTTGGAAGACAAGGAAACCGCATGACAGCCGAGGATGTCAGCCAAAATCCTTTCCACAGAGGTTTGTCAGTCACTATAGGAGATAATGAGGCAATGAGTAATCTCCTTGCGGATTTTTCGACCACCGAGCTTTCTCTTCACTTCAACACATTTTCCCCACTGCAGATTAATTTATTGCACTCCCTATTTTCAACAGGAATAGTCTTAATTATTCCTGGAGCTCCCACAATTTTGGAATGGTAATTAAACGCACCTACACTTACACGTTCTTGTTAAATATATTTTTAAATGATTTCTTAAAAAGATTCTGCACATTTTATAGTCGTTGATAAATGTAAAATTGGTCTGAATAGATTCTCAAAAATGTTGGTTATGTTGTTTCCTTATCTTGAATCAAATCAGAAATTTAGCTGTAGTAATTACGATCTTAATTGTAAGAACAAACGTCATATCTTGGTAAAAATTAATTTCTTTTTGAAAAATTTAGAAGTAGAAGAATTAGAGCTAATTGTTTAGAAATTGATCGGTAGACTTTGCTTTTAAATACAAATACAAAAAATACAAAACAGTTGAATTATTTCAACCTTTTAAAACTACTGTTCTCTTATTTCCTTTCCATTAAAATTACGAATAAAGGATATTGATTTCTATGTGGCTCCTGTATCCTGTAATTAATTCAGACAATTTTCATTTTGCATATAAATCTACAGCTCGATTTTATCGAATTCTAGAATCTCGGTGTCTCGATCGGACGAATAAGAATGATTATTTAATCGGGTATATCTTAGCCGGACATTGTTTGAGGCTAATGGAACAAGTAGAAGAATTTGTGTACAGGAAGTGTCTCCAGAGATAGTCGGGATGACTTCGGAGTGGATCTATTGTTCCCTTTTCTAATGGGTGACCGTCTCAAGAGTCAAGCACTTGCAAGACACGCTTCCGAGTTACGTTTCAACAATAGCGAAAGAAGACAAAGGACAGTTCGACAACTCTGTCTTCTGTCTCGCCGTAATACGTAATACCCTATAATTAATCCGAGCCTGCAGTCTTGTAAATCAAGCGAGAAACCGTGCTCCAGATTAAAATAAAGCCACTTGAAATCATCCGCATTAGATTCCACTCATTCAACTTCTGTTCGAATTGGTCTTCTTTCACTATTCCTTAACGTTAAACTTTCTTTACTTACATATGAGGTGGAAGATAACGTCTTAAAAATGTATTCTCAAAATGGCCATCTTAAGATTTTAGGGATGGTTTTGGTGTTCTGTAGAAAGGAGTAGAATACCGGACGCACTGACTGTTTCGACGAGAGTGAGCTGCAAACTGAAGTCTGTCTCCTCTTTTATACAATATTTTAGTCTTTTTAGGTGGGTGTCTTTGCACCCCCACCCTGGTGAATCGCACTGTACCAGAATTTCCATCAGCCGCACACCCTCAACATGCTGTGTGCATCGTCAGGTAACGGGCCCTTTGCCTTCGCGGGGTTCCCGTACCATCGACTTGGCACGTTAGAAATTCGGGCTATTTTGTGACTCCTTTGCGAGGGATATTGAGGCAGTCGCTAATAAAATCTAATTGTAACCCCGAGAAGGCGTCTTAATGACTCTACACCGCCTGAGTCCTAAAACCTCTCCAGCATTTGCATTGCGCGTGTCAACTATATTATATGTATGCAGCTGGCCGCTACAGGATAAATGCATACAGTGATTTGTCTATATATGTCGCCAAGACTTGGATTATAAACGTCGAGGAATTATCCTCACTACCGCGGGGTATATCCCGTGGGAGGCTCCGAAGCTTGAGAGGCCTCGGACACCGAAGAGTGTAAACATAACACGGCTCGGGTATGTCTTCTGGGCGGTACACGACGCTGGCATGACCCGAATTTGTGACATATATCGAGAATTCACTGTAATTGTAATCTATACTGTTAGGATATTTTCAGGAAACCATATTTCTCAAATTGATTGTAATTACAAGTGTATCTCGATCATGAATTAATACCTTCAGAAAAATACCATTCTCTCATAAATCATCTAAAATCAATAGCTCTTAATGGAAATAAAAATTGTACGCCTGTGATGCATCAAACTCGAAGATATCAGTCGTCAAACAAGAAGAAACACCATCAAACGCAATCTAGTGAGTTATGCTCCCGGACTCGGACCCCGATTTATGTTAGTTTCTGCCGGCAACAGCAATTCGCAGGTGTGAAAGGTTGGATGCGTTTCCTCCGCAGCGTAACTGTAGCTGTCGATTCCTTAAATCGACGTCAATTCCATATTCGGCTGCATTGGCCTGGCTGACAGGAGGATTTAAAGCGTTCCGCTCTATTTCGACAGGCCAAACGAGCATGGTAACGTAGCATCTAGCTTGGCGGTAACACTAGCAGCAATCTCTCGGTGTCCGGTGTCCGCCATCCTTCTTCTATTTTTGTCTGAGTCCAGGTTTCTAATTACACCGTCGTCTGACCGAATCGTCGCATCGTTATTCAACGGAGCTGCGATAGGTACGCTCAACTTCGGCCTACGCGCGATTCGGCCGTATTACCGGCGTGATTACGAAAGTTGTCAACTTGATTAAACGTTCTGCTTCGACAGAAGTTGGCTCAAAGGGGTAATCGCGCGAGGTGTCCGCCCGGAGGTATGCCCGAAACTTTCTTAAACTGAGCCTCACCCGCCCAGGCAGATCGAAAGAGTCGTCTTCGTGATGGAGACTCGATGCTGCTTCGTTTACTTTCGTTGATGTGCAACGTTGAAATGGGGAGATATTAGGGTGCCCATAAGTAATCAATCATTTGCAAAGAATTTGTTTTGCCTTTAATTCTGTACCGATCGTTGAAGAGGAAACACGTATTCTTTCACAGTTTTCAGTAAAGCAGCCTGTGTCCAAAATATTCTACAAAGTATAATTTTTTTACAACCCTGTAATAAAATGGCGGCGTCCGTACCTTCCGAGGATCGTATTCGTCATTGCATACTTTTTCGTTTTCGTGCGGGATTTAATGCAACGGTAACAACAAAGAAAATTTGCGATGATTATGGAGATGTATTGAAGGTCGACAAGTGTCAACGTTGGTTCAGAAGGATTGCTGCTGATGATTATGATCTCTCTGACAGGCCTCGAAGTGGACGACCAGTTGAATTTGATAATGACACCCTAAAATCTCTAGCGGAAGCTGATCCAACATTAGGTAAGCAAGAATTATCGAGAAACCTTGGGTCTAAATGACCAACTATGCAAAGGCACCTACACAAAATGGTAAAGGCATGTAGGCAAGGAATATGGGTACCGTATCAATTATCTGAGACCAACAGAAATATTCGTCGATCAGTTTGCACTTCATTGCTATCCAGATTTCGTAGCGATCCATTTCTTAGCAGAATCTTTATAATCCATTAGTATCCAGAACCGGAGATGAAAAATAGATTCTTTATGACAACATAAAGCATTGCAAGCAACGGCTTTCTGCAAATCAAACCGCAGTGCCAACCCCTAAAACTAGCTTATCATTTAGGAAGGTGTTACTGTGCCTTTGGTGGGACTGTAGCATAATTCACTTTCAGTTGTTGAAACCTGGAGGAGCAGTTACTGCTAAGTTGTATTGTCAGCATTTACAACGGCTGTATTCAAGACTATTGAAAAAGAGGGCATCTTTAGTCCACAGAAAAGATGTAATTCTGCAAATTGACAACGCCCGGTCCCATACAGCGAAACTCACTCAGGAAAAAATCAAATCATTACAATGGGAAATTTTACCGCACCCCCCGTACTCACCGGATATTGCTCTCTCTCTCTCTCTCTCTCTCTCTCTCTCTCTCTCTCTCTCTCTCTCTGATTATCATCTTTTCAGACCTCTGGAGCATTATTTCAGAAATAAAACATTCACTTCTGTAGAAGATGTAAGGAGGCACTTTGAGTCATAGTTTGCTTCACGAACCCTGGATTTCTATAAGAGGGGGATTGAAAATTTGCAGGAAAGATGGAAAACTGTCCTTGATAATGATGGAGATTATATAATAAATTAAGAAATAAAACCTTGAATTTACTACAAAGTTTGTTTTAGATTTCAAAATAATTGATTACTTATAGGTCCCCCTAATACTTTGTACAGCCTCGGATTATTTCGATTTCTGTGGGCTTTTAATGACGAGGTTCGGTTGAATTAAGGCCGATTTAAACTATCCGCTCAGACACGGAACGGTCTCCTTCAGTGCAATAATACTTCCTTTTTGTTATGATAGTATAACCATCGGTTAAACTTCACCTTGACAATCCAGAAATTTTTAACTTTTTAGTATATAATTCTGTACATCTTGTCGAGAAAATGCCAAAAATCGAAAGTTCAAGGCGAGGAATTCACTGATTCAAAAGTTATGCGCGTCTCTCTCTCTCTCTCTCTCTCTCTCTCCCTCTCTCCCTCTCTTATCGCGTTATTAAGCTACATATCATAAAATATAACTGAGGGCTTGTAACCCGTTTAAGACGAAATGGTTATTTAATTGTCGCGACTTTGGTCGTGCTTTGCTGAAACTGTCCCCCTCTCTCCAACTCTCTCCCCCTTTTACGTTCCTGTCACACGCCTCGTTAAATTAGTCGTAACCTCGTTCCGATTCTCGAGCGGATCAGTGGTACAAACGTCCGTATGAAGGCAATCGGAACTCGATATCGGGATGGATACCCCGGGTCTTTATTTCTCCTCTTCTTGTTAGAGGACAATAAATTTAGCCTCCGTTCTGTCTCGGTTATTCGCGAAATTTTTATTCGAGAATGATTTGTGCACGCGACTCTCTTTGTGGCGAGTTAAGCGGAAAGAAACAGATCTGTTGAATAATTCCTCATGAACGCATCGTTGCAATCTCATTAATCGTATATTAAAAGTAGTGAAACGCGCTATTTTGGCGTTTCCAGCAAACCTAATCTTAACACTAAACTTACCACCGCCGGTCAAAATGACCGGTTCCAGATTTTTTATTTTACAATTACCGAAGTTAGAGAGATACTTTCGTGGGAAATGATTAAATAAACATATTTAATACAGCACGTATTATAATACGAACTGCACAAAATCCAAATAAATTCAATCTCGTCATTTTTAGAAAACAACAAGCATTAGTTACTTTTAAAAAGTGCGTTAAAGAAGTTGCTCAAATATAAGGGTTGGAAGGGAACTTTTTTGAGGTAGCTTGACATTATTGTGAATGTCCGTCGATATCGAAGTCAGGCAAATGGGATCCCGGACACGGTCCGCCGTTAATCGATGCTTCTCCGCGAAGAAAAAATTGCGAGCTTAATGGCCGGGGCTCGGCCATCCGCAGCTTCCAAGCACTCGGGATTTACACGGCCGGAAATGAAATCTGAGAATGAGCCCGTAACGATTCCAACGAGCACGACGACCAGCTCCGGTTTCCGGAGGAGGCGGTGGGTGGTTTAGACGACGTTGACGTCGACGTCGACGTCGAGAGTGGTTATTAAATAGCGTGGCTATAAATTGCCGAGCAATTCACTCCCCGACCGTACACCGTCCCCCTACCACCGAAACTTAGTCAATTTCCAAGGGCGTAAACGTTTACATGCGCCCAGCGACAGGTATTTACGCACGTACAAGCGAATCTCGTCGTATGTGTGTGTACGCATGCGTATCGAATCGCACTTTAATTCTGCGAGTGTGGATACTGTCCGAACTGGGCTTTCCTGTTTTTTTTTTTTTGGGTGGACGGACGTCGCCGTTTTATTTCGCGCATTCCAACATTTTTCGCTGATCACCGGACCGCGGATCTTCATGCAAAATAAAAATTGACTGACATACTTTGTCTTATAAAATTACAATTTAAAAATTACAATTTATTTAAATTTCTCACAATTTTTGTAACAACATGTATTTCCTTATTTCCAATGGAAACATTTTCGTAACTTTAATCATTGTAAAGTAAAAAATACGAAACCGGTGATTTGACACCCACGAGGAATTATTCAGCAAATTTATTTCTTTATATTATTTGAAAAATGGCTGAGTAAGCTTAGCAAAGTAGTAAATAAATATCCTGAATAAAGGGAAATCTGATATAATTTTGGTTGTTGCTAGAGTAAGAGTGTTCAATGTCTTAACAGCGACGCTAGAAGGTACACTAATCAGAGGGGCACGATGGGTTAAGCCAAGCCGGTTTCTCCCCGAGAAAATTCTGTAAGCCCGAGACCCAACAAGAAGCTCGACAATGCTGAACGTATCGACATTTTCTGATTCATTCGGACAGCATTATCAATCTCGGAGCAGTCCGAAAGCACTCGATTTTCCCGTACACACCGAGCTTGACCCCCTTTTACCTGTATAGATGGTACACGCGGAACGGGTCGGCTCAACGACAGCAATATCGGCGTCGCCGATAAATTTCATCAACCATGTATTATCATATGCAACCTCGACCGTACCTCAGACAACCGACGATAAAAAAGTTAATACCCAATCGAGAGACCAGTGCGCATAAAATGTCGTTACCATCCCGAAAGATCGATGGCCCGGAATAGCCGAGCAGCTGGCTGGCTTGTGTATGAGCGCGGAATATTTGAAAAATTACGGGCGCAACGTGGACGACATAGGATCTATGAAAATTACGATCCCCCGGAGTTGGTGGATCCGAGGAGTTTGCGTTTCAGAATCGATCGGATTGTATAGATTGTTCCAGAAATATAATATATCAAAATTGGGACTTCTAATCGAAAAGTATTCCGCTTTTTTGCGAGCTGAAGTCTCGTTCTTTGTACGATTTCAATATATTTTAGAATTGATGCGTCGACTTTCCACGATTGCTATTTAATTGTTTAGCACTCGGACAATTTTCTCAGATAGATCTTCCACTGTAAAATCGATAAACTTATGCACGGTATTTATGCGGTTCCATTCTGCGACGGTCGAAAAACGCTGAAAATCGAACATCTTTACACACGCATAACTTCTGATCCAGTGATCTCCTAGGGTTAAAACTGGGGGTTTCGGCATTTTCTCGCCAAAATCTACAGGTTTATATAAAAAAAAGTTATAAATTTCTGGCTTCCTGAGTTAAAGTTTAACCTATTTAAATGCAAACTATGGTAATAAATTGATGTATTTATTTTAACAAACTTCCACATCTTCTAGAAAAGAATTTCATTGTTCCGAGCAGAAGTTCTTCTCTTGGATTCGATAGACGAGTAATGCGAAGGCAATTAATCACAATTAAGTTCAATAAAATCCTATTTGTATCTCGGAGAAGTACAGTTACGGTACGAGCACATTCCCCGACATAATCTCGTATCTTGGTTGATTAAAGCACCGCAAGAGATCTCTCTCCCACAACGCCTCTCGAGACATTTTTACGCTCCATAATCCTCGAAAATCGTATTCGCAGATTTTTACTGTCTTCTATATAAAAGCGTCGATACATTTACCCTTCGCGGGAGCATACAGTCATAAACGCGGTTGCTATAAAATTGTACGATCGCGTGTTGACAAGTCACCGGCTATAAATTTTAATTTAATTCTTCTAACGATTCTCGTGGTAATACGTGAAATCGTGTGGGCGGTGGCGTTTCGTTGTTTCCATGGTTGAAGTTATGCGAATATAAAATTTATTCTGCTACTAAATATTTTATAAGGTTCGTACGCGGCGAACGCGCGAATTTTTTTTTTGCTGGACATCGTCAAACAAATAATTTTATTGTCTTACATGTGGTATAAAATTTCTAATGTGCGAATAAAATTGTTTGTTATTATGATGGGTGTTAAAGCGTTGGTGTGTTTCATTGCATTCTACTTCAAAATTCATTGTTTTATTGATTCACACGTTGTCTATACATCATTTTTAATGTTTTGTAATTTGTCTCGTTTTTAGTTCTAGAAATGTATAAAAATATGAATACAACGTTTCTAACTGGATTTGCAGAGATTACAGGTATGAAGATGTGTAATAAATTGAAATCCTTTTTTCGTATTCCAAGATGATATGAAAAAGACAGGAAAATATTTTTAACTTAATTCAGAAAACAAACTTGAATGAACTAAATAGAATTAAAAGATGGTTTTCTCATTTTCTCTAGTGTTTGATCTAAACAAAAATCTGGTGCACTGAAAATTAGAAAAAACATCAATATCTTTATCAAGTGTTTGATTTTATTGATTTTTGCAAGTGCATAAAATTTTTAGTTTGAAATCAATATTCGTTGACAGTTCTATCATCAAAAGCAACGCAGGTGAAGCATTTAGTACTCAGTTTGTAGATCTCCATTTCCAATGTTTGCATTCTTTCTGGTACAATGAGTCGTGTAGTTGTAAAAATAAATACTTGGAAAGCTATCTAGATATTCCGGTCTATTTTTAACAAAACTGGAACATCTCATCAAATTTAGTCAAAGCTGATCTGGTTTTCCCCGAAACCCATTTAGCCTGATCGCACACACACGACAGACGTAACAGGAACCACCATCCCCAGGCATTCAAAGACTCCACCGCTTCTTAAGAATTCATTATACCGGCGAACGACTATGTTGAATGATTAAAAGCGAGCAATGAGGAAGGGCAATTGTCCTCAAGGGGCTTCAGATTAGCAGGCGGTTTGCGAAAAAAAAATTGTTTATCGACGTTACGGGCAGCGGTACACCGGTAACTAAAGCCCAGCTATTTCGTAATGCTGCTTAGCTTCTGCATTTATATTTTACACTTAAATTGGCGAGCGGCGCGTGCGGCCCGGCCGGCTAGGCTCCGCAATTTTAAAGCCTCGTTAACCTGCATATTTCATCGTGCAGCTCGCCCCGTCGGGCGTGTTTGATTTTTCAAATATAGAGGACTATCGATCGAGGGTCGGGCCGGACTCGGTCGCGTGCTCGTTCCTCGTGAAATTACCGGCCGATTAACCCGCGGGAAAAATTTCGAACCCGCCCGGTTCCTAAGAAGACAGCCAGCGAAAAAGAGCACGATCGTTCTCCATAATTTCTAGCGGTAACTCAAGCTAACTACCCTCGGATATGGTGCTAAACGATATCGAATAGCTCCGGCATATTGTACTTTCAAAAAATAAAAAAAAAATAGGTGGAAGGTAGTGGAAACGTTGCTTAACATCCGCCATAAAGATTTGGCTAATTTATTTAACAGTTACCTGAGAAAAAAATGGTGAAAGTTGCCGATCATGTTGCTAACATTCCAAGATTTTTCAACTTCTGTAAATCGATCAGAGTAAGTGATGTTTAGGAATTTATTGTGGAAAACATAAACGAGATAGAGATAAAAAACTTTTTGCATTATATTCAGACATGATTTTAGATTACAAACAAATTAGCATGTTGTGTTTAATGATGTTCATTATAAACGATGTTGATTAAAAACACTACGAAACGCTCAACTCGTCGAAAAACAGTTTAATTGCAGTATCAACAGTCACAATTTTTAAACGAATCAAATTTTTTATTAATGTTTTTCTATCCTATATCTGAAGTTTGCGTCTGCTTAGGCATCCACGATAAGGACGGTTAAGTATAATGCGCTACAGAAAAATTTGTCAATAATCTTGAATAATACCCTCACACATAGAAAAAGTATCCTAAGCCGGTTTATCCGTCATAAATTCGTAAAAAGTATGATTTATTTTAGCACGTTAAATGTCACCCTTAAAAGGGATTTAAGCGAGGGTGGATTTTTTGGAGGATGCTGAGGATGCCTTGTAAGCAGACATCATATCGGCCACTGGACGAGGCAGGTCCGCAGGAACTCGGTTATCGTTCGCGCTAATCTGTTTCAAGGGTGGTAAACGGAGTTTCGTCGCGTTTCGCGTACAGGCATTGGGAAAATGATTCGTTGCCTTTGACACAAGTTATTTGCGCAGCGTTTGGTTTAAGCCGTGCGCTACTGGCCAGGGCTATCCACAGTATCCACCGAATCCGAGTTCAACAGGGGTTCCCAAAGCCAAACAGCAGGGGTGAGCTGCACCGAAGCAGCTTCGTGGTGTCCTGAAAGTGCTTCACTGGCTCGTGAATGAAATTACCACGGCCGTGATGGCGAATTGTGTGGTTGCGAATACAGCTCTGCGAAAATCGTAAAAGGTGGCCAATTACGTACTGCAGATTCTTGTTCGTTCACGACGATAGTTAAACTGCTCTTAAATCAGACATTAAATAATAATATATTACTTTGCTCAAGTGAAAAGTAAATTTAGCATCGTCCTTTTAATTGTCTTTATCCAATGACGAATTTCTCCGTATCATTTCTGCATCGAACAGGCCATTTTCTAAAATTATAGTTACAGAGCAGCTCCGCTTGATCACATCATGATCTTCGGACGAGCCTCGAATGATTTTTCGAGCGCAGTAATCCCGGGCAGGATGTTTCGTATGCATCCCGAGGCGCTCGGGGCCACGGTTTGCCGTTTACGTTCAAGATAATGGATAGCCTGTCAAATTATCTAATTTCTGTGGAACCGCTTGATTCACAATTCAACGCACAATTATCCTTTGTCTCGCGAATATTAGGTCTGCGGTGCAGTTTCAATTATTCTCCGGAATGAGACGATGAGGCTGAACCACGATTTCCCAAGGAACGCGTGCGCCCGGTTGCGACTACAAAGTGAAAGTGGAACAATTTGGCTCTAAGTATGCGTTAAGGGGTTTTCATTAAGCGTCCTCGTTAGCAACGGGCAAAAGGGAATTTTAAATGTATTCAGTTTATTCGCCTGTCCGGGGCCTAGACTGCTATCTCTCTCTCTCTCTCTCTCTCTCTCTCTCTCTCTCTCTCTCTCTCTCCTCCTTTGTTCGACGGGTTGTTTGAACTTCGTCGCGTCTGCGAACGATGTTGACGCTTTGATTGTGACAGCAAATGGGCTTTTCGGACATTTTTCCTCCCCGTAAAGTGCTCCGTGAATGGACACAGTCACACAGGTTCGTGGAAAATAATTTTCTTAATGCATGGAAATCCGGCTAAATGAAACGCTAAACAATTAGAGCTGCTGACGGATGATTATCTTCGCGATGAACGCAATTGGAGGATTATTTCTGTTTTTATATTTATATAAATAGAATGTACAATGATTTGTTCACAATTGAAAAGGGATGCTTGGAATTATTAGACATTTATAGGAAATGATTTTTGTAATCTGTGCGTAACTCGAATTGTTCCTGATTACATTGTATGTGTAACTTCGTTTAATACAACGTAGGGCGATCTATTGGTAATAGGATATGGTATTTGCAATTACTACAATTAGATATTTCTAGGACACGATTTAGTAATCTGTGTAAAATGCAACACGATTTGTTCTGGACGGAATATAACCTTTGTAATAAGTACAATCAGAACATTATTCCCAGTGTATAACAGAATTTAATAGACCGTACATCGATTCGTGCCTAACAGGAAATGATGTTTGCAATTATTATAATTAGACATATTTGCGAAACGATTTCAGCAATCTATGTAACTTGATATAACACGATTTGTTCCTGACGAAAGATAATCCTCGTAATAAGCACAATTAGAATAATTCCATTGTGTGCACAACTTGATTAAATAGAGCATGGTAAAACGTGTTCCTAATAGGAAATGGTACTTGAAATTATTACAATTAGAAATTTACAGAAAAGAATTTTTGTAATTTGAGTATCTTGGCGAGGAAGGAAAATCGTAGATGGTTATCTTACTTATTTTGCTACGAAAAAAACCTAAAAATAATCATTTCTTAGCTTCTTAGACCAGAACATCCCCTTATGGGGTAAATCAGCATAAAATTATTGGTATGACTAAGAATAATAAAAAAATATGAAAGTAAAATCAAGAAGTTGCTAAACATTCCTTACAAGGATATTTTCATTTCATTTCACGATTACTGGAAAAAGAAAATTTTAATTCTACTCATAATTTAAATCTTACATGGTGGTGTACACCCCTAAATCGTTTTCAAGAGAAATGGGTTAAGGTATGGGTTAAGGTATGTTCGAAGTGACAAAGAGCAACTTTTTGTCGCTTCTTGTTGCCTTCTTCTATTTTTACATACTTTAGATCTGCGTGCTGTAATATTTGCAGGAAGTAGAAACGTTAGGTCGTAAACAGACGTACCAGCCGGTTCGTGTCAAATAGCACTGGTATTCCCTCGTGTTTGTTGAATTTTCTATCGGATTTTCGATTTCCGAGCAAACCTAAACCAAGTATTCCACAATCGAGAAAGTCAGGGGCGAATCCAACGGAATCATCCGTTTCGGGATTCTGCCGCGAGTTACACGACACCCGGCGTACCCGGCGGTCGCAGTGCATTACAAAGCGAGTCTGTGCAGGTAGTCTCGCATAGGGGCAACTGTTATTTCAGAAAACAGTCGGCGGACGGGTGTAGACTTATTTTACAAAGACGCGGAATGCAATGCAAATGTCCATCTGCGTGGGACGCGACGGATCGGGTCCCGGATATTTGCCTTCCAATTTCCGTCCGCTCCGGTGCGGACGTTAAAATTACAAGGGGGTGGAGAGGGAGGTTGTGCAGAGAACGAGACGTGGGAGAAGTGGGGGTGGAGAAGAGAAGAGGGAAGGTTGTTGAACGTCGTGGGAGGACGGATAATTTGAGAAATCGTCGGCAGGCGACGGGAATCGCGTGCAATTCGATTCTGTCGCGAAAGGACATTCGAGACTCGTGACTGTCAGCTGAATTTCGTTACACGGAACGGGGACAGCCGGCGATCATGGTGTCGAGGAACCTAACCGTGTCCCCGTGTCCCGTGGAAACGAGCACGGTATATACAGAAATTGGATGGAAACTACCCGCGAAGAGACGGGAATATATATTGTAAACTCCGGTGACAAGTCCCGAAATCGGTTAGCAGTCTACAAACTTTCGTCATATCCCGTATGCGAACGGCCACCGGGGTCGAGAATTTACGGAGACGGAAGCCCACTTGCTACGTGACGATAAGAAACGTGGAACCGGGAACCATCAATTCATACCTACGGCGTATCAATACCTATTTCGTTTGTTAAAACAAACTGTCCCGACTCGGCTTTTTTGGTTCACACGTCGCCTTCTTCGACTTTCAAAGGGTACACTGACTTTCGAGCCCGTTTTCGCACGAATTTTTCTTTAGAAAAACTGTTGCACCTTTTGTATTGAAATTTTGCATACATATTCGCCGGTATTTAAAGTACACTTGTGATAGTTTTCAAGTGAAAGTAATGAAAATTGCATGAGCTGCTGGGTACTAGTCAAGTAATAAAGGGTTTATACCTTTTATTACCGGATGAGGTGGTCAAATGTGCTCACAAACCAAACTGATTTTTTTTCATATGATTCAATAGGGCCCCCAAAGAAAATCCTCCATGGCAAGTTTCGAGTCGGTAACCCTACCACAATGGTAGCTATAGGGTGAGCACGATTTGTTAAATAATACTCTATTTCTTCTGTTCTACTCAACAAAAAGTTACGAAAAAATTCATTAACATTCTTCCTAATAGCAGACATGACTTGAATTTTTTCCGAAGTTTTGACTACAAAATCGAGTTTTACAAAATAAAACATAAAACTTAAAATTGCTGATTTTATACTTTACATGTATGTCTATATCTTCATATTTTCGGATTAGGTAAACATGTTTGAGAAAAATTGGAAATCTCCAAATACTAAGAATGCATATTTATAAAAAGATGTAATATCGTCGAGAGCAATGTTCTTAATGTTTCTTTCCGATTACTGTACAAAGTGCATCGTAGTTAAATAAAATATTGGTTTTTTCGATGTTCCTTTTCTTCTTTGTAGGTATATCATGCAGTATTGAACACTTCTATATTCAGAAAACAACGACGAATGATGAATCTCAGAGACACCGAGCGAAACAGTCCCGCGGCTAAATATATTAGATCCGCGCCGGTAACTATGCTACACTTCTTAGCAACCGAGAACGAACGTCATTTGGAACATAATATCAGCAGAGCCGAAATACGATCACGTTCCGAAGCGATTCGTTTTCAGGTGATAAAGCAAAAGTTTGTACCGAATTTATTAGCAGACACATCACGTAAACTGCATACGTTAAATTCGTGGTCATGATCCTCTCTCCACGTGGGATATGCTGGGAACTTTACTGTCTTGTACGTTTGGCGAAATTGTTAGCCAGAGTTTCAGACATGTGTATCCCAACTCCAAAGCGAGCCGCCTCGTGCGTTTCGCCATCTTACTTAGCTCCCAATTTATTCTTGCGTCAAACTTGCGACACGCGGTACGTATAACTAACACTCATCAATATTTTGGAACGAACATTCTATATTCTACGTTCCGCATTCGACATCCTACGTTGTACATACCACGGGCTGCATTCGTGGTATGAATACTCTGCTAATCGTAAATTGCGTGGAATACGACGCAGTTTATTTACTACTTGTGTAGAATTCTTAAATAATTTAATTTCAAACATTTCACGATTACAAATTCGAAAAAAAAATACTAAAAAAGACTAAAACTTTTGCATACACCTAATATTATGCTCGAATAAAAAGAACGTCTGCCGAATATATATGCAACATTCAGACCCTTCTTTAGAAAATTTCTATTTAAATTCGCAGTGAAAACAGAAATGTTTGTAAATTGGTAGGAGGCATCAGTGAAGTGTCACCAGGAATTCCCCGGCGACACAATGATTAAAACTCGGGGGTTGTGAATCCAGGGGACGAGAAAGGACTCAAAGGGCAAGAAAGCTGATGTTCACAGGGGAGTTTTTTCCCGGCGGGTGCTTCAGTTTGAGCGATGTTGAGCAAAAGGAGAGCGCAGGTAGACGAGAGAGGCGGCTGGAAAAACTAAACGAACCCGTGAAACGCGACATCAAGCTCATTCTCCGTTTTAAAAAGGTAGACCCATTAAACGAATAGAGTCCTTCACCCTGAAATCTCAACGCAGTTGCTTCGTGTCAGTACGCTCGACGGTTCACAGAGAGCCCAGGCCCCGTTCCTCGTCCAAACTCTGCGTCGGCGTTCCCAGCCCTCGGCCGTAACGGGGTAAGTCAAGCACGAAGGTTAAACAGCGGAGGGAAATCGCGAATAATTTCGTCCGACCTGTTCACGAGACCGTCTGTCCCTTGTTCCAAGACGATACCGCGGAGATTCGAAAGGGAATTCTGAATTTTACGCGTTTACCGCCCCCGGTTTCCTCTTTCAGCTCGCTGGAAACTGGAAAATAAACGAAACTCTTCGCGGAAACGTTCGAAATGCGCCGAGAGCTCGCGATTTTCATTGGTATACTGTCAGAAGCAAATTTGAGCATGGTAGTGCTTCTCGGAGAAAATTATAATTTATTTACAGCGACTCGCTATAATATTCAGCCACTCTTCAAGGGAGAATGACTATTTTAATGGTGCACCGAACGAATTTAAATTTTCTGAGATGTTGGAAGGCTTAGTTTTCTAAATGATGTGCAGGAAACAGTTTTTAAAAATGTAATCTTTTCACCTGGATCAGTGCTTAAAATTTTTTAAATATTATGTGAATTCTGAGAATCGAATCACAATCGCATAATGTAAAAATAAAGAACAGGAGTTGAAAAATATAAGCATCTTGAAGTTCATGTATCAGAAGAGTACCACATTAGTTTTTCCAGTAGTTACAAGACTATGAAAATTTTCGGAAGTACTATAACCATTAAACTATAACCAACAGTGGAACGCATAAATTATCACAACAGATGCAAAATAGACAATTCCCAATTGTACCAACTCATTTACGTTAATTGGTTCATACTGTACAATCATATGGATAATTATAATTTAAATATATACAATTAAACAATGTATCACAATCTAAACGGTTTAATCTAATACCAGCGAGTACAGGATAGTACAACCTATTAGGTATAATCAATGAATTAGTGCGTTATCCAAAAGAAAAATAAATGTAATTAATTGTGCAAGGGACTGCGAATAATAAAAATGAGTATGTTAAATTGGAACATATTTATCTATGCAAAGGACAGAAGAAACATTTGTGTGATCTATTTCATTTAACAAATTCTTTGAAAACAAGTCAACATTTCCAATTTAACACGACCGGCACAATATTTTTACCAAACTTAAAAATCAATTTTTATTACAACCTATTAAATACACCAAAGTTATATAATAAATTTTGTCCTTTCCACTCTTGTATTACTAAATAAATGATTTTGATTTTGTGTGGTCGTCACATCGTAGCAGTTAAGCATTAATAAACACAATGAATAAATCATTTGTCTGTTGATTAAAAGAAAAATAAACGCAATCTATGCAAGAGACGGCAAATAAAAACGTTTCGGATGAATAGCGAATAAAGCTGGAGCGTTCTCGACGCTTCAATTGTACCAGCAATTTTATGACCCCCATTTAGTTAATAGCATTCTTCGGATTGAACATACTAATCACGTTAGCTGCAGTGTTAAGCACTTTCCGCCCGCAATTAACACACTCCGGAGAATCATCGGACTTTTAAAATCGGCCGCGCGATCCTTTCGCTGGAGGCGCGAAAATCACGGAATCACTGAAAATTCGTTAACAATGCATTTACCTTTTTCCATTGCCGCGAATGGCAGTTTACCGGTACTTGCACGGCCAACAAATCATTTTAACGAGTCACGGACATTTCGGCCCCGTGCTTAATAGTGCTTCAACTGTGGCGACGCGCAATTGGAGTGGCCCGAAAAGTTGAGCGCGCACGATGCGCCCGTCGAACTGCGCTTCACGGTGCAATATTCGCCGGGAACCTATTCGAGAAATTAACTACAATAAC
The DNA here is from genome assembly GCA_028454255.1 of Halictus ligatus. Taxonomy (NCBI): domain Eukaryota; kingdom Metazoa; phylum Arthropoda; class Insecta; order Hymenoptera; family Halictidae; genus Halictus; species Halictus ligatus. The sequence goes on from CM052140.1 coordinate 7,415,140, forward strand.
ATTTCTATAGTAACATTTCTTACCTATAATAACATACATTAAAGTATTTCACTATAGTAACATGATAGCTTTTTGAAAAATAGTAACAGCCGAGTCATTTTATTTTAAGAGCGTCATCCCATCAAAAAGTAGTCATCTTCGGGAATTTATTATGAGAAAACTAAATGGTGCAGAGCTAAACGACTTCACGCGATGCATTCGAGCATGATTCAGTATTGTACATAAATTTTTGTAGCTCGCTGTATTTTATGGTGCTTGTTATACAAGGCGTGTAAGAGTATCTTGCCTACGAAACGCATCGCATCTCATAAAAATTGTTTAAAATGGAAAATAGAATTTGTTGATATATTATAATCGCAGGTGATGAATAAACAGTCCCATTTACGTCAACAATCTACTTTTTTCTATATTTTAAACTATCTCTACAAGAATTTGTACTTCCCACAGTATTCTTTACCAATTGGTCCACCATTGTAGTTTATAATTAAAATCAGTTAGTGCAGGGCGCAACAAAAATTGGTGTTCAACACTGAATCATGCCTGACTGTAATCCAAGAAGTTTTCCAGCTCTATCTCGTACGGTTCTTCTATAATAAATTTGTAAAAATTATCTGTTTCTAGTGCGGTTCTGAAACATGTTTAAAATTTTTCATTAATTTCGTAATTAATTTTTCATGGAGAGCGTCAGAAATAATTAGTGTCCAGAATAAATTTATTATTCGCCTTAATGCTAAATAATTTCATACGTTCAAATTTTGAAACCGTTTCGCCCGCGTTGCATTCGACTGCATACTTATGAAACTATGCAGCGCATACTTGGCAAAACGAAGGCACTTTCTGTTTATCGGAATTTCTTGGTATGTAATCAAATTACGATAATTCCTTGCATAGTTTGTGTATGCTTATTAATAATTACACGCGTAACACGTGGTCGCATGATCGTTCGAGAACATCCTAATCTGTGTTATTAAGGAAATTCCTTGGGGCTGAAATTGCGTTCACTTGTATTATCAAACTGCAATTTCGGTTCAATCTCCACAATGAAAATTACTTGTAACCCATCTACGAATAACAAACTAATAAATCTGATTATTTTATCGATAAAAATAAGTCAGACTAACATGTATTTTTTTAAATCAACTCCAGGCATTAAAGTGTACAAATTTAATTATAAATATTTTATCACTTGGTTTAAAGCAACAAATAAATAAATAAATATTTCATGAGGGCAATAATTGAATCATTTCTTCCATTGAAAATTTGATTACATTTAAAATAAAAGGAAACTGTGTAATACAGTAAAGTCTTCACCTAAGCCCAATCCTCGGGTGCGGCCTGTGACATAGATGACCCCAGTAGAGGTAGGCAAACTGACTAATTGTAAGATCGTGTAGCAACGTTCGGCTTAGTCAAGACTTTACCGTAATATGTATTTTTCTCAGTCAACTGTAGGTATTAAAGTATGTAAATTTAATATGATTTTAATGATATTACAATGATTTTTAAATATTCATTCGTCCTCTTTTAAATTTATTTATCATGTGAAATCAAACAGACTTCCTTTTACGCAGAACCCAGACACACTAAGCAATCACTCTAACACGATATCACATTCATAACCTTACAGAATGTACTGCAATTACAGAAGGTTATTTCACGATTTGCGAATTATTCAAAGTTCGTTTGCAAATATCGTAAATGTTCTTGCACGCAACAAGTTAACGAGAAAATCACCTAATAGACGGCGACTGAAGTGTTGCCATGAATTTCAAAGGTTCTCGAATACTATCACATACACAAGAAACTGCAGGATAATGACTCCACGCCTACCTAGTTTCAGTTCCTAATGAGTCCACTGTCGACACATTAATCATACTTTCATGTTGATAGGGATACTTCTCCGTGAAACTAATTGCCGACTAAATAAGTCACGAAGCGTTAGGCTTAATTACGATATAATTGCGACAGAATGATAAATTTTTAGAAGATGATCGATACCACCGGAGTCTCCCTTTGCCTACGCTTCGAACGGCCAAGATAGTCTGCGGTCTACTGATAAGCTCGCACTGAATCATTAATCGCCAGTGATTCTTTAACCTGGGAAATTGTTATCTCGAATCGAAAGTTTTTAAACGAAGCATGATTGGATTCTCCGAAGTTTCTTATTCATAGTAATTTTCAGGGAATTTTGTCCCAGAACTGGGTGAGGAGACATTAATAACGAAAGTGCGGCTCGCTTTTAATCAACTCTTAGACGAACTTTCAGATAATGGAAGAAAAAAGGCGTGAAATTTGTTCTTCGTGACATGCTTTCTAATTTGTACTGCATATTGGAACGGGCAAAGTATAAAATAAATTAGTGAATTATCGAATAGCGTACTAATGTAAATATACTATGAATAAAATTGTTCAACCAAATTATGAACTTGGCAAAAGTTACAAACACTGAATACATCAAAGTGTTCAACTTTCGCAACTGGCTTTTAGAAATTTATGAATTTCTATTGAAACATTGTAAAATAAGGATTTTATTAATTCAACAATTTAATAATTGATTTATTCTATTTTCATTGAGAAAACATAATTGTCAATTTTCTTATATATTACTTCGTAAGGAAACGGATACTTCTATTTTTGTACAAATATTTCTAAGCACCTGTCAGAATTGTACTCGGCTTTAATATTGAAGAAAATATATTTCCTATCTAATATATAATTAATTGTCACCATAAACTTACGTGCTAGAAATAGTACACATAGATTCACAATTTATTTCAGCAATGTATAATCCGTCGTACCATGACTCAAACTAGTTGGCGAACCAAAAGTTTCAGTGCACGAAGCTTTGGAGCAAGTAAACAGTTCAGAATGAGAAAGTACGAAGAAAATAAAAATCGCAGTGAATTTCTCGGTGTAATCATTTCGAAAATTGTGAACCGGCGGACTCGTTCGCAGTCTAATCACGACGCGGGTTTCCACGACGTTTCCCTCGGTCTATGAATAAACAGGAACCGCGTTATTTGTATCCGTCAGTGCGCGACGTAGGACGATTGCACGCGGCCGTTACACACGTTAGAACACTTCTCCGGGTGCACGTGAATACACATTTCTATGGAACAGTCGCTATTGATTGTCCTGACGTGAGAAGAATCCGGGTATCCGCATACGGAGCATCTGCCACCTCTTTCCCCTTGTTCCTTTCTTACGCCGCATAGTACTGTTTCGCGTCGTGCTCCGAATACGGAGCGCCGGGAACCCGATACTGCGTCACCAGATAATGTTTCTCCCTGAATCGCTGGAAAAACTCACGCGAAAGGAAACAACCCTGGACCTCTGGGCGAAACGGAAAAGTGAATCGTCCCATGGACAAATTTTTGTTCGAACCCCATAGTAATTCGACGCAACTTGTCCGTTCATTAAAACCACAGTTGAGTACAGTGAATTCTTAATATATGTCAAAAACACGGGTCTAGCCAGCGACATATATCGTCCAGGAGACATGCCCGAGCCGTGTTATGTTCATACTCCTCGGTGTTCGAGGCCTCTCGAATGTATACCTTGCGATAGTGGGGACAATTTCGCGACGTTTATCGTCCAGGTCTTGGCAACATATACAGAGAAATCACTGTAAACTGATGGGATGACACGATGTTTGAACGATCCAACAATTATTCTTCCTTTGTTGTAGTCACACTCGTGATACAAGTTTCGTACGTCTAATAAATATGTATGTTACTAATTTAAAAAAATTCTATTTTATTGCTGTCTAGGGAACAACGAACGACGAAGAAATTCTAATAACTGTAACATTAAAATAAATCGTAACACAAGAGGTTAATAGTGACCACAATGTTTAAACGATTTATTATACAGCGGCTTGGTTGCAGTTAATAGTCGCATCAACCCTTAAACGACTTATTACATAGTGGCGCAATCACATTTAATAGTCTCATCAATCATTACAATTTATTACACGGTTCTGAAAAGTAAGTGAACACTAGATCTTCGGTTTTTTTTTAATAATGGTGTAACTTTGTGAACAAAAATCGTAGATCAAAAAACCTAGACTCATTTGAACCTTGAGACCTCTAATATCGTATTCCATTATCTATTTCATTCTAAAATTCTTTTGCATGATATAGTAGACAAAATATTACAAATACTGAAATTTCGAAATTGCTGCAAATTGAAAAAAAAAACATTAAAAATTGTTTTTCGTGACTGAAACTAACACGGACTTCAAGATTGAAACTTCCCCTTTACAGCAAGCCCCTAAAACTTGGTATACGATTTTTATTTACTTGGTAATAGTTTTTTGCATTGTTGTTGGAACTATTTGGTAAATGGAGCAGATTCTAGAATGTGAGTAAATAAGCTACAGATGAAGTAGTGATACGAAATCGCGAAGAAGGGACGGGCAATTTGTATAAGCAAATTGCAAGGGGAGAGTGTTGTTGCAACGTGTTATCACGCAAGAATTAATTGTCTCCCAGGCGAGTTTAATGTTTCGGCGAGAGAAATATTTGTAGACTATGTTAATTAGGAATGATCACACTTTAATAGATTCTGGTAAACGTGTACTAATTACGGGGACCAACAGAGCGATTATGCATCGATACCTTCAATTTCGTTTATCCCTTAGTCAAAGACAAAATTAAACAAAATGCTCCAAGAAAACACTCATCTTCTATTGCTGTAAATATGACACTAAAAAGAAAACAAGAAATTTCCTTACTCTGGAGTGAATTTCCCCGAGGAAATGACAATATACATTATATATTGACCAATTTACATCCCGCTTTCGATATACACAGAAATTGTGTGTATTCCTGTGAAATTCTAAATGTTCAGTCACCTACAATATATTTTCTAGCTCACCGTATTATTGCTTTCTTATAACACCATTTAATATCTGTTTGAATTGTTGCGTGTAAATTTTGCTTCACCAAAGTCAAAATAAAGAAACGAACACTATGAAAAGAGTACATGAAATCAAGATAGACAAAACGAATAGGAAAATTATTCAAACAAAGCCTCGCAACAATGTACATTTATACATCGTGCTTATTAATTCCAAATAAAATCATTAATGTCTTTTCGAACTGGAATTGCGATTTCGTATAAAACCTATTTAAACTGGAACCTTATAAATTCCAGCAATAATAAAATCAGAATAAACAAACGAGTTCGACTAAAACAATGTATCAAAATAAACATTAAATTGTCCAAATAAATTCCCAGAAAATAGCATATTCGCGTACACTCACTCTCGTTGATAATTCCACATAAAACGGTTGACCGACGTACAAATGCAAAAAGCTCGTGAATTTCCGCATAAAACAGAAAGAAAGAAAGTTCCGACCGACAAACGAGGTGGATTAAAACAGACAGATTATTCGAAGCAGCGTCGGTGCAACACAGGGGTGCAATCGTGGTTTCGCGGAACGATTCCTTTCATTAAGAAGATTTAGAACGGAGCTCGTCCGAGAGACAACCGATAAAAACTCGATTACGCACGGGGGCCGATTACAACTAAGTGCCGCAACAACCATTATAGAGCGGGGACAGCGAAATTTGATTTCGCGTCCCCGGTATCGTTTTTCGCCGCGTGAGTCTGCGTCCCGCGGCCTGAATCCGCAATTCTCCCGGAGCTCTGGCTACGCCGTCAGCTGATACAAGTGGCTGTACGTGATCCGGTAACGGAATGCCGCAGGAAAAGTATAATTGAATTAATAAACTACCACGAAATCTGGCGGGCAGCTTATTTACCACGGCGCTGCTGCGCCAAACACTGCGGGGGACCGTTTTACGTAAGCTGCAGCTATTCCGCTGCATTTACCGGTACTTTGACACTTCGCGTAATTAGACGACCAATGAAACGGTCATTAACACCCTTGTAACAGAACACCCTTCTTCTTTATCCTTCGTTTCGCAGCATTCGCGATTTTAGAGTCCTCTGAAAATAAAATTAGTATCGACCGAATTAACGGTACGAGAAGGTTGAAGCTAAAATTTTTAGAAAGTGTACGTTCCTTTTATGCATTACATCTTTGCACAGCATCACAAATTTTATCTTATATTTTTTCACATATATTTTCATATGGAACTGACTTTCTCGATGGTTTGGGCTCGACTAATTTTATAACACATACGAGTATTAGTCTCCATTATTATTCCAGACTTTGTCAAGTGATGGCAGTGATTTCGAAATTAGGAAGACAAATTTTTCACTGCCATCGTCTGATGGACGCACAGCAGCTATAACTTCGTATATTAAAAGAATTTGAGAATGTCAATAGTTTTCTCTCAAACAACCAGCTAGCTAATTTAAAAAAATATTTCAGGTTTCGAACTCCACTCTCCGCCAATTTAAAAAAATACATTTCTGCACTCGTTTACTCTTGTTCAACCATTTCTGTGCAGTTCCGTTCAAATCGTTTAATTAAAATCCGAAAATTCCTCGTCGGCATCCGATCGAGAAACCGAAACAGCTTGGTACAGGTATTTAGTTTGGAAAACCGTTTAAACGGAGCATTTTAAATTACAGCGTTGATTGGCGTTATCATGCAGCGATTGACACGGCGTCGCCCGTTCGTTTTTTATTCGTGTCGACGCGTTTCGACAGAAGAATGCGGGCGTAGCCGACGAAATGGCCGCGTGACCTGCTCCCTGGACGATATTCCTTCTAATTAAGCCGAATTTCGGCTAGGGGAGTTCCAGAGATTTACACGGCACGCTCTTAAGACGGCTGTTTCTCGACCGGCTTGTACATCTCGGGCTTTTATCCGCGGAAATTGTTGAACCGCGAACTGCCGCGGTTAACCCGCTCGTTTCGCGCGCTGAACAAACGGGCAAGAATCTGCGGACGTCCGTGAGAAATTGGGGGGAACATTTTTGAACCGGAGAACTCTGGATTTTAAGGGGTTAGGCCACCTAGAGATTCATAGCAATCTTTCGCAATTCTTTCTCGTAAATGAAGTTAAAGTAACATTTAGAATACGACCTTTACCGTGCAAGTTTTATGGAATAATTGTGCATTTTTCTTTGCTTCATACAAAAACAGATCCTTTGCAATCTTTGTGATTTCAAAACATAAACTAATATTTCTACCCGATGTGGATTGAATAAAAAGGAGATTGTGTTTTTTGTATAAACGATTTTAGTTAAAAAGATTCCATTGTTGGCGGGAATATCGGTAAAAGGGGCAGCGTTTTTATCAGAAATGATTCGATCAAAAGCGAAAACTTCGAATATGCATAGCTCTCGCCCGAAGCATTTTTAATCTATTCGATCATGGGATTCCAGGGGAGGTCGAAGCACCGTGAGCGTAAATTCCTCAAAATGGCCGGATGCCAGCGATAGAGGGATCGGCAGTTCAGTAGAATAATGAAGTCGAGTGACACGGCTGACCCGGTGACCCAATACGTGCGTCCAGGAGAACTGTCCCGACGAGCGAGCGAGTTAAAAACTCTGTTTCCGGGTTCCGGGGAAGCTCTGAGAAACCGCCGGAAGATGAGAAAGAAGTGTCTCTAGGCCTTGTTCCATGAGAGACCAGCTTTTGAAAGATTGTTCTCCGAGGCGCCGCGAGAAAATGGCCGCAAGAGAGAATAAAGAGTAACACGCCCCGTTAGGTCCGTGAAAACTGGATTTACCGTGCGATCTAGAAATCTGCGTTGCTCAGCGATTCTCTCGAAAATTGCAGCTATAGACAGTCTTCTACTGTTCGGACTTGGAACATTGGCGAGCTGAAATACAACCGAACAATTGAGGCTATATATCGCTATCGTTGATTTATTCGTGTTATTTCCTTTTTTTAAATAATATCGATTTATCAATTCTTTAAAAACGATTAAATATGGAACAATTTGTTCCTTGATTCGTGAATGTGGGTTTGACGTGTGCCGATTCAGGAAAGTATTCGTGTTAGACTGCAAATTTTGATAACCCAATAAAAGTGAAGTTCTACATCATTAAATTCTTCCGAAGCGTTCTGTTGACTCGATCTAGTGCATCTTGTCTCGAACACGATTGTCTCGGAAGTTATACACCGTGGAAAAGGCACTGCATACATGTTTCGCGCGCATGAAAACGTTTCTGCCCGGTCAAACTTCAGCACAGTCGAACGCGAAACGATCGAGGCTTTCAATGCATATTTCTATCATTCTTCCGCGTGACGAGCCCCGATATCGATTTCTCATCACTTTTCGCGATTCGCGGCGCGGCATCCGCCGCTCTAGCGCTTTGATATCCGCAGATGCGATAACGTTACTTTCCATTATCTGTTCCAGAGTTTACGCAACATGATGACAGCGAACGCGACCGACGCCTGTGAAACGCGTGATCCCTGCCAGCACGACGGAATCTGCATTTCCACCGATAACGGACCCATCTGCGAGTGCCGGTCCGGCGATTATGAGGGCGCCTTTTGTGAAAAAGGTGGGTTGTTTTACCGATCCAGATATCATTGTTGACTCATTGTTTGCAGCCCCGTGCACCGGACGCCCCGGGCACACGTACCGGTGTTTGTAATTTCGATCTCGATTGTCGCACAAACTTTTACGCAAATATTCTTACACTGGATTTTCGGGGATGGTGCTCTGTTACTTTTATAGTAGTAAGTATAAATCAGTAGATTTTCAAGTAATCAGAAAAATGTCACAAATAAGTTGGCGAAAGTCCCATAAAAAATAATGAAAAAATATGAAGAAATTTTGTAATTGGCTTCTCGGCCCCTAGGGGGGTATGCCCCCCTCCGTGGAGGGGATAGGCGAACTGACTAAGATCGTGTAGCTCCGTTCGGCTTAGATCAAGACTTTACTGTACACGTAACATGAAAGTTTTGAGTATTAATTGCGAATTTTTCTGTTCTTTTCGGAAAGTGTTTATTAAGAATTCTTATAGGACTTAGTATATTCTTGTTTATTCAAAACAATATAAGAATACAGCCGTATTATTCTGCAATGTTTAAATTAAATGAGAAAAGAAATTTTTATGCAGTCTAATTGTAAGTACAGTTTTTTTCTCGATATATATCGCAAATACTTGGCTGATAAAAGTCGCAGAACTATCGATACTGTCGCGGGGTATAACCCGCGAGGGGCCATGAGCTTCGGCTCGAGAGTCCTAATACGGGTCAGGTACTGCACGATATATGTCTCTGGTAAGACTCGCGTTGTTGACAAATATCGAGAAAACAACGTAACTCTATAAATTCTCTTTTCTATTAATTAATTTAGACAGTGTCTGTGTTTATCCAAGACACTGCAGACTAACGCGTGTTCCTCAAGCTATAAAAATCAAGATCACGGGAGACACGGTACTTTTTAATATCCGAAGGGATCCATAACGGCGGGTGATCGAGTTTTAATGATACTGTATCGAGTTACCAGTGAAAAGAATGATTTATCGTCATCGCGGCAGCGTCCAATATTTTACTAATATTTCACACAGGCCCTATGTACAATCCAATTAATCGCGACGCCGACACGACCTCCTTTCGCAATCAGCTTTTTGCACCACTACGCTTTCCGCACTGTTAATCCGTTAATCTCGCGCCACCTGAAACTTTTTCCTAAAAGCGATATTGATCATCCTGACGCGACTCTCTCTCTCTCTCTCTCTCTCTCTCTCTCTCTCTCTGTCGCGTGCGAGCGCACATACACGCACACGTCTACGCACACGCGTTACCGTCAACATCGATGATGAATTTTAATGGTTTTTATGCGATCGAATCGATCCGTTTTTCGCTTCCGACTTTATGAATAGTTTATGAACATTTTCGTGAGATAAATAGAGCAGACACGAACGCGCGTCTCTCTACCTGATCTAATTCGCTCGGATTCGCGAGATCTCGATGTTCAATTATACGATCCCGTGGATCATTTCGAACTCTTTTTCCTCGGAACGCCCCGGCGAAGAATGCGAGATCATGCCCCGGAAGATTTAAAAGGCACAGAGCGGCTCTGAACGAAATTCCATGTTTCTCCCTGGATAAGCAGCGGCCGAGATTTACTTTAATTGCGATTTACTATGCGAGATAAAACTCCAAGGCTCAGGCTGCACTCACGAGTGCGCGTGCTAATGCCGTCCCCGGTGTCCTCGGCTTGCATCCCTCCGCCTTCGAGTTCGTTTTTAGGAAAAAGTGCCGCCCCTGTACCAATAAACCCTCTTGCATCGATCACTGCACACTTTAAACAGTCGGAAATTTTTGTCACCTTCGGTCTACAAATTGTGCAGTATTGGATCCAGAATTTTTTAAAAGTGAAACGCAACGCTTGTAATTTGCTGCCCCAATTGTAGAATTTTATAAAATATTCAATCACCTCTCAGTTTTCAGTCGAATGATCTCATGGCGAAGTTAGAGTAATTTTTATTTACATAATCTTCTGACATATTTAAGCTGCTATAGAAACTTTGCTAAAATGATTAATGAACATTTTAATCGGTCTGGTATTATCGTGGGTCTTCAAAATATTCTTCATTCAATGAATTTTTTAAATGGAACACACCGCTTTTAATTTGCTGACCTAATTGCAGAATTTTTTAAAAAATTGAGTTGCATCTCAGTTCTGAATTTAATCATCTCACGCTGCTGCAGGAACTTTTGAATAATTGTGTTAACTATTTGCACTTTGTTGACTTTGATTGATTGCACATTTTTATTAGTTTAGTTTCGGATGTTGGAGATAGGCTATTCTTTATTCGTAAAATTGTAACTCGTGATAAAATATCCTTGACTTTTGCTACTTTGACACTAAATCTTCATTACGAAATCAGGAGGCGGTTTTCTTTGTTAATTTATGTCTTACTGTAGAATTTTAAAATTTCGATTGATTTTGTTGCTTTAGAAATGCTTTGATAGAATTAATATCCGGAAAATTGTGAATGAAGAATAAATTCCGGAAATATAAAATTAATTCCCTGAAAATAATCGACAATGAGGTGGTGAATTAAATAATATTGCGAATACACGCGACGAAAATGTACGTTTCAAGGAATTGTCGAAGAAGTGATCAAATTGGACGATCGTGACAGTGACTGCAGATACATTGGAATTTTTCGTCGACGGCGTGCATACACAGAAATTACAAACTGACTTCGAACTCTGAGAAATCGAACGTCACAAGCAGGCAGTGCGTTTTCACATCCAAGAAACTCCATTTCACCGTCCGGTGACAGTTCATTTTGGTGTCAGTCAGTCATGAAAATTCCCGATGTAAATTCTCCGCTCGGATCTACAATAGTGCAAGCACGCGTCGTTTATTTTGCAAATAATCCTTGCAGTTTATCAACGCTAGAAACACCCCAACAAAAGTTTCGAACTTCTCGCTCTGGGAACATTGAATCGTAAAAGCACAGAATTATTATTTATGCATTTATGACACAAAAATTGTGCATTTATGAGAAAAATACATAGGTGAAATCTAAAACAATAAAATCATTAGACATTTTGAATTTCATAATATTATTTTCACTTTATTTTTATTCGATATACATGTACTAGAAATCAATTTTTATTTTGGTTCTAGTTCATGCAACTGATGCACGCAATTTTTACTTCATTTTATTTTTTAATCGTTCACACATGAATTTCTAGTCAGTTCCGAAGGGTCGAATAAAATTTGTATGTACATTCTAAATTGACTTGTACAAGATGTTGACACACATGCGAGTTAATAAATTGATAACAGTAATTACAGTAAAAGTGAAGTTGCCGAACAATGATTTTCAATAATTAACCGCCGCGTAGTACACGAACTACTAATTACATCGATACTGGTTCCGTCGGGTCAGAACTATATTAAATCAACGAAGATAAATTGTGAATTAATAATTATGTTATATTCAGTCACTTTCCGTAACGTGGGAAATTATTGAAAATTCTGCGTCGAGTAGAAGAAACAGCGTGCTTTAAAAGTAGAGACGCAGTTAATCAACAATTTGGAATAAGAATGTAGAAACGAAGGAACACTGCTAGAAATTCCATTTGCTGGTTCAGCTTTTTAAAAATACATTTCTTCAAACAAATGAGTATACCCGCGCGTAAAAGTTATCGCCAATATCGCCGAGTAATTTAATTATTTCATTATTAATTAATTATTTCAATAATTTCATTTTATTTAATTATTTCATTTCGTGACTGCGGCACGGGTATGCGTGAATTAAGAATGATTTACAAGGGCCACGTGTATTGCGTCCTGGTAATCACGCTATAAATTCGTGGCACGAGCGCCGTCGTATTTCATGCAACAATGAGCTCCGCGAAGGGACGGAATTAATTTAAGGCATTGACACGTCTTTGAATAACAAGCAAGAGACAGAACGATGAAACTAGACCGGAGAAACTCGGAAAAAGCTGTCCAGAGAATCACCAGAAGACCGTTTTAATCAGACATGGCAGGAAAATGTAAAATCCTTATTTTAACATATTATTCAACAACGTATCACATACATGCGAATTCAACCATTTTTCTGACTATCTAATCCTTCAATTCTTGGTACACAAATATTTTTTCTTGTTTAAATTGAGGCTCGGGAATATTTCTGCACTTTTTATTTGTACGGATTCTTATAGCTAAGGCATTTAAAAAATTCTTAATATCGTCGATAGGCGAGCGATTCAAGATAATTCAGAGGAAATTCCTTTTTCGTGCCCCATCTCTGGAATTTAATCTGAGGAATTTTCGAAACATTTAGGCCAAAGGGAACATTGAAAAACTGACAAAGAAGAACATCAAAATTTTGAAAAATATTTAACTCTCTGCTGTGGTTTAGTACAATATGTGGTTTTTCGTTAATGTTTTCTGCACTCTCTACTGTGTTTCACTCTGTGACCCGATTTTCGATTGTTTCGCGCTTTGACAAAAATACTTATTAGAGTGTTCAGTTTATTGTATAAGTGATATTTTATCCAAATGTCAACATCCTTTTGCTAAGAAAATTCAAATTCGACGAAAACGTAAATAGAAAATGTAATCGGTGATCCGAGGTACACCCGGGGTGCAGGAAATTTTCCTGGCGATTTTCCGACGATTTCACGTTAGTTTAAATAGCTCATCAAATTTTCTCGCGTAGAAAATGGCGACACAGTCGCAGTCTCTTTTCCAGGCATTACTCCGCCATCCCTTCCGCGGTTCTCGAAAGAGAAGCCCGTCAGTTCACCGTGGTATTTGTAAGAGATCCCAACGGACTGATTATTCTGACCATAATAAATCCTGTACTTCGTTTTTCTTCGCCGCGGCCTCCACTAACGGCGCGGGCGTCGCTATTTCATCGTCCGTTGCTCGTTTTCTCCGTGAAAGTCTGACACGGAGCTTCAACATGGGTATTAAACCGGCGAAATTACGTTATATCGCGTATAACGGCCGTTTCTGTCCGCCACGAGAGAGAGAGAGAGAGAGAGAGAGAGAGAGAGAGAGAGAGAGAAAGTAAGGGTGGGGGGCGGAGAGAGAGACGGAGGGAGAGACAATCACGACCAAGGAAAAAGCTGTTAACGGGAACGTTGAAAAATTAAAATGAAATTCCAGGTGGTTTAGCCTTTGTTGTCGCCGCCTGTCGCTAATGAGCCGGAACTGTTAACTTGCGCCGGTAGGAAGCATCTACACTTAAAATGATACTAATCAGTAGCGTGCTGAGACCTTACGTTCAATCAAAGAAAAATTTTGCAGTGATTTTTGGGAAATCAGGTTTTCGGCGAGACTGAAAATTTAATGAATACATCCTTTTTATCATTTCTTCTATCAACGTCTCTGCATGAGTACAGTTACATAACTTTTTAATTAACTAACAACATAAGCAAAAACTATCAACAGGATACGGAGAATTATTATTCTGGAAATAATAAGAACGAGACATTCCTATCTATTTGTCTCGTACTGGTTGGAATTGATTCTATGAATTATGTATGTATACATTATTAAGACACCATACCATTCAAACTAGAGTTATAAATGAGAACAACGGGAATACTTGTTGCATATTTTTGAAGCAAGTCGCGAAATCGACTTTCGCATCCGTCAATGGCATAAGTTAAATAAAAAGTCAATGAAAAATAGTTATTTCTGTATCGCTATTAATTTCTGTTGAATTTTGATTCCCGGCATTATTAATACCTTACAAGCCGGAAATTAAATGTGTCAGCTACCCCGTTGAACAGGAATTCCTCCTTTGATCGCCGCATTCTCAGCTGCAAAATTATATTCCACTTGAATTTTACGTTTCGTATAATTTAATTAAAGGATATTAAATATTTCTTCTTCGACGAGAGCTACGGAATAAGGAATCGTAAATTAAAAGGTCGCTGAAGGTATGAAAATATGGAAAACGAAGCCATTTTATAATTTCTGGGAAGCATTGAACGCGTTGACTGCCGTATCGAAGTTTAATTAAAACTTTCTACTGAAAACAGTTTGTTCGTCAATTTTAATTTTGTGAAACGTACCGCTTTGCGGAAACATTGCTCTTAATCACCTTTGCTGATACGAATTAATTAATTGAATCCTTTTAAAAAGCTGCATCGTTACACCAGTCTCTCAACAAATTTATTCACTCATTTACATTCGTAATTGTATCTGCTTGAAATACTTCTTATAATTGATTTTGAGTATAGTATATTTTGATTTTAAATATAGTAAGTCGAAGAAATTACTTTTGGGTTAAACTTTACCTTAGGAAACCAGAAATTTTTTACTTTTTTCATGTAATCCTGTAGATTTTGGCGAGAAAATGACGAAAATCCATATTTCAATTCTACGGGATCACTAATTCAAAAGTTATACGTACGTAAAGATGTACGATTTTTAACGTGTTTAGCATTTCTTTACACGCGTGTAACTTTTGAACTAATGATCTCCTAGGATTGAAACTTAGATTTTTGCCATTTTCTCTCAAAAATCTACAGGCTTACATAAAAAAAGTTAAAAATTTCTGGTTATCTAAGGTAAAGTTAAGCCTACTTTTGCATTGAGTGAGCCTAATCGGTGGCTGGCTAATGTCGAAACCGATCACTGACAACTATTGACGTGTCGCCAACCTAATGCGATCAAGATTAAATCGTTCCTGGCATATGGAGGTGTGTATCGTGCTGCCTAAGGCGAACTAGGTCGACAATCAACAGTCTTGAGGAAGGGGATGTTCCATCCCCGCAATAACGAAGCCGACGCTCGAATTCCTCGTTCACCTTGTACGCCGTTTATCGTTGACATCCCGCTCGTACCATTTCCATTCTACTCTGCAATACAATCGATCAACACCCAAGATTCATTGACCGATCTTGTTCTCCAATATACTGGATGTTCCTAAATTCCGAAATCTCCCCCCCCCCCTATCACATTTTCTTCAATTTTGTATTCTTCTACAACGATCGGAACTTTTTGTCGTTGACACTAAAAACGCTTCCTTTGCTTTCTGTGCTTAACACTTAAATTATAGAAACAAATTTTTTCGAAAATTTCCTCGTGATAAAATTGAAATAGAAATATTGTCAATTTTTACAAATATAAATAGGTTCTAATATTTTGAATATTTCCAGATGCTATGAATTCATAAAAATCCACTGTTCACTCATTGTGAACTATTCGATTCACTGATGTTTCCGTATTGAAACACTGTGCTGAAATACGACTTTCTAGAAACTGGAATTTGTAACCAAAAAATCTGAAAAAATTCTATAGTATGCGCCATAGTGGTTACAAGGTATCAGATTTTTTTAGAATTTTGTATTCAGTACCACGAAAAAAAAATACAACTAAAACTAACAATCGAATTTTTCCTAGTAACTACCTCTTAATTCGAAGAAATAAGATTTCTATTGATATCGTATTTGCTTGTACCGAATGAATTGTTAAAAATTATTTTCGTTTAAGTCTACCGGTGTTTATATGTGAATTTTCTACAGATAACTGTTCAATTGGCAGATTTATCTCACCCCATATTGATCACAGTTGACAACATTTCAGTATAGGATGAAAAGGAACCATGAGAAATAAAAATAAAATTCGTTGGTGCTTCTAAAAAGTTTTAACATGGTTCCATCAGTATTTCACTGTACCTAAAAATTTTTAGACTATTGTACCCAGAGCATGAAACAATTTCGGAACGCTATAACTACGTGAAGCCTCAGATAGTGTATGTTACAGTAGAAGAACGACTTCCACTTCCAGCAAAATGGCGATATTTTTTCGCGAACGAAAGCTTCGTGATTCTAGAAAAACAGCGGGAGCCCGTTTAAAGCACGTGTAATCGGAACTGATGAAAACAGCGGAAAATTGAATTCACTGTTTGGCGAAGGACGGTTGTTAGCTCTCGCGCGATATGAATCGGGGCATTCTTGCTCGCCGGATGAAAAACGAATACGGATCGTTAGAAAATTGTTGAATATATCCGAAAAAATATTGCCGTATAACACGGGCTACGATAAGTCCGTGACGTTTTATAATTCCCGTGCTGAAATTTCCCGTTCGTACCGCCGCGTCGCGCTTGCGAAAAAAAAAAGAACGAACCCTGCTTCCTGCGAAAATATTTATGTAAAAATGAAATACGAGGAATTTTTGCGATATCGCGTGGAATTTGCGTAACGGAATCAAATGACGGATGAATATTATTCTTTTGTTGAATGAAGGGGGGGGGGGGCAGGTACCGTAGGATCCCGAATAACATACAAACACCGCGGCGCTGTTTATTTTGTCGAGTGTAACGCGAATTCGTGGACGGCGCGCGGCGCAAGTACACGGCGAAGTTATACAGTGAATTAACAAAACATTTGTCAGCATAATGAAATAGTTAAATGAGATACACGAATTAGTGGATGCTGGTAAATGAGAAACGCGAACATCGGGCTCGCTAAATTGCGGAGGTGGTATTTCCTCTTCGGAAGACCTTTGATTGTTGGCCCAATTCTCCGCTTAAGATACAAGCGTCGACACGGTTCTTAATTGATGGGGGAACACGCCGCTTCATTTTTACTGAATAATTTATTCCTGGCGATTAAAGCTAGTTTCTGCACCTTTGTGAGCTCATTCTACTGTGGAGAATGTTCTTGCCCAGCTGCATCGTTTATTGTGACGATTAGACTGCAGGAATGCAAGATAAAAATTTTCTGCGTTTGTTTCAACTAACTGTAGCAAAATACAAATCTACTTCCTTCTTTAACGACTTCAAACTCGCTTGAAGGTATTAATATAGATATATTTTTTAATTCTTGTAATATGGTTTTACTGATTTGTGTTTTTCATTTTTTGTCGTGAATGTGTGCAATCAGTCAGAGTTAGACATAGATTAAAAAAAAGTGTGACAAAGTTTCTCGGAGAAACAGTCCCAAAATTTGTTGTTTTCCATGGAAAGTTACACAAGAAAGGGATTTTTATCTTCTCTGCTATGAAATTTACAAACCTGATTGCTTCTATTCTTTGCTTCTATTCCAAGGGATTACACATTTTATATAAGTATTTATATAATATAGTTATATAAAATTATATAAGTAGTTTTAGCCCGAAAGTGCACATCAAAAGTGTTTTTTGATTCGTTGGAAAAATTGTATAAACCCTAAAACATAAAAATGTTAATCCGGTTCTTAACGGTTCTAACTTAATGAAATGAAACAACGAATTCTCGTACAGGTGACTCATTCTGCACTAAAGTTGTGTAGCGTGCTATCGATGACAATAAAAATACTTTTGGGCTCATTTGGAAAATGTATAATGCAAATGTTAATTGAATTAATGGACTCCTAATTGTTATTGATTTACAACTCAATGAGGTCGGACAATAGTGAACCGCACTCGAACAACATTGAATGGGGATCGTCAGTGAATCACTGAAAGGGAGAAATGTAAAATGGCTCGATGACTGGTGGTGAATAGGGAATAGAATCATTAATTCCATTGGTATAGACAGTGGCAGCTGGTTTCCGGTCCCCCGAGACACTTGATTGTTGACCCACTTTTCTTGATGCCCGGGCGTGCGTACAGTTGCACCGGACATGTATCTGTCAACTTACGCTGACGACGAACACGTGCTCGGGCACGTATCCTTTCTGATTTACATATCTGGTTTGTGTATCGTAAATTCTAATCACGCCGAGTGCCGCTCGGAACAGAGTAAACTCCATCGGTTCACGAATAATTCGCAGAGATGAAACAATTTTTTCAAATCGAAAAATTCTCTCGCGGAGGAAAATCAATTAAAATGATAACAAAGTTTGTAACACAAAAAACACTCATTAAAATAAATGCATGCAGTCTCTGCTTACATTATAATTGTTTTCAAGTAACAGGAATACAAATTTTTCTTGTAAATAAAATTGATCAACTTTAAAAAATTGTGGTCATAACACTAAATAAAACTTTGAAGGTGGTTGGGATACAAATTTTCCTCGTAAATCAAATTGACTAAGTTTAAAATTAAAATACTAGGCGTAAAATAACTTGTAGTACTAAAATCATGTTTTAAAGTCAACGTATACGGTCCCTGTTTTACGATAATTTCCAAGGTAGTCGGAATGAAAATTTCTCCTACAAATAACATTGATTGTATTTAACAAAATATAAAAATGTTTCGTTAAGACCAATGTATGCGGTTTACATATATTTTAGGAAAAATGTGTAACGATACCTGTGGATGTAGCTGTGGCGCGGAATATTAAATATGAACGGATATAGGGTAAAATTTCGCAGCACAGGTTTTGGAACATAAATTAGTCGGTATCAGTTAGTCACGGTCGGTCTGTTGAACCATGATCTGATTGTAATTCCTGATCGTACACGCTCAGCTAATTCGGGCAAATAGTCACGTCTCGTTGACAGATTTTACTGACAGCTCCACGTGGCATTTGATTTTCAATCCGCCACTGTTTTCTGCGGCTGCATTTATCCAGCCAGAAGATATCGAATTAATCGCAATCGATCTGTCACATAATGCATTCGTTTCACGAAAGAAGCAACCAACTTGAAAATACTGATAAAATACTGAGTAAAAATCAGCCTAAGCCATTTCATGCTCTATATTCTAAATTCAATCAAATCATATTATACTGAAACTCGGCCTTATATTGTGTTTAATAATTTCAAGAAGGTAAAAATGGCACATTAAATTCTCTTAATAACTTCACTGTTTTACATTTCATTTACTTATTTTTATTGTACAGTGAAGTCTTGGGCTAAGCCAAACGGAGCTACACGATCTTAGTCAGTTTTATGTTCCTCCTATTGATATATGTCACAAAAACACATAAAATTCTCAGTTTAGATACGACTTACAACAACAATTAGCGACAGTCAAACAATTATCAGACTTGCAGCGAGCAAAGCGCGAGAACTGCAACATTATTTTCGCAAAGCGTGCTGGTTGTGGGTGTAGCGTAAATTTGTAGGGTTATATCGACAGCGTTACGGGGCTAAGGATAATTTTATTACCGGTTTCTCTGTATTGCAGGCGGCCCGGTAAATTTCGAACGCAACACGCGTTTCAATTCCACCCCCACCCCCACATATTACAGCGCCGTTAACGTTCCCCACAGATCGAAAGCGAAAACATTTCCGTGGAATACCACCCTCGAGGGGCGTAGTAACGCGTACGCGAAATCAGTCGAGGGTGGTATATCATCGATTCGAGGGGAGTGGATCGTGTATGACCGAGGGAACGGATTATGGTTTTTACGAGGCACGGAAACGCGATAACTTGTCCCCCGCAGAAGACCGAGCCGGAAAATATATTTTCTGTTCTATCTCGTTCTCTCTCTCCCTCTCTCTCTTTTTCGCTCTCTGTATATGCGCGTATCCAGCCACTGAATTGTTTGTAAAAACGTGTTATACGACGAGCGCTAACTTTTATTCGAAACAACGTTTCGTATCGTTTATTATTTGCCCGCCGGATATTTACAAAATTCCTATTTCCCCGGATTATCTTGCCGAGCTCGAATTTGCGCAAAATACACACTCTCCCAGTGGAAAGAATTTACCGAATTAAACGCCGGCGATAATTGTTTTTGCGTTAAATGTTTCTACTGCTGGATCTACCCTAGAATATTTACTTCCTGCTGCAGGAACTCGTGTTACTGTTTTTAGAATTTATTAGCTTTGTGCATAATGGCCTCTTCGTTTTATGTGTTTGTAATAACAGTGAGTGGATGCAATTTGTAACAGTCCGGAGATTAAAAGAAATTAGAAATATCAATATACTATTTTGTGTTTATTAAAGTTATTCAAGGAAGTATAACACTTGTATTCCCGCGGTGCAATTCACAATTTATTAAAATTATTAAAGGAGGAAAGACACTTGTGTTCAGCTTCTGTTTCTTGCAAGTGATGCACAAAGGTTTGTATTTGCACGAAGATCTGCATTCTACAATAGAATTGAATTGTTGTTGACACTATTGAAGGCATTGTTTAGTATTTTATAGGTCGACCTTTTTGAATAATTTTTCTTATTGAATTTCGCTTGGAATAATCAATGCTTATTGTTTTCTAAATACATGCAGTTCTAAATTGTAACTTTTAAATGGTGATCAATAAATTTAAAAATCTACTTTTATAAGAATCAATCAATTTTGAATATTGTCTTCAGTGTACCATGGAGAATAATAATTTTTTTATCTAAACAGTCTACTTCAGCCTCTATTTCAGTTGTGCTGCAAATATCCAATCTTACGTTTTGAAATGTACGTGATTTAATTTTGTAGACCCTAGAGAACTAGGGAAAAAAGCATTTTTCTATCTGAACCAAAAATAGGATTGAATTAATGGTACCAAATTGAAAAGTGTCAAGAATGAACAGTGTTTTCCAAACTCCACTGTTCGAACCAACGTTATGTCCAAATAAATGTCCAAATAAAATCCACATGTAGCTTTTAACAACCACTAAAATTGCAGACGCACCGTAAAATAATTGAATGAAATAGAGATAATCGTGTGACCCGTGACAGTGAGCGTGTTAATAGACACCGGGGGCAGTTATTGCAGAAGAGTGCGGTCTTATCAGCGTAGCCGCGTAAAAATCACGTCGTCAGAATAGCGTCAACGGGAATGTTAAACGAAGGCCGATGGAGGAGAGTCCAGAGGCGAGCCGTATTTCACAACAGAAAGATATGGACAATTAAAGTTGTCTCTGGGGAGGGATGCAACCGTAAAACGTCCACACGGAATGCACAGAGCCTTGGTTTTACGGTTCTGCTCTACGGGGGTGCCACGGGGCTTGATGCTGTTCGACCGACGGAAGAGATTATTGTTTTCACGCGGAACGCACCGGACGATAACTTGGCTTTTTTGTCGGTGCCTGGAAACGAAGAGACATCGCTCAAAAAACGATTATTCACTGGCTGGTGAATACTCGCGCGAACACCCCCACGTCGTTGCAACGCAAAAACGACCTTCCGGTGTGCTGGCTTCCCTAAACTGCGTCTCGCAGAATGTTTATTGAAAAAGGATTTTGCTCTATTCGACTCTATTAGACTGTGGACCTTTACGCAAAATTGAATGCATCAATTGGAAGAAACAGAAGGCATAACAATTTCGTCTTTTCTTCAATGGTTTTAATAAATTGAAAATAACGACGTTTTTAAATTCTTTTAATTTCTTTATTGTGTAAATTACACCGACTCGTTTTTGCCATAAATGCAGAAAATCCGCAATCTAGTGATTATATTCTTTGTGCGACTTTTAATTTATTTTTGCAGGTAGGTGTTCAAAAGGGTAGTTTCTTGTTTCAGTCATTTTATCTATAGAAGATCATTCTTTTAGGCAAATATTTATAGATTGATATAAAATAATTATAGATTTATATGAGAAAGAACTAAATGATGTGGACTGGAAAATATTCCAATTGATTTCAATTTAAAGTTTTCATTGTGTGTCTAATTAAGTGTTATGCAGCAAAAGGTTTTTTCAGCTGTGTAATATATACTTTGTAAACGGAGTAATTTTGATATCCCTTTGTTACTCAATTGTTTAACAACTGTACAAAAAGGGTATTTATTTCTCCCTCTGCAAATATCATACGAAAGAAAACCTTCGCGATTCATATCCATTTACAAAAGCCCAACAATATTGAAATCGTAAAGTTAATATACCTGCAATCACATTGTAACTTGAGTGAATTTTTCAAATGTGTTCCATCGATGAAAACCTCTTCCTACACTTATAATAATTTTGTATTTAAAGAAGAACATATAAGATACAATGTAGATTAGTGATTGGTAACTGTATTTTGTTCATTCATTAGTTTGTTGGGAAATTAATTGTCATTCTTAGTGAATTATGATAATGTCTGTATTCATTTTAAATTAATAATCCATAATAAGTAATCTTATGACAAAATGTTTGAAAACCACACTTTCCCAGCAATCCGAATTTCAAGCGAATAAAAATTGTATTTCAGGAAAATTCTGAGCCGAACAACATTAAAGCGTTTTTAGTATTTATCGTTTGACAATTTTTGCGATCGTGTCTGTCACATGGACGGGGCTTTTTTCAATTAATTTGCTTCGTTAACACACGTTCAAGCATGGTTCAGTTCTTTACTTTCTTTTATTCGTTCTTTTCTGTCCACGCATAGAAGCATGGAGCACGGTGCTGCCTACGGCGGGTGCTGGTGATTACTGGGCATGGGAATACTGTGAGTCACGCTAATTACTAAGTTGAAGGGTCCGCGGTAATGTGGCCGGTACAGGTAGACATACACCTATTATATCGACCGGTAGATACCCCCATCCCATATGCATCCCATCCCCACAATATCCTCCCCCTGTGCACCTGGAACCAAGTATCGTACCCTTATCGATCTCTGAATTATGCTCTATAATTTACCAGAGCGAGGCCTAGTGACGCTATTATATTCCTTCTACTTACGTTTTAATCCGAATGATTGTAGAACATGAGGTAGAACAAATTCGTTGTAGATAGAAATCTGAAGAAGTAATTTATAAATGAACTATATACAATGTCCTGCTGTTTTCCAACTTTCTAATATTTTCTAAATTGCGTAATATAATTATGAAAGCACTTGATCAGCGAATCAATCAGCAGACAATTTTTTGTATGCCATAATAATATTTCCTTCTGTTTTATAACTTTCTAATAGTTTTTAAATTGCATATTTAATTTTGAGAGCACAATAAGTCGGTAGATAATTTCTTCTATGGTAGTAATAATGTGTATACTTGATGTATTGTAGATTTTAATTTTTTATTCGTTTACGATTTTGAGCTCAGTACAATGATCCAAGGGAGGAAATTAGGCAAATAAAAGGCTGAACAAAGTTTTGCCAAGACATTAATCAACGAGCTCCTTGTATTCGTTCTAATCTTATAATTAGTAACCATGAAGTAGAGCGTAGAGTAAGATAAATCTCACCTTGTTAGCTTGATTAATTGATCTTCATCGTAGAGTACACAGACCCTTCTCGATAAAGATTATAGCTAATTCTACTCACTTTATCGTACCTCCTTCAGCATTCCATCACTATTCTATGATGGAGAACGACCGAAAGCTTTTAGCCGTCGTAAATTAACTTCGTTTAATAAATACAGTTCCTACATGATACAATAAATTCTTCCACTCATCTTTGTAAGTTTATAATTTTATTTAGCAAGATAATAATCCCTGAAATGTGTAATAGCTATTAAAACTTCTAAAATGTCCATTCAATTTTATGCATTGTTTGGAGCACATAACAAGTATGAACATGAATGTTATTTATTTCATTGTTTCATTTTAATCCTAACGCTATGCATAATAACGTGCACCGATTGTCACTCAATCCTTTGTCAATATTAATCTATATAAATTGTTTTATACATATAAATGTCTACCATTTAGAAATAATGTCAATAATGTAGAAGCAGCAAGCGGTAAGTAAAAATTATTTAAAGAACCAAATATAATGGGGTAATTGTAATAAAGAACAAAAAATAAACATGAGTCATTAAGACTGCTAGGTACTTCTGACATAAACACTAGATGTACCTCTCACTTTGATCGAAAAAGTCTTACAAAAATGATTGATAATTATTTATTGCCAACGAAGACGCAAAATGTAGGAAAATGTTTACCACTCAGAAGTTTGCTCTCAGCGCAGCAATTAAGCTCGTAGTTTATTCAACGTCCGTTTAACACACCCGGTGGCCGTGAGCATAATTTTTAAAGACCCTCGGTACCACAACATTTTTCGGATTCCATAAATTTCCAACAAATTTACTCCATAAACTATGCGTGTAACGAGCTGGCGAACGGAAACAATGGAATTATTAACGAATAATTGTGCGGGGTAATGGATGAAAAACAACTGCGACTGTGGAATACGAAATCTCAGTTTTTGGAACCGCCTCGCCGGCGAACGCGGTGAACAATTAATTATGCATACTTCCGCGCGGAATGGAACCAATTATTAGATCTTCCGCGCTGTCCATTTGTTAAAAATCCAGATTCCCGGGTTAGAGCTGCGGAGAGTGCTTAGAAAATGATTGTTACATTTACTTCGAAAAATTCTAATACATTTCATCCATTCTTGTCTTATTCTTCAAATTATTTCGTGAAAATATAAGTGTGCTGTGTTTGGTGCTTAATTCACACTTAATTAAAATTATTACTACTTACTCTTTCTTACGAGTTCAAAATTTTTGAAAAAGTCTGTGTTGTCACAAAGACGTCATAACTTTCCTGAATTAATCTAAATGTAGTAGGGGTTGTATCATTAATACTGCCCACATTTAATTCAAGTTATGTCTACGTGATTCTGATCAAATCAAAATACATTCTCATAAAATATAGACAAATTAAAATTGCCTTAAAAAATTCTAGAAAATCCCCAAGACTTAATTGTAACAATTCAAGATGAAATTACAGAAAATTCTCCACAATTTTTTTCAATTACGTGATTCACAAAATTCCACGTCTCACAGATATAATACTGTATCATTAAAATTGTCTAGATAAAATTCAATCAATCTCCACCAGTTTTCCCAAAATAAACATTCATTGACACCGAGCCACATCACAAAGTAAATCCTTAAAAAAAATCCCGCTCGTTCGAAAGACTTTATCTCGGCAATCTACGGTCTCGGAGCGCATCGTCCTTTATTCCCACGGTAACGTTGCATCTCCATAAGAACACGATTTTAATTATCTGCAGTTAACATCAGCGGGGGCGGTCGTTTTACCTGCTGATACAGTTCCTAGTGGAAACAAGCGGGGCGGTTTTCGTCGATTTTTCATCGAGCCCGCGCCACTGGAATCCTGGCCAGCTATCCAGCCAGCCAGCCAGCCGGTTGGTCGGCCATCCCCGCGAATTTCTGCGTGAAAAACTTAATTAGTGACCGTCCCGGCTCACCCGCCCCCCGTAAGACACCCCCTGTACTCCCTCCGCGTCAGACATCTGCTAACAACGCAACAAAACGACCGTTTATAATCTACGAGCAACCCTGCCGGTGTAGTTGAGAGCACCAGACACCCCTCTCCGCCCCCGCATTTCTCCCACCCCCACAAACAACCCCCGTTGCCGCATAAATCCTGAGCGGAGAGAATATTACGTTCCACCCCTGCAACCCCTTTTCCGGCATAGGAACTAGCTTAGCCGCGTTTTGAACTGTTTCCAAGATCCACCCTTATTCTACCCCCATTTTTGTATCTACTCCTTTCTTCACATGCCCTACTGTGTGCTGCAATGTTTTTTTTTTTGGAGCTCCAACCTTCAATTTTACTAAGTCTTTCGGATTTTATTTTGTAAACTGCTTTTTCTACATTCTAGAATTTTTGGAAAATTAGGTTGGAAGGATGAAAGGGTTCTTTGGGGCTAAATGTTGTTTTGTAGGTTAATCGTGGGGTTTCGACGATAGGTTTTGCTTAATATTGTTAATTGGAGTCTTCTGACTCCACTATATCACTAGAAACTATTAATTAAGCCAAATTTTATTAGGATGCTCTAGGTATGAGAACGTTACAAAAATCATTGGTATGATAAACTTTGCCTCTTCTATATATGCTCATCTATACATATGTATTCATATCTGCATAATGCAATATTAACTTGTATCATCTATTCCAGAAGAGTGCATACAACAATTCAAAGCAAACAGTAATTAAATAACAATTACAATTCGGGCAAAAAAATATTTGATGTTTATAAAGTGGTAAGGAAAGTATTTGCAAAAGTAACATCACAACCTATTACATTAAAACAGTACGTGCCCATTAAAGCGCAAATTATCAGGGGAGTTGGAGGTATGCACGAGGAAGGAGAACGTTTGCAGAGTTTAGAGTGTAAAAACTTGAGAGACGCCTATCGAAAGCCAAATATGTGTTGAACAGTGTTGTCGCGACTGCGAAAAACGCGCAAACTTCGCCGACCACACCCAGCTCCCGCTTTTCCTTCCTTCGCGCGCGGGAAAGCAGGGAAGGGGAGAGGGGAGATCAAAGTGTGCTTTAAGCGGAGAGAGCTTATATGTAGTTTGTGGAAGTGACGCTTCTTTCTTCATTCTTTGTCCTGGTGCTTCTCTTTTCTTTTTTCGAACAGCAATTTTTTGCGCGTTTCCGCGATGAAGTGCCGGGTTGTGTGATAAGTGTTTAATAAGATTGATACTTCAGATTTTTGCTTCAACCTTTCCGGTCCTATCTCGAGCCTGACGCAACATTAACTGTTCTACCAACTTATTAGACTGATGTGCAGGGCATCCCAAAATGTTGTTCTTCGAAAACCTCCGTGAAGGCGGTGATTCCTGAGATAATTTGAAGTAACTTTTCCTTGCGAAAATGTTCTCCGCGGCTTTCCGAACCGGAATCCGTCCATTGTTGCCGCGCTCTGATTGGTTCGTGTTTTTCGTTAACCCCCCTTAACGAAGTCGCGAAAAACATTTTTGCAAAGGAAGAAGTTGCTTCGAATCGAATGCACGCGATAGCACGCGTGGCCGACAACGTAAACAACGGCGCTGCCGTAGCTTCGGCCACGGGCGCTCAGATGGCGTCTCTGACAGGCATCATACAATCGAATAATGCAAAATGTTGCTCGACAACGCAAAAGTAGGACCTGCCTGGTAGCGAGCGCTCTAGATTTATCCTTTATCTAGCGCTTTTGACCATTGATAAGCCCCATCTTTGCATTATCGAGCCATAAATCCGCGCCTCCCGAACCCTTGCAACCTTGTACGATCTAGCGTTGTGTGCGGCACACCAAGGCACACGCACGCGGCACACACACGGCACGCACACTGGGGCGGATCAAGATCACCTGGCAAAGCTGGACCTTAAAGCAAATTCTGAAATGAAACA
Organism: Halictus ligatus; assembly: GCA_028454255.1. Lineage (NCBI taxonomy): Eukaryota > Metazoa > Arthropoda > Insecta > Hymenoptera > Halictidae > Halictus > Halictus ligatus. Next base: position 7,442,391 of record CM052140.1, read on the forward strand.
AAGAAAACATCGCAATGGGTTGCAACACGGCCGCACAATTGTTGATGATTGACATTGAATCACCGCCATAAGGCCGGTAACATCTGCAATCGTGTCGACTCCTCTCCAGCGGACATTCTGTTGATTTTCAAAGACCTCTCGATAACTACCAAGGATGGCCGAGGGTAGCCCGCGACAGAGGTATGAATCTCTGGAGATGCACAACGGGACAAACTAGGAGCGAACTATGCACACTCCGGCCGATCGATATGAATCCGCGAAATCTCGATTGTGCCGAATGAATACGAATCACGGAGTTCCGCCGAGAAAGTTTTCCGACAGGAGGACGAAGGACCCGGGGATTCAAGATCGGTGGGTCTTTGGTCAGAATTTGCCTCGAAAGTCCTCGGTTCTGTTTCGATGCATCGCTTCTGTGCGGATGCACTTCCCATTCATTTGCGCGGTAATTGTGCCGAACAGTCCAAGTGTATTCCCCACCAAGACTCGTCCGATATGTTGGGGGATACATCAATTTCGGAGAATGCGCGAACAAAGGACCCATCGGGCAAATTCTCGAGGACTCTCGAGATCCCATAATACGTCGACGGCCCTTCAACCTCTCGAAAGGTCTGTTTTCTTCCATTCCATTTTCTTCGAGGATCGTTCCCAATCTAATTCACATCATTCTTCGTGGAACGCTGGAAGTGCGAGTCAAAGCGATTTGTTTCTGAATTTATCTTTCACAATCATTGAAACTGTAGTCATACCTTCGTGAGAAGTTTTGTCATTAAGCTTCTTTGTTCAAGCACACTGTTCTGAAAATCGTATAGTGTCTATATTCAATCTTTCCAATTTGCAATGCAATGCACACACCAATCAAGTTCTTTGAGGTAAGGATTTTTCTTCTTCTGGAGATGATACTGTTAATAATCTATTAATTGCTAATTTATTATTTAAAAAAAAGAAAAGATAGAGAGATTCTCTGTACATAGAAATTTTTGAGATAATTAATTTTCCGTAAAAATTTTCTAGAGGACTGTTCTCTTGCTTCCAACGGACGCATTTATGGTGTAGATCGGGTCGCAGGGCCAAGGAGCATCCCTCAAGGTCACAATTCATGAGAGAACAGGCGTCAACACCGGTTCGAACAAAGAAACTCGGTGTTTAGTTGGTACAAGTCCGAGTCGGTGCCGAGAATGTACTAGTGCTGGCCGTGACAGAGCATGGGTATAGTAAAATAGAGTCCCGTGCTCTATCCCGGTCCAGCAGCCGCAGTTTCCGGTGAGGGATGCCCTCACGTGTCGTGTCGACGTGACGCAATATACATGCTAATACGGCAGCTTTGGCTGCTCTACGAGCCGCAGGACGTCAGGAAGTGTCCTTTGAAATGGTTTAGAAGCATCATGGGAGATAGCTCTCCTTTGAAGTTAACGTCGCGCCCGCCAACGCGCTGCGCCGAGCCGAGCCAAGCCGAGCCGCGTCGCGCGCCGCCGGTTCCTCTTCTCTTTACTTTTCAAACCTCCATTACTGCTACTTTGACGATTATTCCGCATAATTTGTAATTTACTTCTTGCTCTCCTTCCTTCCTTCCTTCCATCCGTCTTGCTGATTAATCTCGATCCAGCGACAGGCTTTCCGCGGGTTTTGCATTTGCTCTAGAAACACTGTCTGCCCCGGCACTATGTTCAGCCTTCCCGAACCTTCTCGACCTAACGTGTCTGTTTTTAATGGTACCGTGTTGCAAATGTTTGCGACCCTGAGGTCTTGGGAAGCTGATGGAATGGATTTACTTCCTATGATAATGTAAAATGATCATTTTATTCATTTTCTTATTCAGCCCGCGGCCGGATGGGTGCTATGATTCTGCATGATGATTCTACATGTAAAAGTAAGTCGACAAAAAGGAATAATATTTTCTCGCTTGACGTCTCGTTTTCGAGAAAATTCAGTTTAATGACCCGTCGAGTTCGCGTGCTGTTGCAGCAAGTAGAATTGGTTGGTTATGATCAGACGATTTCTGTCTAACAGTGTATTCGCTGCATTATCTCAATCTGTATATTTTCATTGTTAGGAAAAGCAGCATCAACAAAAGCATTGGTCAGTACGTCTCTGCGCAGGGCAGATCAAGTAAATTTTCAATGATTCAAATATATTTTTCATGGTTAGTAATTGTGAAGGAACTGGGTTATCGGAGGCGAGTGCCTTCAAATAACTATTCACAATCAGGTTTTTGTGACCGAGTCGTTTAGTCACAAAAGGGGGGTCGCGACGGCGTCTGAGTTAGTTCAACTAGAACAAGCGATTCAACTCGACTCGCGATTGAACTCTGAGTTATGGCTGTGACTCTACAGTGTCGCGGCTGTGGCTCGGCGCGAGTGAACTTTAGGGTGAGCGCGACGTTTCGTTAAAAATCTAATTTTGGTGATGCAGCGGGATGTCTTCCGGGCCCAGTGTTAAGTGCGATATGTGCCTGATGGCTTACGTCAACGGGCCCAGCTTTTCCGGTTGATAGAAACCAGGCACGCGTCGCTGGGACACTCTAAGCTGGAGACTCTTCGACTACCCAACGTTTATGGGGTCCACTTGCGCTATTGAGTTTGTCCTAGGAATTACAAACACATCTGTCCGCTAAGTGGCCAAAATTGTTAAAGACGTTTTCTCACAAATAGCGTCTTATGCTGTGCAAACCATAAATCTTTCTCGGTGTTGGAGCGCCGAAGATTTCTCTTTCGGCGCCTAACTAGCCGCTACAATTTAACGAAATTTAGCAAATTGCGTATTAAGTATGTAGCACGTGGTATGCTTCGGTACTATGTTTAATTAATGTGAAATAGGTTTTCATCGTCCGTGAGTTACGAAATTACGAAAATAGAGTAACGAGTGCGATTATTACTGTTAATTAAAATTGGGTCTTGAATATTCATTCTTACTTTCGCGCCATTACGTAAATTGCTAATTAGCGAATACTTTCGAACCGAGAGGAAAGTTACGTTAATAATTTTTATATCTTTATGCATCGGATTTGTTTACATAATCTCGAGAGCCGTTCGATAAAGAAGAGAACGACATTTTCTGCGAAGAATTATGGTTAAATAGCGTGTCTACGACGAATTAATGGAAACGAACGTGTACTTAAACGTAACTGTTCTCAGCTATTTTGTTTACCGATACGAAGCTTCTCATATTTTCATGGCTATAATTATAGCAAGTTGTGCCGCCATTTTTTTGCATGCATAATGGGAAAATCTATACGGCGGTGGCAGAGTGTCTAAAAATAATTTCTGCCGCGGCGGTTTGACCAATGAAAAATTGTTTACGGAAAATTCACAGTTCTCATCCTCGTCCAGTACCCCATCCAATGCTTATCAAAGTTATTATTGATTTCATACGTAATAAAAAAAAGAATTCTTGTATTTGTGTAGAGACGGAAATCGTTACAACTTCCTCTAAAAATACTGCCTTTTAGTCGACAGTAGGTCAAACAACATCTACATATAGGTGTATATGCTAAAACGGAATTGGAATTCGTGATATCACATAAACTGCAGGACAGACGTCATATCAATCATCACCGAAGAAATTTCACACAGTGTCGTCCTAGTCAACGTGTCCTACAAACGGTACTTTCAACCAAATAAAATCAAACAATTTTTTAGTAACATGATAAAAGCATAACAAAAACATACACAAACTTTCACATCAATTACCTCTCAGGGCCATTCTTCTAACTATATAATCGATGATGTTTGGGATCATTCACTGCTCTGTTTACGCATTTTTTACAACTTATTTTTGTTATCAGTTTAGTTCGAGTATACTCGTCATGGAAGAAAATCACGTACATGCTAAATACAGTAAAATTATCACGAATAGACTAACGCTATAGCGGATTTGATGTAATTACAGGACATATAGGTGGGTATAATTTGAGGCAATTGAAAGATAAACAAATTTGAGAATCTGCGTATATTGATTACAACTTAATAAAACCACGAAAAGGGGACTCAAACTCCTACTTGATTCCCGGGCTTGGTAATTAATGCAGCTATTTTTAAAGATAATATAATTAAAGTCCAATCGTTAGCACTAAGACATATTCGTAATATTCAGACGTTTCTGAATATCCTGACTCAAGAATGAAATGCAGGAAATAAACAAAGAAATCGTAGTGTGATCAGCGTAATTAATGAAACGTTTAAAAAAATGTACAACCCACTTTAAAAACTGAGTTACACAGCAGTTAATTCCCTAAAAACTGAGCGATTGAATGACCATTACTTCGATTATCTGGCTCAAAATAGACGGCTATTTCTTCTATCGTCTTGCAAAGAAAAAAAAATGCTAAAAGGTCGCAACCTTTAGGGCCAGCAAAACGAAATTCTATCCATTAACTCGACCAGGCGGCTGTTCCTCTGCGAGTCCGATTGATTCGACCGATAGAGTTGGTCTGACAGTAGGCGTAGTACTATCAGTCACTCAGGGCTGTCCATGAACCACGAAGCCGACGACGGAACGATTGTCGTGGCTCCTCCTGTTGGGTGCCTCGGAGCTATTGTCGGCTGGCAATGTCCTCTCGCCCCTCCCAAACCCCGTCCAATCGTGTGCATGTCTTTTCGCGGAAATTACGCACACGGACAGCCACGCGGAACGATGGGAACGCGATAAGTAAGTGGTTAATCTCGCGTGCAGAAACTGACCCCCTCGCGGAAATGCCTAGCCTCCCCCCATGGTCCGTTAAATTTATGATGGATCTCCCTTCGGTCCTCTTGGTTTTAACAAAGGACTTGTTAAAATATATGAATTACTTCATTCCGCGTCACGGCCGCTGCTTTCCGCTCGGTTTGCCGCGTGATTTATGCGCGACGCTTTCGACGCTTTTCGTCTAGTCGCTGGGGAATCGTTTTGCAGTACGTTGTTCCGCGAGTGAAATTTCTTGCAGTTTCAACCGGTGGAGGTTTTGAGCAGTCCTAGATTAGATTCCCGTCGATTCTTTTGCTCTTGTGTGTTTGTAGAATTATACCGCCATGAATCGTTGTACAATCAGATTTTTAAGTGGATACAATGATTTCTACATATATGTCGCTAAGGCCTGGACGATAAACGTCGCAAAATTATCTCCACTACTGCCAGGTATAACCGGTAAGTAATCAAAATCACATGAGTTACGTATTTCTTTACAGAGCATGTTCTGAAGACCATAAGACGATGATTGTCATGAATCTTGTGTTCCTACGGTTCGGAAACAAAAAAAAGAAAGAAGTTGTTTATTAATCAGTGTGCATGCAGTTACTGTCCGAACCAAAAAAATGAAAAATCTTAATTATTTACAAAATAAGCGAAATTTTTTAAGTCGAATTACCGATTTGCATAGAAATTTGTAGTCCAGTAACAGCGAAGTAGAAAAATAGAAATGCAAACGACTGAACGCGTAACAGCAATAATTTCGAAGCTGTGAATCACTATGAACCTTCGCGAATCATTAAATACCAATTTACGGAAAATAATTGCCATCGACCTCTACCGAGCGTCGCCTCCCTCTCCACCGAGTCCTAATAGCATTACACTAGAAAAGCAATTAGCTATAGCTTTGATCAATTAAACAGAGATTATCGCATTTATCATTTTCTAATTGGTCACGTGTAATCCTAGAAAACGGATGTTTTTACTTAACGGCGGAATTATTCCATTAGGGAATGCGGAGTCACGTATCGAGGCTAATGGCGGCCGTGTGCCGTAATTACAGTTACTTACTAAATGACTGTAATTACCTTATATCGATTAATATCTTGAATCGATGCACAAGTAACGCGATGGTGGGAATTATCATAAATAACTTCGTTACTTATGCATTACTGTAACAGCCTGCCAGGTTGTAACGCCGTTGAAAAAATAATGTGATCGTGTTACCGAGTGGTTCAATTTAATGAATGCAATTTTAGATAAAGCTGGAATCACGAAAATGTAATTGTCACCCTTTCTCTCGATCGCTCAATTGCGCTTTTTAAAAATCTAACACGACAACAATTTTCGACATGTTTTTCACGCTGTTCTCTTAATCTAACGATTTTTTAATCTCGTTTACAATATGCATTCTTTGGAAAGTGTGTTATGAGTATAATAGTGTGTAAACTAACAAACGCATTATTGCACTAAAAATAATAAGCATCGTTTACCGTAAGGAACGTGAAGATAAATTGTAAAATGTCAAAATGAGAGAATCGACTCCGCATTTAGCAACTTTTTGTACACTTTTAATGTTCATAATGTTGTTAAAAAAATACCGTTCTATACTGAAGTGTCTACAGAATGATTCGGTGTAAAAACGATCCTCGTAGCTGTTACGGTTAAAGCAGCAAGAATTGTTAAATGAAAACATTTCGTAAACCAGGGTAATCAACGAGATATAAAGTCGTTTGCTTTGGCGTTTGCAAATATATTTACTAAACTACCTGCGCAGGATTAAGTAAACTGATTCAAGGAAGACATAATGAGTGCAGAATGTTGTTAGGTTGTAATGTACGCAAAAAATCCCTCAAATCTCGTCGTCCCGTCAGGACACTTCGGTATGCTCGTCCCGCGTTATCGAGCGACGTTTTGATTCGCGGAAATTCCGCCGTCGAAGAAAATCCGTGGGGGTAGTTCTCGTTCTGCTGGTCGTATCGTTCCCACGTTACCCCGGCCGGGGAGGGGGGGGGTGGCAGCGATCTCCGCACAACCCCCTCGCCGCCTTTTTCAAGGTTCGTTTCCTCGAAACGACGCGCGACATTAACCGCGCGCAGAAATACCATTCGTTCCGCCGGAACATCTATGCACCGAAGGACGTTCCGAGGAGAAAGCAGATGCCGGAGTCACGAACTTGACAAATACACGGTGTCTGAGAAACATCTATACTCCTAACATTCCTACAAATCGAAGTGTCTTCGTCATTTTCGCAAATTAGGAAATCGATCGTCGCACAAATAAACTTTTATCCTACCGTGACATCTTTGTGGTGGCATAACCGACTTTATGTTTATTATAGTAGCATTCATTTGCGATCAGTCGTGACTAAATTGTTATGATGGGAATGTGATTATAATTAAAAGCTTTGTTGGCAAGTCTTCTGAATTGCTCTAATAATATTATGGTACCATTATGAAAGGATCTTTTAATTAGAACATGACCTGTGTCCGTTAGCAATTTATAAAAGAACCTTTCTTATATCTGCAACATTTATATATTTATTTTATTTTTATTTCTGCGAGAAATGTATAATGAAATATCAATATTAGTGAAAAATAACATACATTGTCTAATGGATAGAGAAAGTGAGATATTTGCATATTTGATTGTGACTTATGTAGTGTCCGCTAGAAATTCTCAACAGTCAATGGATCAAAAAATGAAGTTTGGATTTGCTAAACGATTTCGGATTTCTCAATTTTCGAATATTGTCTTTTGGATTCAAACTTTTTAGGGCACTCTGTATAAGTCGTAAGAATGCCTCTTCAGGAAAAGCAGAAGGACTGTTGCAGTTTCCTGGAGAGATAGCGCATGGTTCGAGCGACCCTGCAGAAGCTGATATCAGCGACTAAAGGCTTCTATCGAAATCGGTGACGATATTACGTTTATATTCTGTTCCCGATGGTAGCCAGTGACGTTTGATAGTGTTTGAAAGATGAACGTTGAGGTGCAGTGTCGTTGCAAGCTTAGGATCACTTTGTATTTATAGGAGAGGACATTGTAACCTCGTTCTGAGGATTCTTTTTAAAGCTTTGATAAGGGGTACTAGGTTAAAATGGCTTTCCCCATTTTTATAAATCTTATGTAAGAACTCCAGGAAGTACTAAAAATACATTATTTTTTTAATAGCTACCATTTTTATATAGGGGATGAAAATAATCCTGAAACATTTTAAACAAAAATTTCAATCTTCAATCTTTAGTCTTCAGTCTTCGATTTTTGAAGATATTAAGAAATATTAAAAATGACTTCATAGTTGAAGAAAAAAAAAACTCCAACTTTGGGGCCAACTTTGGCTTCTTGGACAAATTAAAATATGTCTCCCTAGACTATAAAATTTAAATAGTGACTTGAACTGAATAGTTCAATGATTTGAATAGTTGGTCTTTTGTGGGTGCAAAACAAATTTGAAATTCAAAGCTGCCACATAGTTCCAGGAGAGAAATAAAGTTCTGGCTTTCGGAACAAGTTAGCATAACTGAAACTAAGAACAACATTAAAGAATCTAAATAGTGTCTTTGATTCTCTGAAACTGTAAAGAAAAGTTCAAAAAGCTGTGACACAGTTCGAGCAGATAAAAAGTTCTCAAAAGTTCCATGTCCACTTTTTGGTCTGACATATTTTAATTACTGCCAAGTATGTAGCTAGTAATTGGATCCTCGAAAGTATAACGCTCTTCAAAGAGACAGATGAGTGGGTAAGATTCCGAAATCTTTCGTGCGCGGCGCTAAAGAGGAATCGAACTTTTAATGATGAGGGCACGGAGTATCCTTACAGAAACTTTCAGTCGGAACTTTTGACGTCGGTGTCCCCAAATTGAGGGACCTTGAGATACTACTTAGGGAGCTCGGGGTTGCTGAGTTTTTAGTGGACTGCGTATCTCTGCTTCTACGTCGGCTGAAAGAGAAAGAAGAAACTGTGTGCGAAGTATTCAAGCCGTTTGAAAGGCCGTTGAAAGCGCCGCGATATTCAACGGGGTTTCGCATTATAACCACGCCGCGGAAATGTTTATGCAATTTTTCAACAGGAATTTACGAACCCTGACATCAAATAGAAAATCAGCCACTTCGTTCTGTATATGTTCTGACCACTTCAAAAATTATGTTAATGTACACAAATCCATAAACACAACTCTCCTATCTGGCAGTTTTTCGTAGAGGTATATTATAATTGAAAAATTATTTGAAAAATTAGGAAAATTCTATTTAAAATATATAGAGAGGTAACATACTTTAACCACTGCAAAAAACTACAATAAAACATTTATCTTGTTATTATTTTAATTAAAGATTCTGCTAAAAATGGGGAAAATTGGACTGAAAATACATAAATAATTTCAATGTATTTTAAAAAGTACAATAACGTAAGCTTCCTATGTAATATAAAACATAGTTTTGATTCTACCTTAGGAATTCTTTGAATACATTTTTAGTACATAAGTCATACTACCAGTGATTAAAATAAATCTTGAAATATGTTGGATAAATTCTTACTTTCAAAGATCGTTTTATAAAATCCAGTTAAAGAGAAAAATAAATTGTTACGATGCATTTACATCGTACAGAGTACCATTCCGTGCACTGTATCTCTCAGGACCATTTCCTCTTCAACCCAATTTATTATTGCATCAATCTTTCGTGTACAATAAACGCGGAAAATAGCACTCTAATCCGTACCCATTGTTAATTCTATCTCTCATCTCGAATAATCTCGCTGCAGAAACAGTAAGTGTGTAGTAAATATAGAAAGGAAAAACAATGCCGTTACAACGATTTCCATTTTTCTAGCGTCAATCAGACGTCGGGTCGCCGCAGTGTATCTTTATTGGGTTTAATGTTTTCTTATTGTTATATTCGGGGGATGTAACTTCGATAGTTCGGTGCACTCTGGGAATCAATTTTCCAGAAAGTCCGTTCGAGAATCGCCCGGGCTTCCTTCGCTTCTGTTGTCGAAGGACACGCGGATTAACTCGATAATCCTACGGATGTATGGGCGATTCAACAAGGAGGTAGGTAGAGAATAAATCGAACGACGTACTTTAGTACACTTTTATCCTCGTGAGCCATCGAGATTTATTAAACGGGGTACATCGATCTCTATATAGTTCCGTTTTCACGACGAGATCCCGCCTTAAGCTACGAGATAATTTATTTTATTCGAACCTGCCGCTGCACGGAGCACGTATGCGTGTGTACGTGTGTTGTTGAGTGTTATAAAATGGAGACGAGCCTCGCGCGACTCTGATATTTATTCCGTTCAACTACCGTGATTATCGGCACCTGTACAATTTCCGCTTTAAGAAAGATCCCGACCGGCTCCCCGGGCGATGAGAATCTATCTTCGGGCGAATTTTATAGAATTGTCTACGCGGAACTCGATTATCAACGTTTTCCTCGATGAATCGCGATAACAAGCGTCCGAGGGATTTTTATCTGATATTAAAGCCTCTTCGAACACCCCTTACACTTGCAAAACTTGTTGATAAAGTGCGGGTAAAACCAACAAAATATAATGTTGCTCAACAGTCTCGTTTTTGCGATTCATAGTCCATAAAATTAATTGCACTGTTTTACGACGTCGTCTTTATGACTCATAACTCATAATACAGAATGTTCTTTAAAAAATTTTTAGTGATCTCAAATGTGAATGAAATGCAGTACTTTCCAAAATATTAATTCGATTATTTCACTGTGCTTTAGAGTTCGCAAAATTGATTTATCAACTGCAACACCATGGGCAAACAGCACTTACCTCATACAACAATGAGTGATGATCAAAAAGTACGAAATGGCAAGAAACTTCGAAATGTTAAGTATATTATTTGACAGTGTCGCTCACATGATTCACGTTCTAGTTTATTAAAAAATCATAAATATTGTTGCAGTGCCATTGTGTGTAAATGAAAAGAGTTTTATCAGGAGCACCAGAAGCCTAATAAAAACAGATTTGCGACCCAAACGACAAAGTATACTTGCTCTAAAACCCATAATGTACAGGTTTCATCGTACCGAGGGTGATATATATATATATATAAAGCTGCCAACAGATTAACAGCTCGGAGCATAAAATAATATCGTCCGAAGATTGATACTGTCTACAGAGTACTTAGAAAAGTTTTACGTTTCCCTTAAAGTTCTGTACAACTATATATTTTTCAAGCTTATGAATTCCCGCGGACTGTACGCGGACCGAATCGGCTTTGTCGCGAAGCGCGTGCTACAGTGGCGTGCAAAAGGCGTTTGATGTGAAAAGAGGAAAAAGTTTACTTTGTTAAGTTGTTGAATTCGGAAATGCCAGCAAACTTCAATGATGAGCGGCAATGAAAATATTGAACATCTCGAATGAATGTTTACAAAAATATTTATACCTTGAATTGCATATGTTTACTATTAAAATAACACACCATTAGGAAAGAGTCCATATTGATTCGTATAAGCTAACTTAGAATAACAACTTACATTGTTTACATAACAATTTCATTTAATTAGGCCTCTACAGCTTGAATCATTTTTATCTTTCACTGCAATCTAAAATGTTCAAGTCTTCAATGGTGTTAAAATAGAAAATTTTACAATTGCTATTATACTGCAAAATTGTCTTATCCTCAAGGTACAGGAGATGAATAGGCAGGTATGTCTTTTCTTAATAATTTTCTAGGGTTGAGAACAATGCAACCGTCTTTTAAATTTTTTAAATGGCTTTACTATTTCGCAGTCAATCTATTCGTTTTTGTCATAAATACATAAAATCCATAGTCTAATTATTATAAATGGATGTAGTGGACAAATTCGATTCAATTAAATTAAATCTTCTCAAAATGTCTTAAAAAAAAAATGGTCAAAAAATCTTTCGGCTTGCTTGACAGTGTATGAGACAATTGAAAGATACATAACCTCAGAAGAATATCCCGAACGTAGGTCTGGACGACCCTCAGCCGGCTACTAAAACGGGAGAACTCAGATAAATCAATGACATCCGTTCGATAAATAAAATTATTAACTGCGCTCCAAAAATATTACAAATTCAAACGGACGTGTCCTCCATTTTGCCGATTGAAATACGCGTTAACGTCAGGAGTCCTGACGAGGTGAATGTAGGTCTGGGACGCCGCTGTTATACGATGTCGATACGTCTCGTCGCGCAGAAGCAATTCAAAACCATAATCTCGGACGACTCGTTGAGGACCGTTTAATAGATTGGATCGTTCGGGACGCACCGCGGAGATTATAAGCTCGGTCGCAGCGGTAGTCGCTTTCAATAAATAATAATAATAATAATGAAATAATGAAAATAATGAAAGTTTCGAAGCGCCATAAATGTTTATCGAACGTCGACGATTGTTCGCGCTTCGAGTTTACCAGGGGGCGAATTCGGGGGACCGAGGAACGGGGTCTGGGGAAGCTTGAGCATTTAACCGGTCGGAGCCCGGCCGGTGTCAGAGTTCCATTAAGGAATGCTTTTTCTCTTTCCTGTATTCGTTCGTCTTCACGGAAAACCGAGCAGCAACTTCGTATTTAAAAGGAAGGAGAGTTTATTCCGGGCTGAAACTTTTTTTGCGCGTGCTGCCGTTGCTCCTCGAGAGCAGAGAGGCCGGTGAATGAGAGGCGAAAAGAGAGAATGATAGAGTGGGGAAAGGGAGGAAGAACGGCATAGAGTGAAGGGCGAAAGAGACAGAGAGAGAGGGAGAGAGGGGTGAGAGGCGGGAGAATGGAGACGCGGGTGAAAAGAAACGCGGCGAGCACGACTCCTTCCAAGATGAGAAAAGGTCTTCGTTTCTCCCGGGATCTCGTTACTCCCGTCCTCGAGGCTCTTCGAGAGATTACCCGGCTAATCCCGTATGGACGACAACGAAGGGAACGAGGACGTTGCCAGATGAGATCGAACGACACAGTTAATGCCGTTTTGATCGCCACCCGAAGGCGGTCGGAATTTATTAAAATCCCCCCAACGCACCGCCGCGAGAGTTTTTATTCGTCGGGTTATTTCGCGGCGACCTCGTTATCTTGGTTAATGCAATTCCATAATATCCGCAGGCGGTTACCGATGCCTCTCGAATCCCGGAAATCGCGTCTTTAAATCTCTTATGATAATGCCGATCTTTCTCTCCCCCCACTCTCTCTCTCTCTCTCTCTCTCTCTCTCTTCCTGCTCCGGAGACGTTATCGCTAAAAGCGGAGCATAATTTTGAATATTTTAGAACGCCTTTCTTTCTTGTACAATCGACACCCTCGGCCCATTCCTTTCATCGGGGAATCCACCGGCTTGGCACTTGCGGGATGAGCAGTGGACGCTGAGTCAGCATTTCCTTTTTAGTATTACTAGTCACGACGTGCGTATCCACGGAAGAAAGATAGGTCACGGCTTACCGAGATCTGTCGCTCGTCGTATGTATGTACATACAGAGGCTTGTATGCCTCGGACCTCTGCTTTGAGGCTTGCAACCTCGATTCGAACACCGAGAACAGTCAAAGTCGATTAAAATCGGTTTTATTCACTTTCCACTTCTGAAAACGCCGATAAAATCTTGCCTAGGAGAATACGAACCCCTTTACGCTCCTTTTAATACGGACTCCTGAATACAGACTGCTCTTACTAATTGTCCTATCTTAGGCTGTCTCATACTACTGCGCCAATAGACTGTTTTATACCTACCGTTTCATCATGTCTTATTCCACTCATTTAATTATATCTCTGACTACTTGTACACTGTTAGACCGTCTCGTACTACTACTCCATGGGCTGTCTTGTACCATTCATTTAATTATAGACTGTCTTGTACAATTTGTCTGATCACGGTCAGCCTTAATCCACTTGTCAAACCATAGTCTCATTGCTTGTCTAGTCTTGGAAAGGCTCACCTGTTCAATAGTCTCGTGATTTACTAGAGACAGTCTTCTTGTATTAGTTTCATCACAAACTGTCTTTTACTACTTGTCTAATCTCAGACTAACTCGCACTGCTTATATAACAGACTGTCGCTTATGATCTGACTGACAAAAAACTGCTTATTCCATTCGTCTGATCATAAACGGGAATTCCACTCGTTTGATCATGAACTATCTCGTACTACTACTTGTTTAATAGATCATTATTTATCTGACCATCGATTGCCTCTCACTATTTTTCCTCCATTTAGGCTGTGTTATACAAGTTGTCTGATCATATACTATTTAATACTACTTGTCTATTCTCAGAATGTCTGTTATTACTAGATAGCGAATTTCATGCATTTATGACGAAAATTAATAGGTGCAATTTTAAACAGTAAAAATATTAGATTTAAAAAATGGTGTGACATTATTTTCAATCTATTGAAGATACGAAGAAAGAAAATAAATTCCTGTTCCACTCCAGTTTGTTGCAATCCAGATAGAAGATTTTTATCTTCCATAAAGATCCGTTATGCACTTATTACATGCCTGGCTGTATACAATATTATTTTACTAGTTTGATCGTAGAGTGTCAGTTACTCCGTAGTTTCATAAAACTTGTCTGGCCATATACTGTCTCATACTACTTTATCAGTCACAGATCGTCTCACAATAGATTATCATTGCGAACTTAAATGTGATCTTAAATCCTAAATATTTTTCTGACTCTCAACTGCTGCCGTAACAAGATTTCAACACAACATGATATCGTCCAACTTCAGCGAATTCTAATCCAGAAATAATTATCATTTCCAGAAGGATATATCTCATTGACAACATGCATACTAAAAACATCACTAACTTTGAACTCACGTAAACAATCCTCTTTTCAATCATTCGCTTTGAACAATTTACAACATACCAAAACGTTGTTTCCAACACACACACACACACGCGCGAGCATAATCCCTTTGCGTTCCTCCTACAGTCCCTGCGTACATTTGTTTGAACGTAAACGGAACTACAAAGGATGACGCAAGGGATCGATACATCAAATCGAATAAACAAAAGACGAAAGAGAAGAGGAAAGAAGAGTAGAGAACAAGGTGTAGAAATACGATTGCGCGCGGGAGGTCTGTAACAATGGTTCGTGTATTTTTATTAATCGGCCACCGAAAAGTATATACGCGGCGCGGCGGTTCGTTATGGTTCGAGCTTACTTGGTCATTGTCTTCCAGTGGCGCGTACCGGGAATTTAGCCGAGAGATTTAGTGTAAAACGGTGTGTGCGCGCGGGGGTGGAGTGTGCGGCGATTGATCGTGAGAGTGCGCCAGGTGCGGAACTACGTTGGCGCAAGCAGCCCCTCTCCACACAGAAGGGCTACCCATCGCTGACTTCCTAATGAATGGTCGGCGATTAATACGGATTAGAAATGGTGTGTATCGTTGGCTCCTCTGCATAAAGGGATTCGCGTCTTTGGGTCGTCCATACGGATTTGTCTGGTAAGATGTAACTCGTGATCACGATAAAGTAACGGTAGTGCGAGATCCACCCCGTCCACTATCCAGAAAATCGTTCCGTGAATTAACGGATTAAATTCTTTCATTACTTTACGATGCCCTACACTGTTGCTGACCGGTTGCGTTTACTTCGAAAGATTTACCGTGGAATGCCAACAAGCTCCTCGAACGTATCGCACGAAACGTTACACTGAACCTCCTGTCAACGATCAATCAGCTTCAACTTGCATATGAAATTCTTTTCTGTGCCCAATAATTTCTCGATCATTAAAGACGAGGTACAAATGCTCGTTGACGTTGGGAATTACCAGATTGCTATTAAGAAATTTGGAACGTGGTAGACAATTGGAGACCTTTAGACATTCATGTGGGATTTTTACGAAAAATTAATTTATCATATTCGTAGCTCTTAACCTTTATAAATGTACTTCGTGGCTGCTAAACTCGACTCTACTTCTTCTCTCATTCTAAACTGTTTCTGAAAAATTATGATCACGCTCGTTTACGTATACACCCACTGATCATTATTGTTACCCAACATGTGTGAGCCCAAAGTGTTTATCAATTAGTTAAACGCAAATATTAATACAATTCATAGATCACCTTCATTGTTAGAACCATTTGAATTATTGTAAAAATATGAAATTTAAATCTAGTCCTTGAGCAGAATTATGAAAATATAAATTTCCGTAGAGATAAAGTCTCACCCATAAGGTCGGACCCATGAGATCCATTCTTTAATAATTTTTATTATGTTAATCATGTACAAAACAATATCCTATGCAAGTGAGATGTTCAAGTTGTAATAACAATTGATTTTCTGTGATAACTACAGAATGATCAACTTGAACTATACTTTGTAACACGAGCATTACCTCCAAATGTACAATCCAAATTTCGAGTACATTTGTTACTGAAAGTGGTGATTTGGACGTTTGCCAAGTAATCGTTTTTTTCGAAGCATAATCAAATGCGCTATAAAAAACCGATCGAACTGCTCCGATTTGTTCGACGTAACTTTTGGCTATAGCCACCGTTCCGGTGATCACGAAAATTCATATTGGATCGACGTAAACAAAGTTTTATTAAAAGTTTCATTAATTTAATAGGAAGAGCGTACATCCTGCGCGGGCGTGCGGATCCGTTTTAATTAATATCACATATTTTTCGTCGACCCACGCGCAAAAGTATCGGGAAACGCGAATTACGGAACTGCGAATATAACAGAGAAGTTGTTTGGCTCTTTTAATATTGCCCTGTTCCGAAAGGCTCTGTGATTTTTCTGCGAAAAACGGCGATTCGCGAAAAATCTGCGGCCGGAAACAATCGTGGGTTTGATTTCCTGGTAATTTTCGATAAAACATTGCGGAGCGGTCTTGCGCTTATCGCAGACGCCATAATTGCACGATATCCGAAGGATAGGTATGCTGTAGTCGATTTTCCTCTATTGGGGGTTATTTGCCACGGCGTCTCGCACCTCCCTAAATCGACCATTCGATTTGATACTAATTTCCAACGCTGAACGTAAGTATCGCGTAATTAACGCGCCTCGTTCCGCCGTAATTAAGCCGCTTTCGCGCGAATTGAATAACCCGTCCGTATACATATACGCATATATATATATATATATATATATATGTACATATATATTGTATACACAGTGCGCCAGTACACATCGTGAACGCGCGCGGCTTGTTTAATTAATGTCGCAACTTTTCGCCGAAGTCACGAACATCCGGCAAAGTGGCGTAATTGTTTAACAATCGGACCGTCGCCAACCGACATCGACGTTTCCATCGCGTTTTGCTCGGAGAACGGCGCCGCTTTGCGTCGACACGAATCCCTGCAACCGACTGAAATTTCCTTGAACTGTTTAGATCGCAGTTCACCGAGCTTTCGGAGTCCTATTTATTTAATGCTCCCTTAGAACATATTCCCTGTATCATTAAAATTGCCAAGTCTGTAATTTTTAAATCTTAAAAATGTCATCGAGAATGGAGATGTTAATTCAACTACACATTGTAATTTTAGCGCTCATTGTGCACGTTTTTCATGTTGGAAAATGACGCTTGCTATGACTACAATATTCTTGGACAGTGCTAGACAATCGGGAATTCGATATATCGATTGGAGAGAATTTTTGTTCGTAATGCATATAATTGTTGCATGTACGTCGTGTAGGTAAGTAATAATAGAAACTCTTTTATTGTGTTTGAGATGTTGGCCCTGATTAAATTTAATCTTTCACTGTCATTTAAAATTATTTACTGTTCTATTATTGTCAAAATACAATTCCAATAAGATCGAATAGAATATTCAATGAGACGCAAGCTAATAAAGGCCCTACTTAGTATGGGCCTTCAACTACCTCTTAATGTAGACACACTCATAGCGAAGCCAAATATTGAACTTTGTCTCTTAGTATTCATTCGTTTTTCAAAAATTGCAATCTACATATTTAGTATTAACGGACATTGTTTCGTATTCACTTGTATTATTATTGTATTCTTTTTGTTCTATCCCTGTATTCTATATTATTGTACCCACTTACATTATTCCTGTAAAGCAGAATAAACCCAGAAGGGTTTCAAATACTTAAAAATAAAAAAAAAAGAATATTCAATGATAAGTTGTAACAGTTATAGTATATTGTACCCTATAATTGTGATGCTAATAGATTATAGACACATACTGTGCAAAATTATGCGTAGAAAAATAGACTGAATACATTCTGGAAGCGAACCAATCGTAAATAATTTATATGAGGTTCCCAGCATTCGGCACGACAATGAGATACGCAGTCATAAACACATTCCCACGCCAAGCATAGTAAATCCATGAAAGTATTCAACCGCTTTTCAACTCACAATTTCCCAAACATTCGTCTCTTGGAGTCAGAAAATTTTATCCCGCAGCTTCAAATGAAACGTAGCGCAGAGAAAGTTCCCGTGAAAAAGTTTGTACGGTGTACGAGGCGCCTATCGAAATTTCCACCTCGAGCTACGCATTTGCATTCCATTCGGAGTTTCAAAATTCATATCTCCCGAAATCTGTTTCAACTTTCCGTCCAACGTCCTCTGATTTTGAGTTTCGATGCGCGGATCCATCTTCCAGGGAGTTTACATGGAAACGCTTGCGAAGTCGTAGCGAGACCACTTTTCCGATAAAAAAAAAATGGAATATTCAGGAACATTGAATGTTTCAGAAACATCCGAATTTCGTGATAAATGCCTCACAAAACTATTTTTATCTTCTCCAATAGATTAAGAACTATGCTTCGAGGTCTTTCCATATGCTGTCCCATGCTTCTGGTCTGGCTACAGAGTGTCCCCTTTCACGCGTCTGACTATAGACAGACCCAGATCACTTCATAAGTTGTCTCAAACGATTTCTCCGACCAGGTGACATCTCGTAGGCTGTCTCAATCCACTTGTTTGACCAGTAAAAGTAATATACGTTGTCTCACACCACTTGTCTGACTATACGGTGTCATATACCACTGTTTAGTAGTATTTGTCTGACAATGTCCTATTTTACAGGCTGTCTTACACCACTTATCTGACAATATGCTGTATCGTAGGCTGTCCTATTCTACTTGTCTGTCTATAAACTGTCCTGTTCTACTTCTCGGAATGTAGATCGTGCAATTACATTGGTAACAGAAGTAAATTGCATTGTGACACATGTCTGGTCAGAGACTTTCCAATTCTATTTGCCTGATCATAAATGTTTAATTGTTTGGATATAAACTGCCCTTTTCTACGTTTCTAACCATACACAAATCATATTCTACCGAGCCAGCTGTAGTTCATAATTATTACAGGTTGACCCTCTTCCTCTTATAAATTAAAACCAATGCAAAATTCCTCTATTAGCATCTACAGTTGTCCAAAACGTTTTCCCACAGTTTCATAAATAACAAAATGAAAAATATTTAAGTTATATGAGGAGTAGGTAAGTCTACAAAAAATATCTGTATTTTTAGAAAAATCCGCTACAACTGTCTAAGGCGTTTTGCTACAGTTTTATAGAAATAACAACGTTACAATCATCACGAATGGACACAATACAAAAAGCCTATTAATAAATCTATGGAATAATGGTATGTAGAAATCGTTCACAGTTCGGTGAACGAAAGGTGTGGTAAAACGACATCGGGGCAAGCGCCGCGCAAATAAACATGGAATCCGAAATGGTGCGCGGTGCCCACGCAGTTTAGCGAGTAGCCAATTAATTTTCGGACCGTGGGAATCATTCTTGATCGAGTTACCGGCTCATAAGCAGCTCGGAAATCGTTAACAGGCTCGAGGCAGAGGCTGGTCGCGCCCTCTTCTCCACGCGCGCGCGGATTGCTCGATGATTTGCGGTGGTAATGAACATTTCAATCGACGGACTCGGTGCATTCAACCCCGAAGCGGCGCGATTTGGCCCCGCTCCAAAGCCATTAAACCTCGTCTTATGGCCTTTTTGCCTGGCCTTGCCTCCGTGCGCACTTTTGTTTGGTCGCATGATAACAATGGGATGATGGAAAATAATGAGAAAGGTCTCGCCTGGCGAACCTGCGAGCCACCCACGCGAGGATTAGACGTCTAGTCCCTTCAACCACCACCACTACCACAACCCCCACCCCCACCCCCGAATTGAAAAACCTTGAGTGTATTTACGAAAACAGCAGGGAGAAAAAGAGAAAGAGAGCGGGAGAGAGAGAGTTGGTTTTAATTAAGTTGAATGTTAAAGCCACGGCGCATCTTTGCCGAGGCTTTATTAATTTCGACGGAGATGTTTCAGTCGTGGGGACGTTTTCATTTAGAGTTCCGTCGACGACGGACCTTCGAAAGACACCCTTCTGCCCCGCAGACTGAACTTCGTTAAATTATTAAAGCCGCTGTTTATGCTGTTCGTGGTAAAAAAATTTCTGTAAACCGCGGCATGTCGAGTGCCGAGATGTTTTCAGAATTATCGGATATGTTTTCGACGACCTTTATCAGGATTAATTAATTCGTTCTGTGGTAGGGTAGTTGACGTGTTAATGGAACTGTGGAGATCCGTATATAATGCTTCGGGGAACTCCATTTGGAGATGTAACATCGGGAAGAAATCATGTAGCGAACGTTGAAACCGATGAAATAAAATATTAATAAAACACATGACCTTGATCCTTGTGTAATATTAATGTATATTGTATAAACTTGATGCTGATGTTGAAACCTTTTTAGAATTTGCTTTTAAATGCAGCTATCACTCTTTGTGATAAAATTAATCTACCGAGACCGTTTGAACTTCTCTAAAGTGCATTCTACACTTTAATCAATTGAATATCATCAAATGTATCATAAATGTGTTAAATTTTTCTTTGTTACAGATAAAGCACCTTCCGAGGCCTCTTTCAGAGGATTAGAGTACATAACGATAAACTTCACGAGAGGGGAGCGAATTCAGAGCACGCAGGAATCCATCGGCTTACAATTTAGAACGAGACAACCGAAGGGGCTTTTATTTTATTCCGGTAAGTTAATTAATGATATCCTTATTTTCTATTTCGCATTCATTTTATCGCCTTCAGGCCCACATTTATTTCCACACTCAGTTCATTTGAAACTGTTGTCGTGATATGTAACTTTGTCACTCTAAAAATTATTTTAAACGAACTTTCTCGTCAATTTGATCGGCTTACAATCTTTCGCGCTCGGAGCTGTTTTAACTCCAAATCAAAAATTTCTACCGACCTAGAATATTTCCATCCTACATAATGTTTTTATGCGTATAAAAATGATATAGTACCTCGTGTAATTCTTAGTAATTAACTACAGACAAGCTGAACAATGTAAACAATATTTTCTAGAATGGCGTAGCAATTTTTCGTGGCGCTCCAGAATCGCCATATAGCGCTAAGGGTTAATTTTTGTTGTTGCAAAAATGGTGTGACGCCTCGTACGTTTACCTCGAAAATAGAATTCGAGGGTAGCCGTGCTGCATCGATCGGGCGGACGTTTCTAAATTTTTCCAATTGGGAAAAATAAAACCCCATTATGCGGTCATCTATGTTTCTACGACTCGCGGTGACCCATGAATTCCGTTCGCCGCACGCCGAAAACGTTCCACGACTTTCGCATAAATTAAATATACATAGGACCAGCGAAACACTCGCGACGGTCGCATTGCAGCTGCAGCTTCTTACATCGGTTCTCCGCTCCGTAACCGAACCCACCTCGAGAAAAAGAAGACTGCGTGCAAGTGGACCGTGAATTGATAAAGTATGGACACAGCTTCCTAGGTACCAGGAACCATGGAACCAAAGATTAATCTGTAATGACAACTTCTCTGTGAAAAATTATTCACCGCGATTCCAATCTCGTGAATCGTTAAGCCCAACACACAAAACGTCAAGTAAAACAATTTTTCAATGCACATATCCATTTATTTTAATGTCTTCGTTGTAGGTAGAGAATTAGACAAATTTTAAAAAATACATATTTTTGGCAGAAAATTTTATGAAATCATTTCTAAAAATTTCGTAACATTTTCTTATCTACAGTCGGTCCCATAAGTATTCGTACACTCTTGAAAATCGCATAACGTTGTCAATATTGGACTATACAATTTGAATTTTTTGAGAAGTTAGAATAATTAGATCACTACATAACGTGAGAAAA
This sequence comes from Halictus ligatus, assembly GCA_028454255.1. NCBI lineage: Eukaryota > Metazoa > Arthropoda > Insecta > Hymenoptera > Halictidae > Halictus > Halictus ligatus. The sequence goes on from CM052140.1 coordinate 7,464,134, forward strand.
ATGTTTGATTAAAATTGCAATTGGTCGAAATTACAGAGAAAGTACTAAAAGTTGTATTTTGCAACTTTTTTATGAGGGCCTATATTAAAAATTTAAAAAGTACGTTAAAAGTAAAAGTCAATTATACATATTCTGAATATTTCATCTAAATCGCCCAATGTTGCACTGAGCTACAAACGTTTAACGATGAAAACTTAAAGGCGAATGTCACAGAATTTTAGCCTTCTCAGGGAATTTCGTCCTTATGTGATCATTTTGGAACATCTCCAGCTCATTGCAACGTTTGACTGATTTTGATGAAATTCTCAGAAGATGTATAATTCATACAGAACTACAAATCGTACTTTCTACATTTTCAATGTAAGTCCACATAAAAAAGTTGCAAAATACAACTTTTAGTATTTCCTCTGCACTTTCGACCAATTGCAATTTTTATAAAAAAAATTTGTCACTTTATGCAATGATCCAATTGTTTTAACTTCTCAAAAAATTCAAGTAGTATAGTTCAATATTGACAAAGTTATGCGATCTTTAAGAGCGTACGAATATTTATGGGACTGTATATATTTTTCCCAGCGAATGGCAGATCCTTTTAGTAAAAAGATTGGACAATGTTTCCTTCTATAATCTCATTGTGAATATGAGAATTGGTTCTTTTTAATACGCTTTATTATTTCTAATTTCGATTCGTTTCAACGGGATCTCTTTGACAGATATCTGCAATATCCGTTCTTTCGTTTGAGCACGTTTGACGGACCCAATATATTTGCTCGGAACGGATAAAATTAATATGGTCGACATTTCGAATGCCGAACCGTTCTGGTTGTCTATACGATTCCAACTGCGCAAGGAATCCCCTTTAATCCAAGGGTATTGTTAGAAAGGACCATTGTCTACTTGCGTCCCCTCAAAAGGTGGAACTCATGATTTACTCCGTGAAATCAAAGTCCTCCTCGGAAGAGAAACTCCCAGAGTGGTTAAATCCTTCAGGAACTATGCCTTTGTTCTCTTGTGTGCGGCGGCTGCTAATCGGTAACAGTGTCCTTATGTTTATTTGATTCGGGCGACCTCTGTCGAAAAGTATTCAATGGAACTTGCCGATCGCGAAAGATATTTCCATTGAAACGTCCCTCGGGAATTACACCGACATTTCCACGTACTTCAAACATTTCACATTAGCCGGATACAATTACCTGGGCACAGCGTTACCGTCGATTCATTTCAAATTAATGCAATAAAGTTGCTTTTTACACGAGTACCGTTGTTCGCATCTGCACCCGAGTATCGATTGCACCATCTTAACACTAGATTTACGAAACCAGTTAAAATACCGGACTGGAAATTTTTAAATTTACAATTGTTAAGAGTGCAAGGACACACATGTAAAGAATTGTTCGATACATTCGTTTCTTTGAGCACATATTGCAATAAAAATGGCTGAGAATCTAAATAACTAGAATTTCGTTATTTTTACAACGCAACGTAAAATAGTCACTTACAATGCTCCGTAAACCTATTGTTGATACCATCGAAAAATCGCAGAAAAGTCGCATGGGTCCGCTTTTCGGGAAGCCTCAGCTAGTGGAATGGCAAAACGATCGCGGTGGGCGGTGTGCAAACAAACGGGGGCCTCGCCTAACAGCCGCGGTAGCGGGGTAGCCCTAAAAATTTCGCGGCGCGCTCGAAACAATTTCGGCGCGGGCATATTTAACGATCACGGAACAATGCGCGGCGAGTAGCCGTGACGGGGTCACGAGCTTAAACTGCGAAACTGCCGGAAACGTAGCAGCCGGATGAGAAATGCAAGTAGGACAGGGTAGAGGAGAGAGAGAGAGGAATAGAGGATGGGCGGAAAAAAGGACGGGGAGAGGAGGAAGATGGTAGAAGGCAGGAACGAATGAGCACAGCTTCGGGTACACGCGGGTACTCGCGAACCGAGCCGAGAAAAACCGTGCTGTTCATTACGCAGAGAATTTATACGAGCCGATGGAGCGGTTCGTTTCTATTTCTCGGGCGTACCAACCGTGGCTGTAGCTCCGGCAGGATCATTGAAATTCCTTGCTCGCCACCGAGGCCGGACGCGGTGTCTTAACTGGCCTTGTTTACAAAATAGTCGGCCCCGGAAATAATTATTCGTTGCCTGCGGAACTGCCATGCACTGCTAATTTTTCTGCGGAAAGTTCGCCCCAGACGTAGCGATCGAACAATCTACCGTCAGAGTCTTCGTTCACAAAGTTCCATTCTGCATGGAAAAATCAATTCGCTTGTTTCTCTGGCAACCCCAGAAACATAATAACTATATACGTTAAATTAGAATCGTATCATCGTGTTCAGAAAATTGCACAGGGAACGTCGAGACGAAGGGAACGGAGAACAACGAAAGAAAAAAAAAGAAATAGAGTATGTAGGTTAATCGTAGATAATAATTCAGAATCCAGCAAAGGGAGTTCGATGGGACGATAAAACAATCGCCGCTGAGGTTTCGAAGTTATCTTTTGTACGTGTTTCCGCACCGGTCCAACGGAACAAAAATCCGGGCCGCGGAACATGGGGCCGACAAGCGTTGTTCCGCGTGCCGGGCAAAAATGTGCATAATTTAAACGGGTGACCATAGGTATAGCTTATCAGGAGAACAAATGAGCGACCAGGGGCTAGTACGGCGGAACAAGCAGATACGCGATGTACCAAAGTAGAACGTGAACTGTGTGAGCGTGTGTGTACTACAGCATTGCGGATCGCGGCCCCGATGCGTGTAAAGGTTTCCAGTCCACGGTGCTTTCTCTCTGCAGCCTCTTCCTTCTCCTCTCCTCTCCTTCTCTCTTTCTTTGCCTAGACTTCGGCTAAGTCACGATGCGGACGCACAGTATATACATATTTTCTTTCTGCTCTCGCGACACTTATCGTTCGATCCCACGCTTTATTATCTTCTGCGCTTATGGACGTGATACTTTTAGACTCTCGGCTGTTTTTTAGCGACTTTGTCGTTACCACGTACACAATACTTATGCAACATTTACGATTAGTTATTATTTTGTGAAAATTATTAAGTAGGGAGAGAGAGAGGTGCGTTTACGATTATTAAATTGTTTATAGTGGAAATAAAATGCAAATGAAAGGTTATAGAAATATGGGAAGCTTCCTTTACAAGCTATTAAATTCTTTGTAGTGAGTGTAATATACGTATAATAAATTCTCTATGCAAGCTACCCTTACCATTCATTATTTCATAAAGATTATGCAGAAAGAGGAGTTCTATTCACCAATTATTAAATTCCTTATATTGATAATAAAATTCAAATGAGAGCTTGTATAAATACTATGCAATGCTTCGTTTATGATCTATTAAATTCTTTGCAGTGAGTGTAATATATGTGTAATTAATTCTGTATGCAAGCTTCCCTTACCATTCATTATTTCATAAAGGTTATAGAGGAACGGGAGTTGCATTCACCAATTATAAGATTCCTTATATTCATAATATAATTCAAATGGAAGGTTATATAAATATTATACACTGCTTCGTTTACGAGCTAGTAAATTTTTTGTGGTAAATAGAAGATATAAATTCTTTTGGCAAACTTCCCTTATCATTCATTATTTTATAAAAATTATGCATAAAGAGAAGGTGCATTTATCAGTTATTAAATTCCTTACAGTGAAATCGAAATGAAATACAATTTTATGCAATTATCTTAAAATTGACGTCGACTTTTTCATAAACCTGTTAGTACTTTTTAAATTTGTTCATAATACTACCTCGTTACAATTAATTGTTAATTAAAATATGCATTCTCTTTTCGGGCTCGTCAACAAGTTATGAATAATATGTTACGCAAAGTATCCGCGTACATAATTCAGTATGTAATTTAGTGTAATATAAATATTTATGCCATAATGATGTAACCGCACCTGATAATTTTATGCCCCATTTGGCATACTGAACAGTAAAATGTGGCGTATGTTTATACACTTGTTATGAATAAATACTTTATAGCTAAACATAATTAATGCATAAACAGTCGTTTCGATTGTAATACGTATTTTCAATGGATTCGATAACGTGCATAAATCCATCGAATGTAGGCAATGAGGTACAAACATTTGTATTAATTTTGAACATTCATATTGTAGGGTTATGAATGAGACACGGTATTAGAGTTATTGTTTAGAGTGACCGTGGACGCGACATTGTGGCGCTAACGTGTTTGGGTCCTCCGTGAAAGGAAGTCTGTTTGGGCCGAAGTGTGAAAGAAGACTGTTTGGGTCTTGGTGACAAGAGTAAACTATTTAGGGGCGCCAAGCGCAGGGCGTACGTGACTGTTTGGGTTTTCCGAATGGATGTGAAACTGATACAGAGAGAATGAGAGTGCGAGAGAGAAACAATGAAAATGGGACTTGGATAAAAGGGACGAATGCGAGGGATGTTGTGTCAGTCGGTAGAGAGAGAGTCAGTAGAGAGAGAGTCGCGAGCGAATGAGTTGCCGAGATATCGAATTGTCGAGTTATCGAATAAAGTGTTTTAGAAAAATCGGTGTCAAATCACTTCACCCGATACGTCACACCTAGAACGTAGGAGTTCCCTTAAAATATTCCTACAATATTTCTATCAAGTATGTTCCTAACAATCTATGAAATTACTATATTATCATATAAATTGTTTTATTTCTTTCATTGTTTTAATTAAACTTCGTGAATTCACCCACGACTAAAAAATAATACTTTTTGATCCATGCAGATTTAAATTTAAGGGTAGGAAACCACCCTATAAAAGCTTATACCCTCAACACCCTTCCTAAAGGATAAAACAAAAAGTATAAAAATATGATAAAGTTCATTTTCCACAAGATTAAAAAACGTAAAAACTAGAAGGGATAGCCACCCTAATTTCGAATACCCTTCAAGCTATTTTATATTTCGAAAGTCCCAGCTTCGAGAGAGAAAATTTCATCCCTTAAACTTCCGTTTCAGCCCCTATCAAAAAATATTCCTCATTCTTGGCTCCCACGCGAACCCACAAAGTCTCATCAAAACTGTGAAGTAGGGGACACCGTAAATTCACAGTAAAAATTTTGTAGATCATTCTCCAAATTGGGTCACACATCCGACCGTCGAATACCGTTCGCGTGAACAAACAGGTGTCGACTCTAATCCACGGAGCAACGATTGCTGCAGAAAGATGCGACCCGGGTCTCCTCGGATGCACATCGAACCGTATCTTCGTAGTTCTTGCACGGTACTTTTTCCCCATTCTATTTGACCCTCGCATTTGAACACTCGGTGCGCGTCAAGGATTACCATAAATGAATAAACGCTGAATTTTAACCGGAGCACACCACCAATCGTCTCGTCGACGTGCCAGCTTTCGTTGTCCCGCGATAAAGCTTTACATCTCCCTCGAATTTCAATTCTAGTCACTTTACATCGCGGCCGTTATTCCGCGACGGGGAACCGACGGAAATCGAAAATAAGAAATTGCGACGAGTTCTTCCCGAGGCAGTGCGCCCGAGGGAAAATCGATCGCTAATCGTACGCGCTCGATAATCGAGAATGCAATAAACTTAGGAATTTTGAATATTCATGCAGTGGCCACGCGAGCAAACTAATATGAAAAATTCTTTCTCATAATTTTTCTCGACGATTGTGATCGCGCGATTTTTAATAACCTTCGAAGCATTTGGTGAACAATTTTTATTCGTATAGTCGTACGCCATTTGTCAAAGTTTATGCAGCAAAATTTTCAAATGGAGTAATAAATTCTAGAAAGACGAGCAAGTGTTTTAAATAAAATCATTCTCCCAATGCACCAATCGTTCTTATTATTTATTTATTCGTATAAATTATTGATTTAATTGTGACATTCATCTCGCGTCACTATTTCATTTCATTATTATTACACAACCGTATTAATGTAACCGTGTTTTTGTTGGCATAAATAACAAATTTGATTGTGAGCTGCACAAAATTTAATTTCGGCGAGCAACAGCTTTCAAAATTACGAGAGGAATTTTTTTTATCTTGAACAGCAAGCATGGTAACGGAATGTTTTAATTTCGTTGAACGGCAGGTTCTAAAAATGAACTAAAGAATACAATTAAAAACACGTCTGGGAATCATTGTTTCCGTACAGCGTCGATATATCGTGTTGGTGTGTGCAGGTGTTGAAATATTTTCGAAGTTTAAATAATAGCTGGAAGTGGTTCCTTTATGGCGTAATCCATCTTCCGTGATGCCGATGGCACAGTTACGGTCCACTTTGACGCGTCCAAGTCGACAGGCCGTTGTCGAGTGTTTTTTTTTTCACTTCTCCGCCTATCGACTTCAGGGTGGATTAAATCTTGAAACGACGTGTATAAATCGTTTGTGCCCGCTTACCATTAGTTTCGGTGCTTTTCGTTTCGAGAGACTGAGCTCGTCGTTAATAATTATCGTGCCGACCGAACTGAAAAGCTCGTAGATTATGGGCCGTACATCGGCCAGCCTCGAAACGATCCGAGGGATTAAGACATGGCGAACGATACTTTATTTCTTTCTTTCTTTTTTTCGTTGTTGCTTTTCGTGCTGGACTGACCGCCACGCCAGTCTTTGTGTTTAGTATAATTACGGTCGCCTAACCGACGCGGTGTCAGCGCCAAATCCTCGTTGATTATCTCTTACACTTGTACTAGATTAACCCTGCAACCTCTTCGTATCCTGCGGATACTATGGGCGACCGTTTTCATGATAGTGGTACTACGAACCCAAAATACCGAGCCCTTTTATCAAATTTTATTCAGTTTAATTGTTATTCGCCATTCTATTGCATTGAATGAAAAATTCCGTTTCGTCACGCATTGATTCTAAATTGCTTTTGTTTTGGTGTTTGTTGTGTGGTACTTGTAAAAGAATTGAATGATTTTAGTAACGGTAGTGTAAACACGGTGTAATATGTGTGTAAGATTAATAATCGAATTTTACATTGATTTCAGTAATTTCTGAAAATATCGAGGTTAAACTGTACCTTAGGAAACCAGAAATTTTTTAACTTTTTTCAGGTAATCCTGTAGATTTTGGCAAGAAAATGTCGAAAGTCTAAGTTTCAATCCTAGGAGATTGGTAGTTCAAAAGTTATGTGTATGTAAAGATGTGCGATTTAAGTGGATCTATATTTGGTGCTAAAGATAATAGAAAACAATGAAAATGGCGTATTAAATCGCAAACAATGTGTTTGGCTATAACAAATTGGGTCATAATACATCTGTGCTTTACCTTCATAATTGTCACACAATGATTCGTCCAGATTAAAAATTTAAATTCCAAGCTGACACATTGGGTGCATGAAATTAGGTTACATCCACGAGAAGCCTCAGGAGTGAAACAGTAATTGCTGTCATAAATCTTAACATATTACTTACGTACCAGCTGTTGTCTAATACTTTCCAGAAATTTTTGAACAGCGCCAATAATGGCAGTCTTAAACAGAAAATTATCCTGAGAAATATGATTTAGTAATTTTCTTTCAAGATTGTTATTTAAAAGAAAATTTCGAACCTTCATTTTAATGAATTGCATAAAAGTCAAACGAAATTGGAACAATTTACTAAATAATATGAAAACAGTTTCCTTCGTAAGGTTCTACAAATTAGAAAAATTTTGTCACCTATATATGACGGTATTAAATAAATTATATCAATTTTGTATCATGTCTGTGACTACTAAAGCATGACTACTAAATTATGCTCTTATGTGCTCTGCTGTCTGTTATCTTATGACATACATGACAGCGTTAAATAAATTATATCGAATTTCTAGCACGACTGACTGCTAAAATGAGACTTCTTCGGAAGGTAAACATTTTGTTGTGAATGTGCCCAAACTTGTTGGAAATGCATATGCAAAGAAACGTGGCCCCTGTTCAAATATTTATAGCTCGGGGGTAATTTCGAAATGGCAAGTACTTACCGAGGGTCCATTTTTTGTTTCAGAAAAGGAAGATGATTATCTGATCATATCCCTGAGAGACGGTGGAGTCGCAGTGAGCATGACGCTGACTAAAGGTAGATTAGATCTCCACATAAAACCACCCCGGCTCCGATTCGACGATAATCAGTGGCACAAGATCGTCGTGCAGAGGCAGGTCCAAGAGGTAACGAGATTCATTTATATCATTTCGCTGGTGATTAATCTAGAGTAATTAACCCGCGTGCATTTCCAATCCTCAACTGAAAGAACATTACCCCACCGATAGAGAAATATTATTAGCTCCGAATTATTTTTATGGTCGAAAACATTCCTTGATTTCTTCTAAACGTGTCAATTGGCAATTCAAATTGATTGAAATTATAATTAGCTGGAAAAATTCAGTTCCTATCCGAGTTAGGTAATTGTTCGGATTATTTCATCCTGAAACGTTGTGTGACTATTCGCAAGTATTTTCTGGATCAATTAAAACGTATATTTTTGTTTTATTTGATAAAAATAATGAAACACTGCTGGTCCACATGTTCAGATTAAATGCAAAGTTTATTGGATTAATGTTTATAAACAATATGAAAATACAAGGAACAGATTTTGTGAGATGGTGACCATCGATTCTTTTCGAGACTGATACTAAGGGCTACTCTCAATGAAGTAAACTATGAACAGTATAATGTGGATGATAAATGACAAAAATTAACTGTGGACCGACCCATATGGATGACAAATAAAATAAATGAAATGCGGACAATCTCACATGAATGTTAAATAAAAACACTTGTCTAGCCATTCTCCAATAGCAAATTTCGGTGAACATTTGACAGAAACCAGAACAACATAATAATACATTTTCTATCGACGTGGTGTCGATTGTCTCTATCATCGCCGAACATCAAAGAATTCGTGAAAGTTGTTCCCGTTCCTAGCGAAAATGCCAAAGAGTATGTCCGATTCCGGTTGCACAATCTATTGTAAAACGAAATAGATTTTCCAATATCTGTTTCACGTCTTACCCGCAGTTTTGTGTCCATTGGGTAATTGAAAACACGTCAATAATCAATACTTATCGGCAGCGAGCGGTCTCGTTAAATTTTATTGTAAAATACGTTCATATCTGAACCGGAGCTTCATCTATGTCGGCCCAGGTATTCGATTATCGAACACAATCACAGCGTGTAGTTACACGACCATCAACGATTATTCGTTCTAGATTTAACGTGGAATCCTTTTAACGTGATACGACCCACTGACAGTCGTAATAGAGTATTAACAATCCGGGCAAAGTTTTGACTCATTACTGAAGCAATTCGTAGAAATAGGTATTACATAATACGGAATGTAATAACATCTTTAAATTTCTCTGAAGTTTCGATCACTTCATATTTCACACACTAAATTTTCCCATAAATAGACAGTTCGATCTCAATATTCTACTACCCAAAAACTCAAAAATCACAAAATTTCTCACATTCTACTACCCCAAGAATTAACAAATCTCTCACATTCTACTACCCACAAAATTTGAAAATTTCTCGCGTTCTACTACCCAAAAAATCAGAACCTTCCTCACATTCTACTACCCAAAAAAATTAGAAAATTCTTCACATTCCACCGCCCCAAGAATCACACAATTTCTCAGCCTCTGTTTCTCAAAGAATTAGCAATTTTTCACATTCCACCACCCAAGAACATTCAAAATTTCTCAGCTTCCACATGTTAAATTAAAAGTCTACATAATTCCAAACATTCCAAAGCCTACATAAATTCATATTTAGACGAAAGCTAAAACCCAACATGAAGGACTGTCAAGTTTCACATTTGCCACCACCATTGTCCAGGACGCCAGCTCGCCCCACTCAGTATTGCATAAAGCTCTTGCAAACAGTATGTCGCTGGTCCCGAGTATGCCGGGTGCAAGAAATCAAATTTTTTCCGGGTGAACATTTAAAATCGCTAATCCCTCTCCGCATTAACTCGGTTAAAATCGGCAACACACGGGATAGTTGGGTCGGTTCCGTTGTCCGGCGTCCCCTGTCCCGAGGCAAATAGATCGGCGAACGGACGTGAGGGCAATATCGTTAGTGTGTCCTGGGTATACAGCGGCATTCATCGCGTATTACGCGCCGTAGGATAGGTAATGCAATTATTTACGCGTTCCCGTCAACGGGTGGAGGGAGCCAGGCACACCGGCGCCATATACAGAGTTTATCGATTTAACGCCGGTTACGCGTTCACGATCCATGGGTGATCGGATCGATAGCGATCCCCCGCGATCGCTAGTCGATTGTTTTCGCGATAGGTTCCTCTGCAGACTCGTAATTTCTGCTGTTTAAATTCCGATCGGGCGCCTTTGTACGTGTCGCGCCGCGTTCACCGAGAATTCTAATTGGCTACGGGCGAGAGATTTTTCTCAGATCGTCTCGGCTATTTGCGTTCGGTGCACTGTTTCATTAAGGACCCCCGCTCTCGAGACTCGCAATCCTCGAATTTAGGGGGTGTTCTAGTTTCCGAGGCCGTGTTTTCACGAACATTAGATCTTTCGCTTTAAGATTTTGTGTATGTCTTAATTAGTATTTAAAACATAGGCGTGATTTTTTCAGGTAAAAATAATCAAAATTACATGAATTATATATTTTTTTTTTATAGAGTGTGTTATGGAAAACATTGGTCGATGGTTGACACGATTCCGGTATTTCTGATCGGAAATAAAATATCTAAGTTCAGTATGAATGTAGTTGTCATTTCTGCGATTAGGCTGACGAGAGAAAATGTTCTTGTTCCAAGAAGATTTGGTGTAACAAAGATTTAATACCTGTAGCAATAAGAGAAACTATACATTGATAGTTGTGAACATAAATAAGTTGACAAGCCTCGAGACTTGGTCTGGCTGCAGCGAGGTGTCGCAAAACGCTACCGGAATAATCAACAACTCTTTTTACAACTGGATTACAGATATGATTCATGTGCTCCGCGGACAGGATTGATGATGGTTGGAATAGCGACGGCTAGGATATTGGGGAGTGTTGATTATTAAATGTGGTCAGCTCAGCGGATGGGGATGCAAATTGTGTGGTTTTGTCTGATGGGGATGTTAAATGAGAACGACTTGTTGATCACGGGATATAAAAAGCCTGGAGATTTGCTTCGACTAATGGATTCTGGGTGTATAGAGTGACCGGGAGTGAAATGGGCTCTCGCGTACAGTATTGAACACCACAATATAAGCGCGTATTTTACAAACTGTATCGCGTGCGTCACTGCGATACACCATGGCCGTACGGTCGACATAGGCTATCTATTCGCTTAATTTTACGATCACTTAATAATTTCGCCCGAACGGTTGATAGTCCTTAAAAATCAATGGCTGATAGTCTCCATGCATTATTCAACGACCAGTGTTACACATTTCTTTCGTCCTGGATGTTTAGTATTCCACGGTGGTTCTTCAAGTGTACTTAAATTGTGTATGACATAGCAACGGTTCGATTATTTTTTAACACTTTATCTGGCTGAGTAGGCTCTAGAGTTATGCTAAACTTCATGCAAAAATCAAAAACAAAAATTTTTTACTGAAGAAATACACCCTGTAATAGATGATGACAGCGACGAAGACTAATGCAGCAATGGGGTAAGAATTCTTCCGTGGGAATAAATGCATATTAATTAGAATTTGCTATAATATTCATCTAAGAAATTAATTGTACGAGTCATATGAACGTGGTACTTATACGGGCACGGAAAAGTTAAAAAATAGGGGTTTTTGAATTTTTAAATATGTGTCCACACTTTGAAAAATCTGAAAAAATGATATGTTAACAACTATAAAGAGATGCTAGAACTGTAAAAATATAAACGTAGCATCTCATAACCTCTACAAGAAATCGGCATTTCAAAACATTTTGATATTGTAAAATACGGTTTCGAATCTAAAAATTCTGAAAAAATTCATAGATGCACATTGTAATAGCTAAAATATGTCTGATTTTTACAGAATTTTCAATCGAAGAGGATGATGTAAATTACGCAATATTCTGATTTTCTTCGTCACCCCATTACTACCCCCTATGTCAACATATAGGGTTGAAAATTGGCACAAAGTATTTTCATTGGATAAGCCTACTGCAAATTCAGTTTGTTTCGGGGGCACTTTTGACTTTCTTATCTGGCTATACCCTTTAGTGTTTAAATACATTTTGAATGCACTGTTATTTTTTTTTTATTTTTATTATACGAAAGTATTCGTTCATAGTGGTTGAAAAAGTAAAAACTCAGGAGTGTCCTTACTCTGAAAATAAAAAGAAATTCTCAAAGGTACTTGTACCATTCGAATAATTATAAAATAAATATTTCCGAAAGCTTCTGTATAATTCAAACAATGATAGAATGAAAGTTTCGAGGGGATCATTGCGGTTGAAACGGCTATAAAATGGAGGTCCTGAGCCACTCGTTCCGCACGGTCCAGTGATATCGGTGTCGAGTAGAGAGTAGTTGCTCGGAATCTGCTGGGAAGCTGCAGTTCCGCGAAAGCCGCAAGGCACGCGTCCTCCTGGCAGCTCGAAAGCCGCACGTCGAAAGCCAAGGCGGTGCGGACGCAGCTTTAGAAGAGGCACCGGGGCGGCTATCTATTTCTGGCCGACTATCCGTTATCTTGTATCGTAGATAGCCGCGCGGGGAATGCATCGCGGCGTGGTGCACGCTAACGATTTAAGGGCTGCGGATGTGCAAGGAGGTATCCCGCGCATGAATTAGGTCGCCAGTGCCATGCAGACCGGCTAATGTGCGCAGTAACGGCACTTCGGTTAATTTCCCCGAGCGCACGATGCTCGATCGTCCTGCCCGGTACCCCGTAATCGTGCGATCGATTCGCCGCTAAGTATGCTCCTAATGTTTAGCGCAAAAGATTGCACCCTGCCGTCGTTTGTCTCGTAAACAGCGTCGCATTTTTTTCGGGAATCTCGCTCGAGGCTACAGCGACTACAGTCTTCTGCAGCTGATTGCGGATGGGCGGTCGTACACCCGTGATTAATGATACCGAACTATGTGGACTCAGAAATGCATTTTTTGAGGGCAGAAATGCATTTTGGGCGCAGTTTTTTGCGATTCTTTCATAATTTTTGGAAGTCCATGGCTGGGGATTTTTTAAATAGAGCCTTCGACAGAAACGGAAACTTTAATCATAAATCAACAACTCATCCTCGGTAACGTGATTAATAATCAGGATTGTTGAATAAACTTCTGGTAGATAGTGTTAAGAACGACAAGTTTGGAATTGGTATATGTGAGGACACTGTCGTAGGATTTAGGTGAAATATTTTTAGGTATATTCTGGGAATGTTCTTTTAGGGGTACCATAAGAATTTAGTCCGTATTTAAAAAATTAAAGATTTGCGGATTAAAAATTGAACGTCTTACATCATAGAGAAATCGAGAATTTCTTTTTCGAGCGATGTAGGCTCTTTTATTTTTTAACTATGAAACTAATCAATATTATGAGTGTATGTACAACCCCTAATTTAAAGGAAACGCCAGAAATTTAAAATGGACTCGTACGTTGCCATTTCAGAGTTAAATAATTCTGAAGGATATTGTAGTCTAGAGGCGCTTGTTGAGAATTTAGGTGGCGACGTAGCTTTCGATCCCACGCGGCGAATGAAACGCGATTATGTCCCTGTTTCCTTCTGCAAGATGGACGGTACTGCGATCGGTGTCGGACTGGATTCGCGAGGGACGCCGGGTAATTTAAGGCGTTCATCGATTGCGTTCAATTTATTAACCAGAATTGCAGGTCGCTCATCTATCTCCTATTCAATCTCATCCTCTGAAAACCGAAAACCTTTATCGAGACAATTTTTGGAAAAATTTCGAACATCGTGATATGAAAATAAAAGTGAATTTCCAGCAGTCAGATAAACTATAGATTCTAAAATTTTTACGTAGAGAATTTTCAGAATTTCCAGAATTAGGGTTCAGGAAATTTTGAGGCCACTTAAAGTAAGGCCAAAACAATTTGCGATTTTCTGAAACATCCAACGATTAAGAATAGAATTCACTTTCCCATGGATGAATTGAAAGTGTATATTTTATATTTAACATTTTTGCAGCACTGAAATATTGCAGTCTTCTTTGAAACGGCTCCAATTTGTCGAAAGTGGGTTTCGTTTGAGCGACACTTCGGTTTTATGAGATCGCCGATTAATATTGTCGCGTTCGCTGCAGTTTATCTCGCAAGAACTGATACGATGCATTTCTCCGCAGTTATCTGTTATCGGTGATAGCGTAGAGAATGTAGCCGGATGCCACAATGTACAGCCACGATTTAAGGATGCCGGATCCACCCCCATCTACAACTGCGTAATGTAATCCATTTCGTGAATCGACTTCGCCGTGCTATTCGGAGCGAAATTAATCGACCGATTTTTCACCTTTTATTCGTGAAAGAACTAATGGGACCTTCCATTGAGTTTCCCGGCGCTTTAGGGCAACGATATTGTGCCTCGATAAATGCTACCGTCAACACCCAGCCTGCAATATTTATCAACAAACCGTGGACTTCTACGTAAAATTGCAATTTTCTGCAGGAACTCCGAGACACACGAATCAAGCAAACATATTACTAAATAATTTCTTTCATTATAACTTTAATAAGTTTTGTGGTACATTTCAACATTTATGTTTATCCTAAGCGCATAGACTCCTCGATCTATCACACATACCTTTTGAAAATGTTCCTACATATCTGCAAAGTGTTTCTCTTCTAATTGTTCCTGTTGCTAGACGTATTTTTAAAAAATGTATCGACTGCAAGAAATGGGAACCACGTAGTAATTTGTTTCCGTATTAAATAATTTACTTCTAAATTTAATTCGTATTACCTATTGTTTTACATGTTATCCACGTTTATGAATAATGTAATTCACGGTGTTGGAGGATTGTATGGTTTTGATATTTCGATCGTTATTTTTACGAATGGTTGGATATCCAGGGTTCCTGAGAAGGCTATTCACCTGTCGAGACTCGCAATGAATTTCGACGTAGGCTGTACTTAGCGTGAGAAGTGTCAACGAGCGTCTACTTCGAAAAATCGGCTCTCACCGCCGCAAAATACCTAGCCGGATAAGCCGGCGTGCCTGCGAGTCGCGTTAAGAAATTTGAAACTTATCGGCGAAAGTTTGACAGTTTCAATCTAACCGGTCAGCCTGCGAATGTACGCAAGTTCGCCGGTTCCCTCCTTGATAACTAGTTCACCACTTCCCTGCTAGTCGACGTCCGCCGTCGTCATTTCCATTAGAAGCCTGCGAAAACTGTGTATCGCAAACTTCGGCTTCGCTTAACCCTTAAGGGACGCTGTCGTTTTTACCCTAAATCATATCCGAGGCACCCTTATTACATTTCAAATATGCAAAACCTTTATATTCGAGGAGACTCTATCAGGGGTAAATTATCGGCCCCTTAAATCTGGTAGCTTTAGGTAACTTTAAAAAATTGTACAACATCGAACGGACTTCGGAATTAATTGTAATCACTGCGTAAACGCGAGAAACGAATCACCGATCGCCGGAAAATTAATTCCACTGGTCGGAGCAATTTTCTTTCATTCGATTCCGAGGATAATGAATCGATCGGCCATTGTACGCGGTAATTCCACCGAAAAGGGTACTGCGAAAATCGAGCAGTTTCCACATTCGTATGTGGCGCGCGCTCTTACATTTTTCATCATAACTATTCACCCCTGTTCCGTCGAATACCTTATTTCCCGCGGTAGGAATACGCGGCCGATGAAATAGTGGAATACTCCGCGTTCTCGTCGATTGCGAGTCAAGCTTTCGATCAAAGAGACGCGCATACCTCTCGCTCGAGTATGTCAATAATCGATCCGACGTCTTTTCCACCGCGCGGTCGATCCTTCCATGATTGATGAACCAACCACCGTGACGTCAACGGTTTATATCGGTGGTAACGCGACGCGTAGACGCCCGACGATCACCGCCAACAGAAAAGGAATGTTTTTCAAACTCGGTAGAACGGTGTTTGACACTATGATTGTCCCGGCTGACAGCGAGTATCCTGTCTCTGGAGTGAGTTTATTATCGGTGGGAGCACCTGACACTAACAGTAACCAACACTCTTTCTGCTGCCCTCCATCATTCTTCGATTCTTTGTATACAAAAATTAGAAGCCGTTGTGCTATTTTATTTATTTGTATTGAATATTTTATAATTCTCCATAATTTTCTATTTTTACTCTTTATTTTATTTGGAAATCTGTATTATCTTTTGAATGAAATTCAGCAAGCTGTTTATTTGATTTTATTTTGAGTTTATATTAATTTTATTCGAAGACCTATAGAACCTGTATGGAGAGGATTTTATGATTTTTCACAATTTTCTACGATAAAAAATAAGATAGAATTCAGGATACTATTTGAAAAAGAGATATACATACTTGTTGGTATGAATTTATGAAAATCAGATCGCAAAGATTAATACTTGTACGAGAATTTACCGCGGTCTAATTGGAAGTTAATTCCTTCCCGAGTAGAAATGATTATTGATCGACGTGGAATGGCATTAGTCGAAGAGGCCAGGTGAATCAGCAAATAATGATTTTCTTCTTGGCCCCTCCGCGGCTGTTCTTGGACCTCGTTTCGACGGTTGCTCTCCCGTTGAAAGCATCCGTTGCCGGGGGTGGGGAGGGGTTACTTCCAATATCTCAAACGAGGCTTTTACCAGACGATACTGTGTTTCGCCTTTTAATCGTTCGCCGCCCATACTTGCCTCCTTTAATCGTTTTTTCCCCGGCCATTCATCGAGGCTGAAACGCGTCTCGGCTGGCTGGAAAGGACGCGGAAGCAGCTGAAAAGGCGAGCAACTAGGAAATACCCACTCGAGTTCTCATTTAATCGTCTGCCTGACGGCTACGACGACGTCTAGAATTCTTTCGACGGATCAAGCGAACTGAGAGAGAGAGAGAGAGAGAGAGAGAGAGAGAGAGAGACTCAAAGACCGGCCAACAAGAGAAAGACGCGTTTCCCGAGCGAACCGCAATTAACCGGTGCGTTGTTCCGTCGCCCCTGTTTCCACTGCTGAAACAATTCCTCGAAGTCGCCACGATTCCACGGAATAACAATTCACGTACTTCTTATTATTTAGAATTCGAACGAACAATGTTTGCATTCCGATTCGAGAATTCCCGATACGGAACTGTTCGATGCACTGCCGATCGAATAATTTTGTCACTCATTGCATATTTGTGAAACATTGCAAAGGTTATCATGCTCACTGTAATAAACAATATCGAACGATATCCAAGGTAAACGCATAAAATACAGAATGATGATACAATCAAAGGACAAACGAGATTAATATTTGTTAGCCCGAATTTGTTCGATATTGAACGTTTCAAATAGTTATTACTTCGGAACATAATCATTCGATTGCGGATTTTATATTTTCACAGTAAAAATGGATAAACGGCATTCGAAGAATTTAAAAATATTTTTGCATTGTTCTCTATCCGTTAAAATTATTAAGCAAAGAAATACGTTTTTATTTATTTTGTGTAATCGATGCAGAAAATTTTTATTTTGCAGTCTAATAAGCATCGTCGATAGAAAAGATTGTATTTAAAATAATCGCAAGTTCTAATTTTGAGTATTTGAAAATTATAGTCAGACGACATGTAGAACAACGTTTGCTCTAAATAGGCGTGTTCCAACAATATGGGCTAAGAATACTTATGGACCGACCTGACACATTAACAGAATGAATATCCATCGAAATCAGAGCACGGTAATTACCACGTTATTAATCGAATTACCATTTTACGATCGCCGACAGTCCAACCAAAGCGAAGACTTCCTTAAGCCCCGGCGAAGCTCCACTCCTGCTGCTATTAATCCTTCCGCAGACGCCATTAAATCCATCCAAACATCTTGTTCATAGCCGAACGATTTCTAGGGGCAAGATACTCACCGAACAATTTCCATATTCTGCCGAAGACAAACGCAACTTCCATTTGGTCGTTCTCTTTCCACCGGTTTCTTGGCAAGTTCGTTTAACACCACCACTAAAACTACCCCAATTCCTCCGGGGATCATCCCTGGCTAACAATGTGAAAAGAACGTGATCTTCCGAAATTATCCCTGGGAAAATTAATAGACTTCATTGTGAGACGAGTACGTTCTTTAAAAGTACATAATATGCTGTACGAATTCTAGAAATTCATTTGCTGCAGATTCTCGAAGAATGCCCAAGTAATTTCCCAAGGGATGTCTAATTAACAATCTGTATAAAACGTGACCTTCAGCTATTTTTTTTTACGAACAGATTGTATTGCTGAACGAATACATTGTTTAAAAGTACATATATTGTACCACTTGTAGCAATTTTCTTAGTGCAGCGTTTTAAAAAATGCCTCAGTAGTTTCCTAAGGGATGACGCTTAGTTCGACAAAGACGTGAGCTGCAGAAATTTTTTTCTGAACAAATTAATAGAATTTATTGCTAAACGAGAACGTTGTTTAAAAACACATATAGTGAACCACTTGTAGTAATTATTATGTTGTTAAATCTTATAAAACCCCTCAGTAATTACTCAAAGCATCATACACAGCTGTTAGTTTGAATAAAACATGACCTCTAAAAAATTTTCCTAGGAATATTCATAGACTGTATTATTAAAGGAGTACATTGTTTAAAAGTATAGACGTATATTGGACCACTTATAGTAATTTTTCTGCAACTAAATCTCGGTAACAGCATCTCTCCCTAAAGTTGATGGCCACCATCACGATAAAAAAAACTCCTCAGCAACATACACGAAGGTCACGGTTCCACCACATCCTCTCGCACACTTTTACACGAGACACTCGTCTAAAAAAGAAGTCCACGAACCTCTTCAGAAAAGAAAATGGTAAAAAAATCACACTTCTTTCAGACAGTTAACTCCAAGCACGACCCCTCGAAACTATGGCAATTTCTTAACCCCCTATCGATAATAGGAGTGCTTTCTTCCCTATAATGAGGGTTTCTCGCTAAAGATTCGCCACCCAGGGCGACACCTTGGGACCTCCATAGACCGTGGCTGTATTCAAGCCAAGAAAATATCCTCGAATCTTGTCCCTGCATCGGGTGGGTGTGTACGTGTGTGTGCGCGTTTTGTCCCGCGGGGTGGCTCCGGTTTCCGCTTCGAGGATGAACACGACGCGTTAATGTAAATCGCGTCGACAGAGAGGGAAAAGAGATTGGGTGTCTAGACACCCCCACCACCATCCTCTGGCGGGATTTCTAGACTGTGCTTTGCTCGTTAACGATGAAAACGGCGATGGAAGATCGGGATTAGGCGTCCCGCCGCAAATGTTTATGCGGAATGACGCGCGCGCGCTCGTCACTTGCAGGCGGAACGAGACCATGTGCTCCTCACTTTGTCGGATTTAGCTCGCAACGCTGTAAAGACAAAGGAAAATTTTATGCTTGACGGTATCGAAAAAATTTCGGTGCTTCAACGCTCGCGGATCTCTTTCATAATTCACGGTGGTTAGGATTGCTTACAGCTTCGATTATGAATTTTTTAGAATACATTTTTAACACGTTGAATGCCACGTCACCCATATGTGGGTGACGGAATTATTTGTGCAGGTTTTAAAATGAATTTGTACGTTGATATATTCATTGTACCAAACTTGATTAGGATCTGTAACATACAAGAAAGTTAGAAGACTACTCAGTATCATACATTTAATTTTTTTCAATTTTTATTTCATTAAACAACTTACTTTGATTTTATGGAACTTTTGGGGTTTCTAGTTTGGCGATCAAAGTGTTAAAAGTACTTACCGTGGACACCTTTATTCCCAATTATACAATTCATTTCGTTTAATTGCTAAAACTTGAACACATAAATCACTGTTTTGATGCTTTGGGTCAAAGTATTCCCAGGCACCGACGTCGGGGGGTTCAACACGCGAGGAGCGTGCACTGTTGCTTAAAAGTATACAGACACTTCTGTGATTGCTAGACTATGGATTTCTGTGTAAAATAAAAATTTTATCAATTTCAAGGTACAGAAGCTACATAGACAGTTGTTTCTTTTGTTAATAATTTTAATCAGTTGAAAAGAACGCAACACTAGGTTTCAAATTATTTAACTCGTTTTACTGTTTTGCATTCGAACCGTACATATTTTTTGCTTACTTAGTTGTATATGTTTTGGAAGACATATTAATCGGTTAAAAAATAGTGGTAATTTCTCTAAAATAAATTAAAATTCCGTGTCATGTTTTATGAATGAAACAAGGTGCGTTCGAGGCGTCGAAGAATGAGCTAGAAGTGGTTCTCGCCGGCAAAGAGGTTAATGTTGTCGAAAAGAATTCTCGCAATTTTGCGGTGCCAATAGCGGCAACAGCGGGAAAAGCGATAGCATGTTTAGATAGTCGGTTTCGCAAGCAATTAAAGCTGTAAGGTGTAACTGACGGTACATTCTTCGGAGCGGGGCGAGCAGCTCCGGGGCCAGGAACTGACTGCGCATTTTCGCGAAAGACCCCCCCGGTTCCTGACATTCCATCAACACGCACGATTCTAGTTAATGGCGTGGCACTTCGCGGTAACGTTCGTTACGACCGGCAGTCGCGGATTCTTGATGACGTTTCACATGCAAACGGGCCACCCGCGATCGATACCTGTCCCGCGCGCAACTGTCACGGCCAACACAAAGGGACACGTTAATCGCGATTATCTAATCTGCGACTCGTGCGCCGGCTTGATGCTTGTTAATTATGCAGACATTATACTATATACCGACGACCGATATTCTTCTGTTCGTCCCGGACCAATGGGGATCTACCGCGCGCGGCAGAAAATGGTCAATCGAAATCGCGAATACGGTTGTCGAGCGAATTATTTAGAAAAGTTACAGAAATATTTTTTTGGGGAATTTTTTAGTATACTTATTTATTCAAGTAAGCGTTAACATAAAAATCTGATGAAATCTGAATGAATTCAATCCTGGTATTATTATAAAGGGTTATAAATCAGTCTCGTTTATCAATCTTCTAGTGTTAAATAGAAATAATGGTACTGTGTATGCCGCACAAGAAGCCCCGCGAAAGGAATGCGGGGCTGATTGGTCAGAGTGAAAGGGGCACGCCTCTAGCTGCTCTATTGGCTAAAACGGTCACACATACTATGTAGCATGTTACGTCAAAGCCCAAATATTGGACTACTGGAGCGTCAACGTTCGGAATGGGCGGAGCGAGTTAGGGTCCCCTTTGACCTTGTACCGTCCCAAGAGGCTTCTTGTGAGGCACGCACAACCTGTATACCGGTTGCGACCACATACTGTTTTCTATATTTTTTTTTTAGCGAAATTATCATTGTTCGAATATTGACTATTTCTCGAGAGTCCGGTGTATGTGAGACGAATAGGTAATGGCGGCTGCCAATGGGAAAACTAGGCGGACGGGACGCCTAACCGCAGAATTACGTAAGCGTGCGATAGTGTTTCGTTTCGCCGTTCGGTCGAAAATAGATTTTCCCTTGGAAACCGTGCGGAGATGGCACGATTCGATACGGAATTGAAGGAATTCCCGAGTTTCCAGCGTGTCGCCGGCGTGTGACGAGGAAGGCGGTTGGGAAGGAAAGGGGCTGCTATCGATGCATAAGTTCAAGCTGCCTCGTGCTCGCTGATTTATAGTTGGCCGAGCTTGCCCGACGGATATGTACGTTCCCGAAATATCTTTCTCCGGTCTATGTGTTCCGGCGTGCGGCTCTAAGCGGCTGCTTCCGGTCGTCGCGCTTTCTCGTCGCGATCGTAAAGAAGGCGAAACCGGCCAAAGAACCTGCACAAAGCAAAAAACACGGAGGACAGACGAAGACAAAACGTGGTTGATGCTAAT
This sequence comes from Halictus ligatus, assembly GCA_028454255.1. Lineage (NCBI taxonomy): Eukaryota > Metazoa > Arthropoda > Insecta > Hymenoptera > Halictidae > Halictus > Halictus ligatus. The sequence continues at coordinate 7,485,977 of CM052140.1, forward strand.
TGAACTGAATCAGCTCGTTCACTTTTACAGGAACGAGTCAAAGAAATTCAGCGTCACCTCGATTTCTGCGACTTTATGTCGCGAGCTATTGCAGCAAAATTTTTGTTTTAATCGATAGTAGTAGTGTGATTGTAGGTTTAAAGTTTTAGACTGAAATTTGAAGTACAGTAAAGTTTTGATCCAAGCCGAACGGAGCTACACGATCTTAGTTCGCCTATCCCCTCCACTGGGCTTGTGCAGCTTCGATCGCCGAGCAGTCTAAAGTGTAAACATGGTCGCGGGTATATCGGTGCGAACCACTACTACCACCAATTACAAAACTTCTTTATTTTTCATTATTTTTTTATATGACTTTCACCAACTTATTTGTGGCAGTTTTCTTATAAAGATATAATTTGAACTGTATTTAGTGGTTTAATCGACACGGAGACAAAAAAAAAATAGTAGCCTTACGCGATGTATGTTACAGAATGAACCCGAGGATTGGCCTTAGATCATGACTTTAATGTATGTACATACAGGTACAGAGGATAATGCAACTCGTTCACATTTAGTTGCTTAATTTCGTTCTAAGTGCACGTATTTAAATTTCTTTCTTCCGAGACATTTTATTTTCTACCCTATTACTCCCGGGATGAGTTTAACGTCAACATTTCCCGGAATTTGCAATTCAAAGCAACGGGGAGAACAATTTAGTGAGACTGATAGTAATTGTGATGGAGGACGACCAGTACTATGAACATGTACCCGTAGTTAAATGGTTAAACCTACGGGAGAATGAAAGAAACGTCTGTTAATCCGGTCTGCGTTAGGTTTAATCATTATGGGTGGAATATGCAATTTTCGAGAAGCTACTTTTTAAAAATTGTAATAAATTGCCAGCATAAGATTGCAATTTTAGAAATTGTATCTAAAATTGTAGAAAATTAAGGAAAATGTATTAATTGTTAGAAATCATAGTGCAGTATATTTACAAAATTGTTTATATTAAAATTGCACCTACACGAACCTCTGGAATTTTATCGAAATAAAAATATAGAATTATTGGATCAAGCGGGCGAGGTGAGTTCTGCAAAATATTGTGTGTTTTCTATTCCACGTATTTCAATTTTCAAATTTCCCATGGAGTACGAAAGGAATAAATATGGAAATGAATCTCACTATTTTTCAGCCAATAAAAATAAAAAAAAAATTCTGACAATTTTTGCAAACTATCTATACATCTTAGGAATTTAATTTCACTTCGCGAGCGTCTCGTATCAAAGTCAGATCCGCCATTTTTGATCGCGAGACGATAATATTATTTGAGCTACAAAATGTAATTTGAAACGAATTAATTGGTTATTCTCTTGATCCTTTTAACGAAGGTATTTAATATTGAGCTACCTTGGTATACTACCTTGGCCCTTCTATTCTCTCCAGTCGTAATTAGCGTGCGTTCATTAAAAAAATTCCTGCTCGCTAATCCCATGATACAAGTTCTTAATGGAGCTCCGCATTCACTTTGTTTACTCTTCGAGATTCTTTTGAAGGAAATGCGAAAGAATTGAACAAATGAGTTTTAAAAACTCGGAGTTGATTGTGTTTATTATCTTATCGTTAGAAGTTTTTATTAGTATCCGCGGCGGCTATGTGAATTCCGGCTGCGATGATGATACCGTACTTTATTAAAAATATTAAATTACTGTTCGCAGTGAAACTGCGCTTAATCCCTGTTAATATCATTTTTCATACAAATTTGTAGCTGCCGAGCTGCAATTTACTAACCGGAATTAACACTAATAAAGCGCCGAAAATGATGATCACGTGTGTTTATTGCATTATAGTTGAAATTATAATCTTAATGCGATGAGGTAAAGCACATCTGTTTTAGATTTCATGTAACTCTGATTCTATGTTATAACCATTCCAACCTCATCGTTTACATTGAGAAAAATTATGATGACAAAATATTCATTTCATTACAGTTTCCATAATAATAATTTTAGCACGTTGGGTTAATAAATTCCAGCTTTAGATTTTATATAACTTTGTTTTTACATGACGACTATTTTAATTTCGTTATTTACACTCAGAAAAATGGCATTCACATATGTTTATTGCATTATAATTTCTACAATGATAATTTTATCGCAATAAATTTTCGAGTAACTGTGCTTTCATATTATAGTCACCCTAATCTCGTTGCTTACGCTCAGGGAACTCGGTAAATTGCCGAAACTTGCGAGGTTTGAAGGGAGTATACTTTGCAAATTTTCCAGGTCGTATACGGCTCGGAAAAAAATTGCCAAATTTCGCCAACGCGACCCGTCTAATAAGAATGTATATTAGACGGAAGAATTCCTGAAATCCTCCCGGATTCCCACATTCTAATGAAAATCCTCCCCGGGGCGTAATGAACTTGACCGAACTTTATCGTCACCAGTTCATCAGCGAATTTAATCGGTGGCTAGCGAAGCGGATAACCGATCAGACGTGAACAATGGGGTTGCCAAGTTACACCGTCGGGTATTAACGTCACGTTAGGATAAGTCAAGTTCCACTGACTGCGCTCGTGGAGATTGTTCGACATTTGAATTTCCCGCCCCCGACCCTTCCTTTTTTCCTATCCCGGCCAATAGCGAATAAAGTCCCACACTGAATGCAGATTCCGCAAAAAATGATCAGATCCGAATAACTAACAATCCATAGAAATGACACTGAACAATGAATTTTAGATTCTTGTTACAACTTTCTGAAAAAAATCAGACAGCAACGAACCTTACCTCGTTTTGAAGCAATCAGCAAAATGGCTTGAAGACATGATACGTCAAGTTTTAAGGATTCGTTGTAAAGGGGAAGCTTCAATCTTTAATTCCGGGGTGGTTTCATTCATGGAAAAAAAAAAACTTTCAACGTTTTTAGTTGAAGTAGCATTTTCTAGAAAAAGAAAACATGTGTTCAGTTTCCTCTTCGTCATATCTACTCGAAGAAAATGTAAAAATATTATCGGACGGACATTGAGAGGACGAATATTTTATCGGGCGACCTGACGCGTTCGTTTTTGACAGGCCCGATAGAAAAGGACAGTATCAAATATAAGGCGCGTATTGATCCCGAGAAATTGCTCTCGGACGACCTCAATTTCCAACGGCGACGTTTCCCAGCGAAATAAATTAGCCTCAGCAGAAACCTACTCCGTCGATCGTGACAAATAAGACGGCATTAAGCCGGGGCAAAAGGCTTTCGCTGCGAGGCGAACTTTAATTTAACGAATGAAATCTTGCTCGGTCAAGGTCCGGCCACTTCGTGATTCCGAATGAAAGTTCAATTATGCTTCGACGCTTTATACCTGTCACGCCCTCCGTCTCTCCGCTGCTGCCGGACGAGTTATCACCAGAAGAAGAATATTAGAATTGTCAAGGGGATGGATGTCACTGGGTCAAGTGTACGATCATCGAATCGAGGGCCTTCATGCAAATAAAATACAAATTCCGTTCAAGAGTCTCCGACAGACTTCTCCGCTTTTTTTTCTTTTTTTTTTATTCAAACTCGTCCATCCCGGGGATATACACATTTTCCACTTTTTTATTTCAGAACTCGTCGATCCACTGTGAGCTCGCAGAGAAATTTCATTGTCGACAAACTGTTTTTTAACGAAATATTCGAAGGTAAACCACGGGGGATTCTATTTTTCAACAAACTCGATAGCTGTTTCCTATCCCGCGAAATAAAATTCACGTGAAGGATTTTAAAAAAATCGTGCGATAACGTAAATTACATAGAAAATATTCAATAGTTAAATTTTTTTTTAAATTTGGGATTGTTAATCTGTTATAATTCCGTGGAAACTGATCCTGTAACAATAGATCTAAGCAGGGTTTAAAGTTTTAAACTTCTTTCTTTACAACCTGTCATTCATTTTTTTAACAAATATACATTCATATATTTAACAAATATACATCTCTTATATACGTTCATAATTCGTCAATTTAAACTGCAGATTTTATGAATTTGTAAGAAATCTAAGTAGGCGCAATTTAAATATTAAATTGTAGGTGCATTAAATATTACAATTATTAATGAGGGAAATAAATGTTTTCTTAGCTCCTGTATCTGGTAATCGAAGCATGAAAATATTATTTTGCATAAAGATCCGCAGTCTAATGTTACTTTGAATTCAAATATTCTTGCTAGTGCAGAATGAAATAAATATATGTATATGTAGATGTTCATACAGATTATTCTCAACAATTTTGTGCAACGAAGCAAGAGCCACGAATTAATTTGTACTCCTAATAAAACACGATTTCATAAAATTCCAGGCAATAATTTATTTTTAAAAATTGCTGTTAAACCACTAATAAAGTTCCATCCAATCCAGCTTTCTCAAAATCCGTTTCCAAAAGTGGTAACTTGCACAGCCATCGGCAGTTTGGCAATCAATTACCCTAACCCTCAGCAACTGCCAGCGATAAATAAAAATTGCAGAGTGTTTAACGAAATCTCCCGTGTAGGATGTTAATGGCGAGCTCCTGGTGGCACGGTAGGGAATTTAAAAAAGTAAGGTCGTTAGCGAGAAGAACGAGCGGCGAAATGTAAAAGCCGCGTCGGAAGACAGTGGCAAGTTAGGTTCTCGGGATATCTAATTCCACCCTTGTACACAGAAGTTCGGCCCTCGAAACGTCGCGACGGGGAATACGTAAAATACTCGACGGTTTTACCGGGTTGGGTCGGGTCGGGTCGGGTCGGGCCTGAGCCGAGGGGTAACCCATTTTACTGTCCCGCGAAAGTTCTTATGATAATCGTGGTTGAAACTTTTTTGGGGTCGTACCGCTCGAGCTCGAGCTCGCCGTGCACGCGGGATCTGCTTCGAATGCTTCTTCCGCGTCGACGTCGATGCTCCCGCACGGAAACTGCTTTCGAATTTCAATTCGCCACCACCTTTTGTCTCTTGTCAAGCCAAACCGCCGAGTTACCAGCCTGTCGGTGTGTACAGGCCGAATGTGTAGACCAGGAATGTCGGGCGTTCGAGTTAACCGGTCGAAAATTTAATGGGTTCCAGCTGGAAATTCTTCTAAGCCTAGATCTGTTTATTCCTGACATTTTGTGGATGTAGACCACGATAGGATTAAATGAGAAGTGTTACTGAAGATGGAGTAGTGTGTGCAGTGGATATGAAGACGTGGAGGAACATAAGAAATAAGAGACAAATTTTTAAACGATTGAGACAGTTACAACATTGTAGGAGATCGTAAGAGGAAAATACGGAAAAATGATGAAGAGAATAAAGGTATGATGGAAACCGTTTTATGCATTATAAGACACTGACAGTTTCTTTAATACGTGCAAGAAGTATCTGAAGAGGTACTATTGTGTATGCAAAGGAAATGAAGATGTGGAGGACATTACGATTGAGAGTACAATTTTAAATAGATTGAATAAATTAAAGACCGCAGAAGATTATAGGAGACGAATTAAGGAAAACGATGAGGAAACTGGGGGTGAAAAAGGAAGCCGTTGTACGTGTTACACAACACTGACGTTTTCTTTAGCACATAAAAGAAGTAATCGGCGAAAGACATACTAAAGATGCAATGTAGCATGTACAAAGAAAATATAGATATTATACAAAGTACGAAATACCAGAGAATGTTTAGAAACATTAAACGCATTCGAAATTGTTAATAAACGAACAAAAAAAAAATTATATATGACACCGACATTTTCTTTAATACGCGAAGGGAGTAACGTTTATTTATTCCACAATTTCTTATAACTAATAAGACTTAAAGCTTGAGGCTAAACTTCATCTATGAAACCCAGAAATTTTCAATTTTTTATTATATAATCGCGTACAACTTGATGAGAAAATGTCAAAAATCGAAGTTTTAAGCCGAAGAATTCAGTGGTTTAGCAGTTGTGCATGTTTAAAGTTGAGCGATTTTAAGCGTTTTTGACCGGTAAGGAGGCCGCCATGTTTGATGAGCGGAACCAGTGGATGTCAGCACAAGCACGCGTTGATGTCGATAACGTATATTTGCAAGCGTGGTCAGCCCCCTAATGACCTAATCTCAACCAACTTCTAATTATACCTTCTTTTTAAGATTCCCTATATAATTCTCTGTATTTTTATTACTGTACGAGGCAGCTTGTCCCAGAACAAGGTGTAATGGCTCAACTTTAGACACGCATAAATTTTGAACCAGTAAATTCCTCACCTTAAAACTTCAATTTTTGGCATTTTCTCCTCAAGATGCACATGATTACATATTAAAAAGTTAACAATTTCTGGGTTGCCAAGGTGAAGTTAAACCAAGCTCGAAACTACGATTCTTTCGCGTGGGCAAGACAGCGATATTTTGTGATAAGGGAGTATTTTTCCATGAACATTTCAGGATTCTCTATTTGTAAGGTATTGTAAATGAAAAAGGGGGCCACAGATCGGACGTACCCCAACGTTCAGATGGGCAATCAATAAATCGTAAGTATACCTGAACTTTTGATCAGCAGTGTACATTCGATTCTTTCGAAGTTCCACATCAATTATTTATATGTGTGCCCCCACCCCCCACCAGCCGGATTCCAGCGACTGATCGGTGCTTTCTGCTTTCTGTTCCAGATCTCCCCCATCACCACCTTCTGCAAGGTGAGTAGCGACTTGTGTATCGATATATTGGATATCGAATCATCTACTTTCGAGCGGAGCAAACAATGCTTCCTCTCTCTATTCGTTCGTTCTCTCCTCTTGTTCTTTTTGCGCGTCACGCGCAGAATGTATGTTCCCGAACACAGTACAAACATTCCGTTAGATACGAGAAACATCCGTTTAAAAACAGACAACGATCGTAAACGTCGATGAAAGCACCGTTTCCCGATGTATTAATTCACGGACTATTAATTGAAACCAATAATTGAATGGGGAAAATCTTGATAATTGCGACGCAAAAACTGCGAAATTGCGAAAACGATTGCCGACTATCGAAGAAACCAATTACTATTTTCTTAGATAAAACGGTTCATTATTGTTATTCAGTTAACTCCTTGCCCTACGATTTCATTCATAGCATTACACATTTTAGAACTTTCTTATCTTCCACGATTCCCTAAAAGAAAATGGAAATATATGTTTACTTTAATGCGTATGCATTGGTGGAAAAAGTAACTTTCTAAAAAGGAAAAAAAGGAAAAATAGCGTGCTACAGTAGTGGCATAGCTATTTTTAATTCTCAAAAGCAGTCAGAGTTGGTTCAGTGAAGAGAGAGGGTGGGGTGAAAGAAATATTGAATGAACTTCTAGATGCAATCGTTGACAGGAAATCGATAAAGCCAAGGGTTAAGCGTTGTAGCGGTTCTTTCGCATTTAAAATGCACTCAGACGTTTCGCGAATGTTTGTTCGTTTTCTTTTTATTCGACTACCTACTGCACATTTTTGACGGCAAGCTAGTAACATTAATGCTGCACACATGAACACAGTCTACGTATTTAATCAAATTCAAGTAGCCTTCTTTAATATCATTGAAATTTCAAGAAACATTCAATACGCTTTCATTGGAGAAATATTGTTTAAAAGATTCTGACATTATGAAAAGATTAATGACAATAATAAATACTATTATAAAGTGTATAATTGTATACATCTAATACAAAAATGAATACAAAACAATATAAATATAAATAGTAAATTTTCAGTAGAATTAAAATTTTTTAGATTAAAATGATTAGACGAAGAAATACATTTTTAATTATTTTTTAGAAAATGTTTATTTTGCAGAAAGATTCGCAGTGTACTGACAAGATAAATGTAGCGTCATACTTCATCGATACGGTATCATTAACGAGTAATATTTTTAAAGCAGCGTGTCTTAAAAATGGAGTCTCACCGTGTTTTAAATAAACATTTTTAATTAATCTGATCGGTGGGACCTCCACAGTGTCTTGGCACAAATTTACGAATTAATCGCGTGTTAAAAGCATCGAGCCCGTGCCGTTTGGAATATCGGTTTGACATATTTTCCGGATACGTCGATAGGAACGCTGTTTCGCGCAGCGTCGCGTCGCGGCAAAAATAGATTAAAAAAATGCTGCCATTTTTTCACACAAGAAATACAATGTTTTCCATTATTTCTGACACATATAAAACAGATACGAGTCCCACTTGCACCGTGCTGTTAAATGTACGCTTCGAAATGAGACCTGGGCGAACGAAATTTATGAATAAAAGAAACGCTACTACAGCTTTGCTGTCAATTTTTCGTGACGCTTAAATATCTTTTATGTCGCTAATATACTGAATTTTATCACATATGTACTACTTCAACTTTTCAGTTCTACAAACGTAGCATTTTTAGAAACTCCTTTTATCCTTCAAGAATGTTATTTTAATCCGATTCTTTCGTTCTGAAAATGTTTAGAAATGTCTACAATTTTCAGTTTCGCTTATTGAAATTAATTGTAGTGATTTACGTACGAAGTTTGTTGTTTTCTACGGTGTTGAACGAATTATTGAATTTTTATTTAAATTGACCGAAATTAATATGCGATGAGTTATGGACAAATATATGTCAGAATAATCAAATATTAATAGTAAACGCAACCAGAATTGTCAATAAATTCAAAATTTTGATGGTTCACTGTTAGCTTTATTACGTATGCAGCGATCGTTCAATTTTGGGTGATCGTGTCATCTTCATTTAGGAAAGCATCAATAATATCGTTTTAAAACGTGATCGTTCCTAAATGGCTTCATATCATCTTCATATAATATGTTCAATACTACACAAATTTGGACAAAATCATGGTTAAATAAAATAGGAAAGAAAGAAACAACAGGGAAGAAATTAACTAGGAGTACAGGATCACTATCTAGGAGGACAGAATTCACGATCATTATAAAGTTACAACCACGTGGAATTATTGAGCAAATTTATTTCTTTGGGTACATATAACTTAAGAACTGGCTCGAAATTTGGATAGATGTAAAGCACCTAGTGTTAATGAAGTATTACAGGAAGAGTAAGCTCTTAAATTACTTCGCCTGGGTACCTAAAAATTGAGGATACTGTAGAATGAAATTAATAATTAAATATTAAAAGAAATGCGTGTTCCTAAGTGGCCTCACCTAGATGTTCCACGAATTGAAAAGATTGAAATAAAATGAAGAAAAAGGAAAATAACGAAGAGAAAAGATACCCCGAGAGATTTCGCCCTGCATAGGGCTTCTGCTATCCGATAAGAGACGAAGTTAGCATTCGCTCCCACGGTATCAGATTTTCAATCTGTTCGCCTAGTTTTTTTTTTTTTTTTGACAGTGAGACTATCCAACCGTCAACCATATCGAGCGCAGTTGACCCAGAAAAGACAGACTCGAGCGCGAAATAATCGTTATCAAAGGTGAGTGTAGCGTCGGAGCCAACCGTGAGTTAACGAAGAAAGGGTAGAACAGTCGGTGGAAGTGTCTCGAGTTTTCGTAACCGTGTCCCGAAGGTAGGGCAGTTGAAGGATAAGAGGTCGGAGCTTGCGGACGTAAGGAGACGGACGAGAAGAATCCTGTTAAAAATGGCCACGATTTCTTCGAGGCACGAAAAAGTTCGGTCTTCCTTCTTGTATTCCCGAGACCCTCCGAGCCACGGAATGACAAAATCCCGATAGAAATCACGATCAGAGGAATACGTTCCGTAATATTCGGGGGATAGCGATGGCGTCCTTGTTTCCGCAGTCTCATATTTTCCTGCAAATCGGTTTGAATACCGTTTCAGCGTTCCCTCGTCGATATTCGCCTCGATCGGGACTCCGACTGCCACGAAAATTCAGAAAATGGCCGAACAATCTCTGCCGACGATGGGTCGATACATTTTCGGGACAGAAGATCCTCCACGCCAACCTAAATAATATTTTAATGACCTCCTTCTACGTTTAAAGCCCATATAAAAGAGAATTTTTAAAATTGGACCATGTGACTTGACAATGTTTAGTGAAAATGGTCTGAAATGTATTTTCTTTACAATTTCGATCTGAGGTAATTTTTCAAAAATTACTTTTATACGCTATTTAACTCTTGAAAAGACCCAAGTGGTTTGACTCAATTTTAAAGAAGTTCTTCTGTTTTTAAGCACGCTCAAATATTAGTTGGAGTCACTTTATAAACAGGGCATGATTTTATAGAACATTTAAAATGTCTCAAGCCTCCCTATTTTTAGAATGATTCAATTTGCAATCCAAATTATTTAACTGGATTATTTAACTGCAACTTCATCTAGGATTGTCCATTAAATTTTGTGAACGTTAGTACAGGAATCAAAAAATCTTTGCACAACAGGTGATATTTTTCTACAAGAGAATAGGAAAAACAATGTGTGTATTGTTCGGAAATGATATTACGAAGCATGCACACAGCAGGATTGTAGGATTCCACGAAAAACGGTCATCGTTTATTAAACCACTGGAGAAGTTGCCTCAGAACTCTCGACCCTGACCGTTCCTATAGTATTTCATTATTAATTTTTCGCCGGAGTTTGAACCGGTGGCGCTCGAGTTCTTCCGAAATACCTTTAAGATCCCCTTTGAAATTGGTTTTTCTTCATCGAGAAAGCCACGAGTGCCATTTCTTCCCTCCATTTCTCTATTTCTCCGTTCCAAGAGAATCTCTTGCGTCTTCGTGGCCCAGAATTTCGAAAGAAACCCTCGAATCACGTGATTGGGACATTTCTCCACGAAACAGTTCGCCGGAACCCGAATTCTGTGTGACGATGATTGTCCCCTGAAGATTTAATTGCTGTACCATTTTTTCACAAACAAAACCTGATCCTAATTATTTCATTAAAACTTGTTAGAGAATGGAAACTAATTATCTTACTGCGGATTTCAGAACAGTAAAATTATGTAAAGAGTATAAAAATATTGTATTATTTCCAGCTGATTAAGTTTAATAAGAAAATAAATCAATATCTACGTAGCTCCTGTATCTTGAAATTAATATCCGCAGGCTATTAATTATAGTCAACAATTCTATAATCGATTGATCCTAAAGAAGACACTGAAGATAACCGAACAAAATTATGTCAAGAGCCATTTTAATTGATCGCTAACATTTATAACGGCGGCAGTCTATACAGAGAGAAAATAAGTGTCAGAGGACAACGAAATGAATGAAATAAGTGGCAATCAGCTACAGCTCGTCGGAAAGACTCGGTGTTTTATGACGCGATCGGCGAATCTGATCGAGATGGCCATCGTGTTCGGGCAAATTAGAATGCAGTCGTTAGAAATTTAATCACGTTCGATCAGCGAAGTTCGCGACACCATTGAAAATCTCGGGTCCGTAAATATCCGGCTCCGATCGGGACGATTCCCGGTTCGTAGTTTGCACGCCGACTACTGCATATGTATTTTCATCTCGTTTAATTCTTCCGATTCATTAATACACCGCGGGAACGACGCGCGGAGAATTAATGGCGTAACGGGATTTCACGGTTTTAACGATCTACCCGTCGGTTTATTCGGGGAAGAACGGTCGTTCGGCACTCATTATACGCAATAATAACAGTCACCCGACGAAAATGATCTACTCGCGCGACTCGTCTTTCTACGGGGCTGGATCGCACGAGATTTACTTTCAGACGCCGTTTCGTCACTAGCGTAGCTCCTTGAGAACGTTCGTAGATCATGTCACGCGAAAAATAAATGATTTCTAGCGGTTTTAACGAGATCGTAAATTACCGGCCGGTCTGGAAACCGGCGAAATCACTGGGGTAAAAAAAAAGGGAGAAACATCTCTCGGCCCACGGGAAAAGGTAAAGCGTCGTCGAAACGTCGCGGAATTTATGCGAATTTTATCGGAGGAAACCTGTAAGCTCGTAATTGATCGAGGCGACGAGAAATTGTTGTTGAGAAATATTTTTCGACGTGATATACAGCACGCTGTCGCGGGGAGAAGTATAAAAATGTTTTATGCGGAGGACGGACGCGGACGCTTCTCGCTTAAGTGTGCAAAAATAATTGGACTACGCGTCTCTGCCCACGTTCTTGCATTCGTAAATTGTTCTACAACGATCGGAAAAAGGAAAGAATTTATTAGAACCCTTAAAGAATCCCTTATTCTATAAAGAACGTATAAAAGCCATAAATTTTGGCTAGTGCACGTATTTTCTTACATATTGTCAATTTGAAAAATCCCTGAGTATATAGGAATGCAGCCGAATAACGTGTACAAGCGGGCAGGGGGTGATTCTACGTGTAAATACAAACAGGAACAAAGGAATAACATTTTTGCATTTGACGCCTCGTTTTCGAGAAAATTGAATTTAAAGATCCGCCTGGTTCGTGTGCTTTATTATATGTAGAAAGTAGAATTGGCTGGTCATGATCATATACGTCAGACGATCAATATCGAATAGTATGCGTATTCGCTGCGTTTTCAAACTGGATTTTCTCGAAAACGAAGCTTCGGATGAAAAAATTCTATTCTATATTTTTTTCTTATTTTCTCATTAGGTATCACCTCGTGCCCGCTTGTACATGTTATTCGGCCGCTCCCTGTATAAAAGTCAATGTAGTGATAGCACAATATAGAAATAAGAAGAAATTGATTTTATTATCAAATTTGCTCTATTTATTCCTATTAATTACACGAAGAACCAATAGCGATACCATTCATACATTTGTATTCAATTATAATTTTTCTGGCTAAAATAAAGTAATTGAACATTAACAGTTTGTATAGCTTGCTCGAGAATTGAGAATCAAATATTTTCCAAAATTGACTGCCAATCAGTACTAATCCAATTCACTAATTTTTGAAATATAAATATCCCAATTTCAATGGCGGCGCCCTTATCTATCAAGAACGCTGCAGATCGCACATCTTTACATACGCATAACTTTTAAACTACTAATCGCCTAGGATTGAAACTTGGATTTTCAGTATTTTCTCGCCGAGATCTACGGGATTACGTTAAAAAAGTAAAAAAATTCTGGTTTCGTGAAGTGAAGTTTCGTCACTACGTTTTTTCCAGTTCTAATTCATTTCACTTTAATTATTGAACTCAACTGGAACCAGCCTGCATCCTCTTAGACCAACCTGGTCCGCTATCCTATGCAAGAACGAGAGACCTTGAAGAACACGTTTGCCAGAAAGTAACACCATTAGATTTTATAGCACACCGCCGATAGAAGTAGAAATCCTTGGACGATAGAGCTCGTCCCAACAAAAGCACAGGTGGCAGGGCTATTAGACTCTAAACAGTACAGGAGCTATTAAACATTTAGCCCGTTTGAGGCTGCACAACAGCACTCAGGAGCACCTCAGCATTCACGCGGTATCTCCATAGGAACTAAGTAGAGCGCAGACCATTAGCAGGGTGGACGAGCCAGATTAATTGCACAGTCGCCTTTTAATGGGTTCCCTCGGTCAAGATGTTTATTGAAGACCTCATGCCTGACTCTTATCGTCGATGTTAAGGACGTTTACTCTCAAGGCACATGTTCGGATATGTATGCGGACACTGAGGAACGCCTAAGCTCTAGTCTGATGGACTATTAAACTCCAATCAAACGTACAATCCCTTAGCCAGCCATCTTTGGACTGTAGACCCTAATCAGTGATATGTCAATCAGGGTATCACGCATCTACAGTGTATACTCTGAACTGTTCTGAGGATATTCGCTGTCAATCGGATGTCCTTACTTTGTACGTCATCTGTGGTGATTGGACACTATATAGTTAATTAGGGAGAAGGTACAGAACGAAGTATCATTAAGGAGATAAAAGTGCAGAAGCTTTAAAAAAAAAGGGAAATCAGATCAATAACTGTGCTATAAAAATTTGTTGTTTAACAAGAAAATGTATAATGCAGAAAATTGACTGGACATGATACAGTACGATTTTATAAATGTCCTGCTGTTCTTTAAATGAAAAATAGTTCCCTTGACAGAACAATAATTTCATCGTGCTGTAAACGAAAAAGATAATCAAGACCGCAGTAAAGGTACAAAATAACGTTTAAGTAACAACGATTTAAAGGATTTCATCGTGGTGTACAGAAAATATTTCCCCGTGCCAGGAAGTTTCCATCGCGAAAAAGCGGAGGGCTACGAGTTACGCAATTACGGACTGTCATCTTGTCCCGCGTTTTAGAGATTTTTTTACTGGCAAAGCAGAGATTCGGGAAGGCAGTCAAGCGCAGACGAGACGTGTCAAGCTTGACTTTCCACCATTTCCTTAAGAACGACCGCCGCTTTGAGCATCTGGTTTGCCCCGAAGCATCGCGATGCGGATATCAAGAGTGGTAGCCGGCGAAAAATTACTTCCAAGCCGCCGACGCCCTCCGGGATCCGCCAGCTATTTTAAGGGAATTAAGATCCCGCGTAATTGCATAATCTATCAACAAGAGAATCTACCGGCAAGAGAAAAATTCTAAACACTTTTCCGAAAATTCTGCATTATTTCCAGCTTATTAAAATAATTACGGATTGAAATGATTTCGTGTTGAACTCCTTCATTTTGCATAAAGACTCGTAATAGAAGACTGTATAAATCGACGATGTGGTATTTATTTAACAACTCCGACCAGATAAAACGTCACCAAGGTCTCCGTGCCTCGTTCTGTGTATCCGAATCGAGCACGAGCTGGCGGAGAGACGTAATTTTAATTGTTATAGTGACACGAGCGTTTCCGGATTAATTCCACCAATTTTATGAAAACGGCCGACTGCCGGTCGCACAATCGCTCGGCCGAGAATAGGAAAATAGACGAGAGCCCCGCAAGGCGAGAGATTTCCCGTGAATGCTCGCGGATTTCTGCTCCACTTATCCCGTGGATGCGAGCGACGCGTTTTCGCCATGGTTTCTGCGTGCAAAGGTGGTTCGCCATATTAACGGCGTAGGAGATGGCACACGGAAATTGGGAAGAGGGATCCGAACTGAAAAGGTTCGAGGGAAACGAGAAACGAGAAACGCGAACATCAAAGCGAAAGAGGAATGGGAACAGAGAGGCGTGGGCAACGGTCCGCGAGGACCACCAAACAAAGTGGAAGATGAAGATAAATGCCAGGCAGAGATGGAACGGTGACGAGGAATAGAGCGCTCGTAAAAGTAACAAGAAACTGACCCCGAACGATGTATTTGATGGCGTCGAAATCTTCAGACACGTTACCAATCAAGCGAGATCGATCGAGTCATGTACCCCGAATTTATTTCGTTTTTACTGGCCCAAATTGCTGAATTTTTGGAGCAATTCCTAAATAATGCATTTTCCAAATAGTGCAACATTTGTTTGCGGTAGAAAATTTTTATATAAAGTGCCTATCGCCTACACCAAGCCCACATCTGGTTACAGATTTTCTGGTTCATAATTGTTGAAAATGTAAATTTCGTTAGTGGAGATAAAATTCTTTAATAGGGAATTGTTAAATAAGACTCCTCGATCAAGCGTATTAACATTAACATTTCATGTATATTTTTATAAAGGTGTATTTATGAATTCTGTAAATTTTTAATTATCCAAGAAAATAGTAATAATGTGATCGTAACTTTTATGTCAATCATGATACTGAAGTCAGTTTTACCAAAAATGGAAACATCTATCAATTTCAAGGTACTAGAAATTGAGAAGTAAAATTTCAATTAAATTTACAGTCCACGAAAAGTTAAAATTGTCTAAGAACAATCAAAATTAAAAGGAAAAAGTGCGCTAATGCTCACCAAGAACGTAATGCAGGTGGCAAGACAAGACTAAGAGCAGCACGATTGTATAAAAAGGCTGCTAGAAGGCGAAAAGGGTTTGAATTCCGGAAGAAGTAGCTCGAGGTGGGGCGCAACATGGTAATAAGGGAAAATCCTATCCAATAAAGAAAGCAAGAAAATTGCGGACGGGAACACGGCGCAGAAAGAGAGAAAATTAATGAAACAAGTAAACTGCGCCAGGGTGCAAGCCCCGTCGCTGTAATTTACTTCGGCCGCAACCCATACGTTTCCACCCTCAACCTCTTCTGCCTGCTTTCCATCGCCGAGCATGGTTTCTACCCGCTAATTCCTGTTCAACGACGGAATCCATCAACAGATACTGCAACGACACCCCCAAAAAATCACTAACCCCAACAAAATTCCACTAATACTAGTATCATACATTTTTTTCAACTTCTTTAGAACATTTGGATTATTTAGTCTTAAATTATAGACTTAAAGATATCTCAGCAAATTTATACAAAATTTTAGGAATGTTCTGTACTTCGTAATTAGAGTACACGCACTACCACTTAAGAGTTAACGCGATTAAGTCACCCCTTAATCGACATATTTCCCCCTAAGTTGACTCTCGCGGCGTATTTTCGGTGGTTGGTATTTCTGGAAAACTGATTTCGATCGGCAGTCGTGTTTGCCTGAATTATTTAGGACGTACTCCATTTTTCAGCAGCCGATCGATACTCTAAAATTGGGTTTATCGCCGCTTTCTGCTAGGACGTATCGAAATTAAAGTCCATAAGACGTTTCGAACGAGCATCACGTCCGATAAGATTTGTGAGCTACAGAAGTGCGAAGCGTGGTATTTTAGTAAATTATTTTGAAGATTTTTAAACCTTTTTGAAAACATGCTTAGTATTCTGGTGTTGAGTACCACTTTTTACTAATTTTTAGTCTTTCAGAAGAACTGTTTACACATATTAATGCTTGTTTGAATGCCGTAATTTTTTTTTGTAGTAAAAACAATAAAAATGATGTGAGTTATATATATTTTTATAGATTGTGTTTTAACCCTCGTACGTTCCTCGGGCTGTTATTTCACCCATTTACTATTTTTACATACTGTGAAAATTTTAGATTGTAAAAGGGTTGAAGTATCATTCATTAAATTATACCTTTCTGCTTTTAATACATTGAATAAATTATTTTAACATTGTAGTAATTTCAGGGGGCGATATCGAGTACTTAAAGTATTAAATAATATTGCAGGAAAACTGTGAAAGAAATTTTTGGCTATTTGATTTTGACACGAATGATCCGGATAGGTTGCCCTGGGTTTCTGAAATCTGTACGAGGGGCTGACATCGTTCGATTTAAATTTCACTCAGCGGCCAACGCATAAGTATTCTCCGTAAAGTTCGATTACTTTTTCGGTCGATGTCGAACGTGATAGGGGTCGACTGCGAGCTGTTATTGCGTATACTTTTCAAGCGGACGTCAGCTTTCACGAGTCGCATTAACTTTTGGGGAAATCTTGCTCAACGAGTAAATCATGTTAAGCAATTTCCCGCGGACCATGCCGAACGACCTTTCAACCGATAACTTTTTACTTTAGTCGTAACACGAAAGTTAACCCGCCAGCCCGGTAATTGTATTTTCCAAGTTCTGATACACGGGCCTCGCCATTTGCATCTCAGATTCTATTAATTTTTCCAGTTTTTCACGAAGGGATCTCGTTGCATTCTGATCGCCCGCATTACGCTTTGAAGATTCTGCAAGATGCAGCAATATTTAATCTCGGACGCTTCTAAAGTGAAAATTCAATTCTAATCAATACTAAAAACTAATGAATACTTAAAAATTCAACCAAGTTCAATTTCTTCTGAAAATCGAACTACAATTTTTGATTTATAAGAATTTATTCGGACTTAGCTATTTCTCAGGATTAAAGAATTTTGAAACGTTGGAGCTTTAAAATAAATTCTAATAAAAATATAAAAAAATAAAATAAAGATTTTTATTGTTCCACGTGCATACGCTTGACAGAGATATTTCTGTAACAGCGAATTGCAGCGAACTAATAGCGAAAAACACGACGAATGAGGATTAAACAGGTGCGCGTATAAAAGCTCGACCAACTGATCAAGTGTAGAATCCGGATCGTGGAAAGCTCCCCGAAAAGCCGAAATGAAGTCGTGTATCAAAACGATTTCGGCTTTTCGCAATTCGACGATGACTGCCAGCCACGAGAACGATTTTTCTAAATGAAATTAACAATCCTGTGATAATACCTCGTGCATTTTTATTTTACCATTTAATCCCAACGCATTACACTTCATTTACAACACCAGCTTTTAAACAAATTCATCTTATAACGCAAACGAAAATAAATGATCATTAAATGCATATTCAGAACATTAAATTAAAAAAGAAAAATAGTTAACGTAAATTATTCTCCAGAATACTATTTGCAGCTTGCAGCACCCAATAAAAATAAATTAATGCGAAGATGATGATGTGATGATTGATGTGATTGATGTGTCATTTTATTTTAACAAAATGTTGAGACGCTTCAGTGTCGTCTATTGGATCATACCGGTCGCTCACGACAAAATCTTGGCAGTTAAGGTCTAATGGGAGCAGAGCCGGAGAAAAATGTTCTCCAACCAGTTTTCCACGTCGCGACAACGGTCGGAAAAAATGCCGAGGAGAAAAAAAGAACCTCGAGGATCCCTTCGCCTACACGCCGATGGCGTCGTAAAATGTGGGTCGCGAAAAGACTCGAGAATTTCCGGCGCGGTTTCGGGTTCGTTGACCCCAACTCTGCGATTCCCATTGGTTCGTGGAACTTTGTACAATTATTCGAACGTAAACATGTCCCGGAAGTGCCGCGTTTAACGATAGCCCCTATCCGCCTCGCGTCCCTCAGCGAGCTTTTTCGCGCCAATAGTGAGGCCGATCGAACTTGCCGATAACTTTTTATGGGGACCTAAAGTATAAATATGCTGCTTTACGCCGTGCATTTTCTCCACCGCCTTGTCGCTGGGCGATTATTTACCTTAAAGTCACCTGCCAAGAATTTTTTGTTTGAACTCGGCTGAATGGGTTCCCAGAGAATACTCGATCGGATAATCGGAAATCATTCTGCGGAAAGGAACCAGGTAACTTAGCGGTGGGAATTTTTGTGGAACAGATTCAGACTAAATGGTACATTATACATAAATTTTTGTTTTAGTGCCAAAATTTTGTAGGAGGTTCATATTGACTACCAAAGGTCATCCAATTCTTGAAAGACTCAACGCTTGGGTAGCCTGCGATTATTTATCCTGAGTTTCTGATGATCAATTTAAATTGAAGCTTGTGTGGTCAAACTTCGTCTTGGCAATTCAGAAAATTTTAACTTTTTAGTATATAGTCCTGTGCATCTTGACGAGAAAATGCCAAAAATCGAAGTTTTAAGGCGAGGAATTCACTAGTTCAAAAGCTGTGCGTGCTCAAGGGGCGCCACATTGTTGGCATGTGCACGCGCTGATATCGATAACTTAAGTTATCGATAAGTTCGATTATACCTTCTCTTTGTATATATAACTTTTTTATATATAACTCATAACTTTTGAACCAATCAGTTCCTCGCATTAAAACTTCGATTTTTGGCATTTTCTCATCAAGATGTACAGGATTATATACTAAAAAGTTAAAAATTTCTGAATTGCCAAGGTGAAGTTAAGCCGCTTGCCTAAGTGAATGCAATAAGAAGATTAATGGATGTAGATGAAGTACCATTCAAAATACGTTTAAAGAAAATTATGGAAAATTGCCTAAATGGGACAAAAATATTAAAAATTAAGTATTTCCCTTTATAGAGATTGTTTATCAACTCGCAAGGTAAAAATTCATTAAAAACTGCTTTCGCAGACTATTTCATGAATAGTACAAATTTGCCATAGACTCGGCAAAACATGAAATAAAATGGCCAATCCCAAACTCCGATTAAACTGTAAATTCGTTCCGTTGTGTTCGGAAAACGAAACTTTCGGCAAACAACATCTTCTTCTTTCTCCACGGTCCACACGACTGTATCGCTTTCTCTCTCTCCGCGAAACAGAGATTCTGTCTTCTCTACGAGGGAGGGAATAATTCGTCAGAAGTTCAACAATATTTTAAAAGCCGCGTGGAAGTTGAACTTACGGTAGCAGCCTGTAATTACGAAATGAACAGACGCGCTGATTGCGCTTATCCCGCTCGAAACTCCGTCTGCGAAGATCGCTCCTCTGTACACGATATGTATATATGTATATACGGTGTGTCCTATAAATTCTGTGCACCAAAAATATGCAGAAACTCATGCAACAATTCGACGTTACATTAAAACAGCAAAATATTCAACTTGGTTTTCTAGTGTCACATCGTTGGGCTTCTTTACACATTTTTTATAAATATTCGATAGAAGTTATTAACATAAACTGGATCGCGGTATATTTATTCGTTTTTCGACAATGATCACAAATTTTTTTATCGAAGAATAATTAAGTTTACTGTTAGTAAAATACAGTTGCAAATGGAGTATATTTCAGTAGTTGTTCGAAGGCAGTAAAAATTAAAGAATATATATATATATTTTGGCAGAACTGCAGTACAGGGCAATGGTCAAACATGTACTGAAGAAGTATGTAAAATTTCAGTTCGATTGGTGCAGTAGTTTTTGGGGTATTGTTGCAACCATTTCGAAAAACATGAAATTATTCCTATCGTCACGCGTCAGACTAAATGAGCTATAACTTTGTGATACTTTGAAATACGATGCTATAATTTGGCGGGCATATTGTTAGAGTATTTTATTTTCGATGTATGCAAAAATGAAACTGATTTTTTACCTGCCACACCGCAATACCCAAATAAATTCAACGATTGTCATTGGCAACATTTTCGCGCATTGTGAATGATCATTGCGAAATAACGAAGATATATTCGGAGGACAGGATTTGCGAGACACACAGTATGCATTGCGAAGTTTCGCCTGACTAGGGTGCAGGGTTTGCAACACGCTCGGCGCTGATTGTGGCATGTGTAAGTTTTAATTGTGCGCAAGTTTGAATGCTGCGACCCTGGAGCCTCTCGCGCGCACAGTTTCGTCGAAGAACAACGGATTCCGATTCGGCTGCTGAATAAACTTCAATGTGCCCGCTTTAATGTCCGAGCCACGGTCGAGGCTCGTATCCGTTTCCCCTGGCGAAGCAGCGCGCAAGAAATTCGGCGACGGGAGAAGCCTCTGAGATCGTCCGTTCGTCGAAACCGCTGGGATGAGTGAATGTTATCGCGACGCGTTATCTAATAAGAACCCGTTACGCGGAACGGGCCAAGTTCCACCGGTAATGTTTAATGAACACAAGCCGAGAGGAACGAAACGTTCCAGTGTCCCGTTCTCGGCGATTTTAACGAGCGCTCTGAGTCGCCCTAATTCCTCCGTATCAACACTTCGCCTACATCCTATTTTACGTAGGTTTTTGAGCCGTTTAGCCACGGAATGTTGTACGCTGCGAAGCAGTTCCCTTGGATATTTGCAATCGTGCGAATATACTAGTTTCGTGAAACTATATATTATTGTGAAATTATTTTTAATTAGAGGAAGCTATTTCTGCTTGTATGCTTCTATGATATGCTATTTGGTAATCTTACGAAAGGTATTTTTATTGAATTTTTATCTCAGCAATTCAAGCGACTCATTAAAATACCAATTACAGTTTTACTGTGACATTGTCAACTGCACTTCAGAGCAGGCAATTTTTATTTCGCTTATTTTTGAACCACATTTCTAGCCTCATTTCTTTGTATCTATTAGAAGGTTCCCTGAGAAGCAAAAGCATTTTTTATTTATTCCTGTCATTGTAATTAAATTTATAAAAATACGCAGGTTGCATAATTATCCGCAGACTACCAATAAAACACGAAATATAAAATAAATCGTTAAGCAGAAGGTGTTAAGATGAATGGGAAACAGATAATACCGCTAGCTACTGTCTCTACAAACTACTAGTAGAAACAGTGATTAATGGTCAGACACATTAGTCGACCAAAAGTCCCGCACTCCACGAATTCTTTGAACTTCTCTTAAAACTTCTTTCGTATATAAAATGTTGGCTCCGAATTTTCTACAGGGTGGTCAGTAAATCCTCAATAAAAGTTCAAAATAGCAAAATTAACCTTTACAATAACCGTTCAAAATACCGTTTACAACAAAATAACTAAATTCCTATCTAGGAAACGAATACAAATTTTTAATGAACATTAGCAAAATACTAAGGCAAACAACAAAGAAAACTATCAAAAATGTAAACGATTGTTGAAAGAATTATTTTTGCGTTAATAGAAACGAAATATACAGTTGCATAAATCCGAGACAGATATCATAGATCAGTCAACGATATTTGAAAGTAATGTTAATAAAATTATGAATACTCTTTCAACCAACTATAATGTATACGTAACATTTTAAATAGCACAAAGATTACATAAATTTGAGAATATTAATAACACGTGTTCAACTTGTTACATTTATTAAAAAAAGAAAGAAATTTTCATATGGCTCCTGTAGCTTACAATTTATGCAAAAAATGTTTATTTTACATAAAGATCTACAGTCTAGTAGATGGTCACTTCATCCATTCGATTGAATACTGTTTATTAAAGATGCATCACTAAAAATTAGTGAATAAATAAGCATCTAGAAAAATTTTTAAAATATCCACCACGAGAAGGAGAGTCCCGAAAATGTTCAATCTCCATTCCTACCGCTTGACGTCCAATTCCATGCGAATCTTTGACGTCTTGCTGCCGGAAGTGGTGTAGAGTGAACACGATTGGTCCGTCCACGTTTTAGAACATGATACCGCGCGAGTTAGGTGGTAAGAAAGTGTCTGGGTAGCCCTCTATCGGTGCCAGGCAGAATATCCGGCCTTGTAGGACCGAGGAAGGGCAAACATCGTAATGCATCTCTCAGGTTTGCCAGCCGAAGAGGAGCCCGTAGAGCATGGTGGTAGGAGCCCTTAACGAACTGTTCTCCCTTAATTTTATCACGGCGGAATTGCCCACTCCATCTAAGATCTGTTTGCTCGCGAAGAAACATCCGAGAGATAAGACCGCGGGAATTATGAAGAGATTGCTCGGCTGCGGTCCAAGGAAAAGCATCCTTCGCTGGAGAGCAGTCTAATTACAAGAACGAAAAGCGGTGCAGGCCGGGTAGCTAAGGGAAGAAGACACACTCTATCCTAGTCGGGAGGGGAGGGAAGCCCAGGCAAAGTCCTTTCGAAACTGGTAACGATGAACAAGAAGTAGTAGTAGTAGAAGAAGAAGAAGAAGACGAAGAAGAAGAAGAAGAAGAAGAAGAGACTCGCTCGGCGAAAAGAAGGGCCGAAAAAGGAGCAGGATAACCGGGGAGATAACGACTATCGACGCCTCGCCGTGAACTCGTAATGGACCACTCGATTCGATGCTCCCTCCCGCATTCTCTCTTTCTCTCTCTTGTCCTGAGAGCCAGCCCCTCGCCTAAACGCTGAATTTTATGGGGGCCTGCGCTGCCGGTGACAAGACGAGCAATAACCCCCTCCCACCGCAGCAAGCGGCTGAAAAACTGTTTTTTCAATGGTACGTGGCCCTTGTCGATTTACCCGAATACGATCCTATCGATTCGTCCTACGATTTACAATTTTTTATCCACGCTGTTCTTGCGATTTCTTAACGAAATTTTGCAGTACGAATTGTAACTCGGTTGTTGTCGAAGATAGCAGAAGATGGTACAGGACACGTTTGCAGGGTTTAACGAGTTGTACTATGTTGCAATGCACCATGGTATATGCATTAATTTTTTATGCATATTTTTAGACCTACCTCTTTGAGAATAGCGTGGACCTTCTAGTTGGACATAGTAAAATATAGTTGTAAAATTAGAATTTGTAACTCTAATAACAATGTGACACTGATCAAACTAGTATACAAACACACACTCGCGCAAACACAGAGTTTTTGTACTCTCGTCGTCAGCTTTTGTCCAAGAACTGACATTCCCTCAATGTCTCTACTCAATTTCGCCATTATTTATCCCATCCCTAACTCCCAATATCCCCGAAGCGGACAATGGCTTATTATATTACCGTGTAACATAATGAAGGCATCGGAGACCATAAACAATCACGTCGGGATATTAATTTGTCGCTATGACGCGTGGGGAGATAGCCGAACGTTACTCGAAAACGAAGACGAATAGAGGGTGAAGAAAAAACCGACAGCCATTGTTCCTCGACCTGCGATCTTTTTCCTTGTTAATTAACGATCGCCGATACGATAAAAAAGGAGTCTTCGGGCTACGGGGATAACATTCCGCACAAAACGGCGCCCGGTTTTCTTTATCCGCGGATGTCGGGCAGCGTTCAGTCTTTGTGCGGAGCTAATCGATGTAAAAACGGATCCGAATGAAGAAGGAGCATCCAGATGATTGAAGAGGGAAAATGGCGAAACTTGTAAGCGTCACGGCAGGCAATTCGTTTCGTGTGCTCGGCCTCTCTGTTTTATTGAATCGCGACGCGAATCTCGCAAAGACCACCGTTCGATTAAGAGAACAGACTGCTCCAACACCAGATTTGTTCAACGTTCGTCCTTTTCACGAACGTAATTTTCTTCACTGATTTGCTAATTGTAAGGGTCACGTCGTTTTTATTTCATGTTCGTTTTGGTGATTCTTTCCTTCGATTTTATCTTGATTGTTTTCGCCGTTCTTTACGTCGTTTTTATCCTGCGTTTGTTGTGACCGTTTTTTTCTCCATTTTATATCGTTGTTACTGAGAAATTAAGAACTAAACTTTACTTCAGGAAACCAGACATTTTAAACTTTTTTTTATATAATCCTGTAGATTTTGGCGAGAAAATTCTGAAAATCCCAGTGCTAATCCTAGGAAGTGAGTAGTATAAAAGTTATGCGCGTCTAAAGTTGAGTGATGTTGAGCGTTTCTGACAGGTAAGGGCGCCGCCGTATTGGTATGCACTCAAACATCATCCAATGAGCAGACCCGCGAAGAGGTTGGTCAGGGTTAAGTTTGTATGGGGGAGAAATCTACGTCATCACGGCGTGCTTGCGCTGCCATCTAGCGACCCGGCTTGTTAGACGACACGCGACGCTGAGTACATACCAACATGGCGTCGCCCTTTCCTGTCAGAAACGCTTAAAATCGCTTAACTCTACAGAAGCATAACCAAATCTGCAGGGTTACATAAAGAAAGTTAAAAATTTTTATAAACTTCTAAATAAGTTTTAGTAAAACTCATCTTCTACTATTTTCTTTGTAATTCATACTAAACGCAATATTTCCACAATTTTTATCATTACATATCTAGCAAACTAGTAAACTAAATCATTCGGCTTGACACAAAGATATTCCGATTTAAAGTGTGCGCCATCAATTGAAAATAAGTGCGACGAAACGTGTATCATCATACATAGCGAGCATTGAACGGTAAACAGTTAAACGTCCGGAGGTTAGCAAGTTCCACCGAAGTAAATTGACACGCGTGTGCCCGGAGTTGTTCAGACGGTCCGCAGACAGAATTTAATCCTTCGGCGTCGAACCTTGTCTCCGTGTCGGGACTAGTTGGTCGGTACTTTAATCTGAAATCGGGTTTCAGTCGTCGGCGCTTTTAAGCTCGGGGGAAAGAAGGGGGGTGGGCGTGGGTGGCTAAAGGGATGAAACAGGAGGTGAGACGGGGAGGGAGAGGAGGAACGGGGTAGACACGTAACTTTTCGGAAAGCCCTTACGAACTTTGCCCCCTATGGCTTGTGTTGCAGCTCTCCGCCATCGTCGACGGGATTTACCCGGCGCGCGGACAAACTGCGGGCTCGTTCACACATTTGGCGAGCGATCGACTGCTGGTGGGCGGAGGAGCCGAGGTGAGATCCCTGAAGGGCGCTAAAGGGATCAACAACTTCGTCGGATGCCTCAGAAAGGTGAGATCCATTCCCGGATCGATACGATCCGCTTTGTGATTTATACATATTTAGCCGCACCCGGCGATCGAGACACCGCGCCGGGAGACGCTGCATGCAAACCGCTTGTGAACGTTGGGGAACACGAACCCGTGAGTTTGCGTATCCCATAGCTGCAACGGATGATCAAATTGTTATGAACAGGTGGAAAAATTACACAAAGATAACTGTCTCTATACAGGGTGTCGTGAAAGTGTTGTACTTCCTTGAAAGAGGTGATTCCTGAGATTTAACTTTTTTTTCGAGAAAATGTTCTTCGCGCCTTTGTTTGGGAAAAAAATGTTATCAGAATGCAAGACAGTTTTTCGTTTCAAAAAAATAATCGTGTCGTCTATTAATAAATCGAAAATATCGAAATAAGAATAGATTTCGTTCGAAGATGTCATATTAATTTCGTATTTCAACGCTGTCGGACGCAGTCTACTAATTATGGTGCGCGTCGAATAAGATACCACGTACGAAATTATGCACGTCATCCCCAACGATCTCTACTGCGAATAGAACACCAAAGCGGAGAAAGTATCGCGAGACGGAATATAATTAACAACGCGTTAAACCATCGGGGATCCACGGCGGAGTGCAGCTCACCGACGACCATAATTTTCATATTAAGGTGAGTGCCGCGATGACGAAGTTCCAATTTGCCGGCCGGTCACCGGAGAAAGTTACAAAAGGAACGGGGTTAATGAATTAAAAACAGCGCCGGGGGCGGTTTCGCTGCTAGTTATCCGACAAACGACTCGTCTATCTGGCTAAACTGTGCTAAAGATAACGTTCAGCCTCGGCTTCATATATTCTCTGGCGAGCGCGCTCATGAAATTATTGTTCTTTGTCCATAGAAAAACACAAACTCTTAATTAACATTTTCGTTTATCGCCGCAAGAATAGCAGAGGAAATAAACTCTACAGATGTGAGGCGTTCGGAACCACGAAAAGCCATTGCAGAAAATAATAAAACACTCTCGGACATTAAAACTGAACGAATTCGTATTTTCTGGTATATTATAGTATACGGACTCTTATTCTTCTTGAAGTGAAAAATGCGAGAGATTTAACAGACTCATCACTAAATAAATAAAAATCGAAAAGTGAATAAAAATTTGCTGATATCGAATAGCACAGACTTTAAATTGAAAAGTAATGTTTGACTCAGCACAGAAAAATAAACTTTGCAGATGTGAAATAGGAATCATGGTCCAAGCTCGTTAAAGACTGCTGGAAGATTAAAAAATTAATTGAGAAACAGAGAATTGTATCGTTTATTGGAGAGTTTATCTGGCGGCAAACCCGTTGAGGAAATTGTTGAATATTTGCTAGAATTTACATTTTATCAGTGTTGTTCACTAGGTGCCTCATTTTTTCGCAGAAACTAGCAGAATAATTTTCCTCCCGTATGCAGCGGTGTTCTTTGAGCACTTAAAAAGAATTCCCCCGTTCCATTAGAACGTGCATAATGAACTTCAAGTATTTACACACTATATGCAAGGCTTTATCTTTTAATCTTTGTCTTCTAATGCCGGAGCAGTTAAATGGCGGACCGCAGACATTCTATGCAGCTGCAACTCGCGCGACGTCATAGTCCCGCTTGCTTTCGAGTTGTCGCGTCTGATAATCTTCAATAGTATCGTCAAAACATGAAACGAATACGATATTTCATTCTACCAAACATCGTGAAACAAAGTATAAAGGAAACTCTTAATTGCTGCACGCTTTTTTACCAGTGTAAATTGTAAAGAACGAGAAAAACATAAAATTAGGCGGTACTTTGCAATTCTTCCCCTTTTCTCCAATGCACAATGTTTTAATGTATTTATAGCTCTCAATTCAGAGCACTGTAGTGAAATAGCTTAACTCATTTTTACGAGGCACAATTTTCTAAGAAGATTGAAGTTACGCGGAGCTTATAATGCTTTAATTTCAATTTAAAATTACGGGAAAGTTTCCTCTTAGATTCTAGTCCCTCGCGTTCCTTTCTCATTTGCCTCTTAAATGTGTGACATTAAAGCTTATAACGCAGCAATTCCGCGATAAATTTCACCGGCGAACACAGTAATCTTTGAAGTTCCGAAATGAAATTCTTAATTCGGTTTTTACTGCTGCGTTCGCACTATGTGCATAACATTATGCTACACATAGCACCTTCGGAAATATTAATAACTCGGACGAAGCGTTCTCCATTTCTGTGTACAAACTCTTTTGAGCTGCATCGATTCCTATTAAATTGTATACTGTGCTTTTTACACGGTAGTTCCATAAAAGTCCAAAAACTGCGACAAAAAATGCGATTTCACATTTTCCACTTTTTTGCCATTGACTCGGCGGCTTT
Source organism: Halictus ligatus (assembly GCA_028454255.1). NCBI lineage: Eukaryota > Metazoa > Arthropoda > Insecta > Hymenoptera > Halictidae > Halictus > Halictus ligatus. The sequence goes on from CM052140.1 coordinate 7,513,991, forward strand.
TAGGTTGCATTATTAACTAGGCCAACACACTGCATATTTGACGTTGCGAACAGATTTTTGCAACCTGAAAAAGTTGATCGAAAAACAGTTACATGGGCCAAAAATTTTTGTATACCCTGTTCCAAGCACGATTTAAGCATAGCAAAACTTTTGCAAACTTCTATTTGCCCGTTTAGTGGCTCGAAATTCCTAAAGGCGTGCATCTTTTTAATCAGTTTTGATAAAAATATCTACGTGCATGGTGCAGTTATATCTGATTGAGAAATAAATTCTGTGGCCCAGAAATTCTTACACACGTTTCGGAACGCATCTTCAAGCCACAGTAAAAATTTCACAATGATCCACCCACAGCGAAAACATTGAAAAATAGATCTCTCAGTAAACAAACGATCGCGAACTAATGAGCGACACAACGCCGTTTCGCAGGGCAGTAAATCCGATTGCGAAACGGCGCTGGGCGATTCGTCGGCGGGCAACTCGTGTAAAAGGAAGCTAATAGCGATCTCTATTTGCATATTATGGCAGTTCACGGCCGGCTCGCCCTTGAAGCTACTTAAGGGGCGATATCCGGTGAACGATGGCCGAGCGTCGTAACCGCAGGCCAGTTTATTGCTGCGTTCTGTTCTTTATTGCGAATCCCGTAGTCGCAGTTTCCCGTCTTCGACTTCGTGTCGGTTTCTTCGCGAAAGTTCGCGGGCCAAGTTAACCACCATGAATATTTCATCGCTTCGTAATGACCGGCACCACGCTGTTACGCCCTGGTATTCCAGCTTGGCCGTTTTCATTTTTAAACAGCCGCGACAGAGGGAGGGGGGAGGGGCGAAAAGTCGATGAACACGGAGACACAGGTGCATTTCAGCGGACCCACTGGCAACAATTCCTTTCCTTGTGATCGTGGAATGATTGAACGTGGAACGTGGAACCGGGGTTCGGTCGGTGTTTCGCCAAGTTTTATTTGGATTCTTCGCAACATCCTGCCTCTAATATTGATCGGGGAATGTCTGATGACCTCTGTTTCCATGGTTGTTCGACATTAGCCGGCTTTAGAACTCTGACACTACCCACCAGCTTCCCCTAATAATTAATAGATGATTCTTGTTAGGAATTCATGGACTCGGAACATCTGGTTCTGTCTTCATTATTAGCTTTTTGGTTCTTTTTTTTTTATAACATGGTTCCATTAAACTATTGATTCAATCATTTCCGTGGAAGCTTCTTTATAATTTCATTATCAGACCGTGATTTTTATGCAAAATAAAAATTGTATTCATTACCCGAAACAGCTACGAAAACATCTAATGTTCTGTACCTCTCGATCTTCGTGGCCCCTCACGGGGTAGTGGGGATAATTCTGCGACGTTTATCTTTCAGGCCTTGGCGACATATATAGAGAAATCACTGTATTTCTTTTCATCATAATTCTACTATTTTTAATTTGATTTACTCATTCTTCACATAAATGCATAAATATCCGCAGTCTATTCATTATATTTCGGGGAGGACGAATGTCGTTAGCGTCTTTTGAATGAAAACTATTTTACGTAAAACAAAAATTAAATTTTGTTGAAGGACTGCTCCCGTCGTACGGAAGCGCTAATAAATGAAATGACCTCTTTCTCTAATAAAAGTCTCTAATAATAGACCTCATGTTAGGAAACGATCCATTTGCCAGCCACTGGCGCACATATGCCCTAATTGTCTAAAAGTATCGGTTCTCCGGGTGATGTACAGCTAAACAAACGATAACATGCACAAGGAGAATGTCGAAAGGATTTCCCTAGAGGCTGAGCGGATGGTCGAAAATCTCGGGGACGTAGTATGAAACTTCCGGGTATTGTTCGACGACAAAAAACAAAAAAGAAAGATGCTCATTCTCTTTTTTCGCGGGACATCGAACCTCTGGTTCTTTATTTGTGCGTTTTCCGCGGGGAAAACGAGGTAGCAAATTTTCTTGATAAATGCGCGTGGCGTTCATATAACGCTTCTTCCACCACGATATTTTTCATTACCTTGCTTAGGGACTCTCGCTCGTCGAAACGCAGTGCACAAAGGACGAGGGATTCCGTACAGCCCCCTTTTTGCAAAAGCCGATAAAGCGACCGGTTTTACACGGGTGTCTGCTAAACTCGCACGGATTATTTTAAAACCAGCCGAAAAATAGTTGTTTTATTTCAATAAATAAACGCATTCTGCATTTACAAAATGCATTTCAAGGGAAAACGGTGGTAAATGAATTTTGTGCGTTATGGGACACTTTTGAAACGAGAATATTTTATGTTATGCCACGAAAGTTTAAAAAAACAATGATTATAGAATATTGTGTTATACTGTAGAAAATGTAATGGATTACATTTGATTACTTTATGCAATGGGGAAGCGATTTCATGTATCCAACACATGTTAATACACATTTGTTAATTTGTATTGTAGGTTGACAACCGTACTATAAAAAGAAACATACGCGACAAACGCCGTCTATTTGTCTTTTAAATTTATGAAATCTATCGAAAACACTATGTGTACACGCGCTGTCCTTTTCTACGTTCGGCGCGGACGACGCAACGCTGTCACGAGAAAATAGTAGCCCTACACGATCTATGTCACAGCACGGACCCGAGGATTGGGGTTGGACCAAGACTCTACTATATATCTCACGCTTCTTAGATATTACAACATCATTAATCTCCTAGGGCAATTTTTCTCGCAATTCCCGTCTCGCACCACAGGAACACACAGAACAAAATCGGCGCATAAAAGTCTGAATGAATTCAGCCTGCTCGTCGTAAAATCGCCATGTCCGTGAAACAGCCATAGCACTGTTCACTTCGATAAATCAACCCCGACGGCGAAGCCCATTATTCCCCTAACCAAAGATGGCTGAGTTTGTCGAGGTTCGAGCAGTCTATCGCGGAAAGTCTCGCGGGGCATGCAACGAGAGGGCTCGAAGTGAATCGTAATATTCCCTTAAGGAGCCGTCCGTAATAACAGTTCACGGTCCAATTGCCGGACCGCGAGCCCGTTAATTGGAAATCTTCATTAAAACGTCTGAGGAAGGAGCTGGAAAGTTCGGGGGAACACCAAGAGACGGGCGGATAGCATGATATCGGGGACAGACCTATGGTTGTCGCGGAGGTCACGTTTGCCGGAAGTTCGGGCCACGTCGCGTCGGATCCGTCGAAACGAAACCGTGGTGGGTCTGTCAACCCCGGGAACCGCGACAGACAGTATATTATTTCAGACGGTCTTGTTTAAATTCGACGACAGGGAATATTGTAACCAACCCGTCGCAGTGTAATCACCGGGTCTGTGTATATAGCCGGGGAATTTTGTAGCCGGGAACTCCAATCTTGCGGGACTTGTTGTAAACTGCGGGTCGGTGTTTAACAAGGAAATGGATGGAAAGTTTCGATTATGCGACCAAGTAGCCTGAGAGCTCCAGGGGAATAGTCGGTTACAGGATTCCGTAGATTTACCGGCGCGGCGATATGTTAATGGCTCTTTTAAGGCGCGCCCTTGCAGCGGAATGTAATCCGATTACGCATGGTCGATGACGATTAAAGTGTAATAGGTAATTCGATTGTCGGTGCTGTAACAGGGAATTGTCGTACTATTGTAACGTACAACCATTATTTCTGTGGAATCAGCGATAGCGAAAGGACATTCCTGGGTGAAACATTGGTATTGTTACTAAAATATAATCCTATTTCGATGAATCTGAAGCATTCAAAAGTATAGCAGATAAATTCTTATAATTGAAAAATAACTCGTTTCTGCTGCATAAAACTGTGTTTCGACAAGAGCCGACCCATATAATCTAGTTACTTCGGATTTCGCGGTCCACCGGGTTCTCCGTTATCCAAACAGCCCCGATTGGCCTTTTTATCATCGCCTAATAAGTAGTCGACCGATTAATTAACTTGATTGCATTGTTTATGAGAAGGGATAGAAAAACGAGCGGCCGTAAATCTCCTTGAAAAACGTCCGAATTTTAACCGACCACGGTTTTAACGGTGCGGGGAAATAATGTCCACCATCCTCGGGATAATAGACGGGGTAGATCGCGTATCGATTGTCCGTAATCGATAAAATGTATAAATCTTCGCTAATGTCTAATTAGTATGTTAATGCGTACGTTAATAATCGCGTAACAGGATTTATCATTCAATTAGCCTTAGCACTGTTTCATTGAAAAAAATCATTGGAAATTGTCTCGCGTTCTTCCTGCACTGACTATTCTATTAACACGCAGATTGCAGTGCGAATAATTGGGTGACATAATCTTCTTTTTTAATAGTAAATTAGTTAAAGCCACCGACAAGATTAATAACAAAAAAAAAGAAGTTGTATGTTTGACATTTTTCGTACCCCATTCGCACCCTTTGCAAATGTGTTTAAAAGTTCTGACAAAAATGTTTCTGCGAGCTGAAATTTTTCATGTGGGTAGGCCAAGGCATCGTAAGTATGTTCGCAGTGAAATGAAAAATTTCTGACGACAAATTGTGCTATAAAAAATTCATAGAATACACACACTCGTCTCTCAAGGGGTGAAATGGCTTCTAATGATGGTTTAAGAATTTCTAAGGATCGGCCACGCAGATGACACGTTTTTATGAATGATTTTTGTCTTTTCTCAGATCGAATTCACGACGGAGAATGTCAAACTGGAGGTCATCGAAGCAGCCAGGGCCGGACTTGTCGACGCTGCTATCTTGGGCGACATGGAGTTCCAGTGTCCGAAGGCGGCAGACGCAATCACATTTACCACAAGGGATTCTCATCTTGTGAGTATACTTCCTGTATTATGCCTTTACGAAAAATAGGATATTACCTAGAACATCTTCGATAATCCTGTTAAACCCCATATCTATATGTCATTGCGTTATTATAGTCGGATCGAATTATGTCCGTTCAAAGACCACTCTTTCACCAAAATGCAAACATAATAAATATCTGCATTCTAATCATTAGTAACGAACAGTTCTACCATAAAGTTAATATTGAAATGTAGACACTGTATGTAATGATATCTTCGAGCATCTTTCATTGGAATCTTCTATTTAATTTTGACGCTTTCTGAAATAGAAAGGGTGTTCCAGAATTATTTTCGTAAGCGCTTGGCATTCGCTAATGGAAAGAATATGTTTGTTTGGTTTTTTGTCATTTGGAATTTTGCGCAGTTGATTGCAATTTTCTAATAATTCGATATCGGAGAAAAAGCGAGACCTAATCAGGAAATTGACCGCGCCATTGGTCCTGAACGGCTATTTAATTTTGATCCGACTATACCGTAGAAATTACGCGCTCCTGCCTCCGGCGAAGAGCAAGCGCCTGTTGAAACGCCATTTTCCCCTTATTGCTGGCTCCTCTAGAATGGTTAATAACTTTCTGCACAATCATCGTTTCGGGCCAGTTCTTATACGTGCTCCCAGCTTCTCAAACATTTTAATAACAATTCTCCGTATCTTGGACGATCTAAACCAAATTCCGATCTTACCGAAAGTGTCATAATGTGTCTTTATAAATTCTATTGTTGCTAAAGGTACTCCTCGACGAAGAAACACATTATTAGAATGCTTCTTGGATCCAGAAAATGTCTGACTACAACGAAAAATGATTCGATTATTTTACGGAAAATATTGAAAAATTCACATATCTTGTTACTATGTTTATATGATTATATTTCACTTTGTGGTCGGATTAGCACGAATTAAAAATGACGTAACTACATAATTTGATTTGATTCGATTAATATTGATTTTATGTAGTTCCGACAAAAATGGCTAACTGCAGTTTGAAACAGCAAAAAGATTGAAAGAATTGGAAAGTATCGATGCATTAAATTTGACCAACTAAAATCATTAAACAATCAAACAAATTCCTAAGTGGCTCCTGTTTTTTGCAACAGACGCAATTTTTATTTTTCATAAAGATCCGGAGTCTGCTTGTTAGCGATGAAATAAATTGCTTTAGTGAAAACTTTACGTTGAAAGCAGAAACTACTGAATTTTGCAAACCTACCTCGCAAAAATGGCACCCGATACTGAAGCCAGCAAACCAGAAGCAGGGTCGTGGTAACCCGACTACAAGGTACTACGATGATCCATACAGGTCCTAGATCTAATCCAAGGATGTTCGCGAAGGAAAATGTTTGAGAAACGCTGGCACGATTCGCGCAACAATGGCGCCTCGCAGTTTTAGGTGCCATTCGAACGTCGTAGCGAATGCAGATTGTTGATATCCTATCTCTCCGAGCACAGAGAGCCAGAAGAAGGTTAAAAGCACGCAGACTATGGCAACAGAGCCCTGCAGGAGGTCGGACGCGCGATACGTTCCCTCAAAGCACATTTCGCAGTCCTCTTGTCGACCTTTGTTTACGAGGGCATCGTTCGCGGATTATGGTCGCCATCGGCGCACTTTATACAGGCAGTCCGTTCCCGAATGGTGTTCTGGGTATCAACTTGACCCCCTCCCCCCTCTGTGTCATCGTGCAATGATTATCCTGGCTAATTCCGCGATAGTCGGTGGCGAAAGGACCGACTAACACAGTGGTTCTCGATTCTGTCGGAATATACTTGATTCGTCAGAGAGAAAAGCATTTTCTTATTAACCATAGGGTTTTGTCGGCGAATAGGTGCGGTAAAATTTAAACAATGGATATCTAAATTGCTTTTTCGTTGTTGTTGTCGCGCGAACAGTTGCAACACTGCTAGTCGAGTTTTATTCGAATGGAAATGTATCGCCGGCGGTGATGGCGGTAAATAAATTTCAGTTAATTCGTTTGCGGCCTGCGGCCTCCTCTGTGTCGATGTCAATCTCGTTATTCAATTACTCTGTACCGACATTGCGAACGAATGCAACAAATTCTGATGACTGCAAACATTTTTCTTTTTAATTCCAGTGTTACCGCGGTGTAGTAATTTGCAACGGGACAGTTGAACGCCGAATTTGCAGTTTCTGCGTACTTCTAACATAATTCATATCCGATTCACTGGTTTTATTCGATAGAGCTATTCTATTTATTTGTCAACCCTCGTGAATCTCATGGATTCTAATAAAAATGTATAAACTGCCTAAGTTGAACCAACTGTGTGCCTGTTGCCTGCATTTCGCAGGTCTTAAAATTGACGTAGGCCTCAAAATTAGAACCAAAAATTTTTCCGAGATCACAGACGACGAGCCTCAGTCTCGTGCTATTAGAAGGCGCCGGTGATTTCGAAAGATTTTTGTCGAACGGATTCAATCTCGATCGGGCCTGGGTTCTGGTTGTTCGAATCGCGGGTGCGTGAGCAGGCACACACGCGGGACATATGATCCGCTTAGGGAGATGACGCCGCATTTTCGTGTCGCCCAGGATTTCGCGAATACGTGCGCGACGCCCGGGACCTCTGAATTTTTGGCGAATAACATATGCGTTGTCGCAGAGGAAGAGAGAGAGAAAGAGAGAGACAGAGAGAGAGCAGCGCACGTGCGCCAACATCCACGTCCGGCGGCTGGATGCGCCGGACTTTTGCCACTTCCCGGAATGCATCCAACCCGCCGCGAAATTGAATTCGTGCATCTCCAGTCTCGGGCCCCCCCCCCCCCCGTTTTCTTGGGATATTTTATTATCCTCCGGAGAAGGAGTCCGAGAGGGTGAGCTATGACGGTCCGCCGGGATGAGGACATCAACTGCCGTGACGCAGCCTCTTTGAACGTTGACGATTAATTTCCATCCCGGAATTCGTTTCCGCATCCTCTCATTTATTTACGGGCAACCGGGCACTGCAATGAATATCTGGCTCGCATCGGAACATTTTAATATGCGCCGGTAAAACTCTCCTCAATTTCTAATTTCTCGCTGAGTTGACAGTCAACGTATTCAATATTTAACAGAAAATAAAAGCAGCTCAGAAATGTACAGAAGATCAAGAAATTAATTATTGTGGCGAAAGCGAGTCTCCTCGCAATCCGAATCAAGAATTGTGTTCGCATAGCGTCGGATATAATCATAGAAGGATGTAGGTAGCAACCAGGGAGATATCTGTGAAAGGAGGGAAAAGGAGAATAATTCTCGAAAGAGAACCGCGTTTAAAGGGGAATCTAGTTTGCCGTATTTCGTCCCACCGAGATAAAACTATTTCTGGAACAGACAATTATGCAAAGAGATCCGGCCGAAAGAGCTCACCTAAATTTCTCTATTTCTTTTTACAGGAAATCTTGTCAAAAACGAGTTTACATAGATTAAATACGCCGACGTAAAGAACAAGTATCTCGTTTTCATGGGGAACTCTCTGAAACGCCGTACTTTAAGTGTCCTGCCAGACTACACAAATGAAATTGCGCAACCCCCGATGAAACGACAAAAAATGTGAAAATATATCTGCGAGTAAAATCGGAACCACTGTAAAAAGAAAATCAAAGCTTGAAGTACATTAACATTTTTCAGTATGGCTGAAGATAATTTATTCCACGTGAAAATTGCACTGTTACTTTCTTCTTTTTAACAGTCTGTTCTTTGGCGAGTCCTTGACAGCTTCGCTTGACAATTTCCACATGGTCTGCCAGTATTACAGGTTCGCAGGTTAATCCCTGAATCAAGATCTATAACTTTGGTATTCCAAGGGAAACCTCGCGGAAACACGAATCAATTTCGCGATAAGAATTAAGCAACGCGTAATATCAAGCCACGAGACGTTCCCACGAGGTGCGAACCCTACTTTTATCCGCGCGATAACGCGTTAATGGCCGAGGCGTTAATTGAGTCGGCGCGAGCGCTGTGATTAAGAAAATTGCCCCTCCAGCCGGGCCGAGTGCGTTCGTTTCGATTCAAGGATACTTGAAGCAATTCCGTGCGTAACAAACGAATAAGAGTTCAGCAGGTTCTCGTTTTACAAGCGACTCGAGGGAGAGGAGAAGAGAGATAGCCGGATGCGAAAAGTTCGTCGCTCGATTGATTAAGGAAATTGGCGGGAGGCATTTATCGGTTCGCGTGTCCGACGAATTCATACGCTGTGCTCCCGGCGAGCGTTGCGCGCGCGCGTAAGTGCAGAACGCGACCATGGCCACCAGGAAAATGCGATTTGCATAGGCCCATTTAATTGAGGCATCGTTTCGCATTAGCGTTTGTCATTTAGCCGGGCTTGTTTTGTAAATTTGCGATGCGCCGACATTATCGAGCGGCACCGAGGCATGCAGACCGCGCGGAAATTTCGCCAGCCGCGATCATTTCGCAAAATCATCACGCGTTGATTCATTCGTCAAGCATAATTTGTTCTCTCCCTGCGCTTCTCCTGTTTTCTTGAATATTCGTTTTTTCTCTGGTTTTTGAAAGTTGAATTAATTTTTCATATTACTCTACAATCCGCAACATCGTTCGTGAATATCGTTTCGTATCGTTCGGATTTGTTTTATTTAATTCCAATTTATTTTGACTTCCAAATTCGTAATTAGACTTGTTTATGTAAAGTCAAAACTTTTGCAATCAATTTGTAGAGGACAGAAGTTAAACAATAATGTATTCCTTCTTCTGATAATTCTAGTAAGTCAAAAATAATATAATAATTTGCTTAATGTTTTGAATCTCTCCTATTCATTTTTGTCATAAATGCATAAAAATTAAATGTATGAAAATTATTAATGTGGTCTTTCGAAACAGTCAACTTGGAATTTTATTCTAACATTGTAGCGTGTACGTTATTGCTTTAAGAAAATAATTGCCAAAGTTATGCTGTACTTATAATGTTAAAATGTCGTTATTCGCGCAGCATGATTTCTTTTTCATCGGGTCGCCTTCGGCGTGATTAATTATCCTCGCCGCACATTTTCCGTCAATCGACGAATCATGCCAATGTGTATTGATTACTCGATGATCCGATACATGATTAACAAACTTTTTTTATATACTTATCGGAAAATACCATCTCGAGGAGTAAATGGCGCAGAAACTTTCGAAGTTTTACGATGAGTTGGGGGAAGGTAGAGTTCCGTGCGTTAGGTTCAAGTCAACTTTATAATTCATGGCATCATTTTTCGCAGCTTTGAAAGTTACGCTGCCTGAGCATAAGCTCGGTTGCGTCCGTGGCGCAAACTTCAATTATGAAGGTAAATTTTCATCGCTTATCAGGGGCTTTACTTTAATTACATAGCGCATGTAATACATAGTGCTACGGGGTCGAATGTTTACTTTGATTCCCGGTTCATCTAACTGTTATACTTGCCCAAAGAAACCAAAATCAAACGTATCGTACGGTAATCGTAAAACGGTGGAAACACGCTTGCATTCGTACCGAATAATTTTGCAAGAGAATGCAAAAATCTTGAAGAAATAGCATCTTTGTACTTTACTCGACTGTCATAATCATGAACAAATATTAACTATGCGTATCTTTATTATAGTCTTAGCAACTTATCTTTATTATAGTCTTTCTATTTAAATCTCTTCTAGTCTATGCATATTATATACTAACAGTAGATGATTTATCTGTTATCCTTTATCATACCTTTTCTAAAGATAGAAACTTTTAATATTTTTAATATTTTCACAAATGAGTGCTGTAATCCCGAACATAGTAACTTTGTACTTCATTGTACTCTATTGTAAAAGGTATGCCAGTGCATTCCTTATAAATTGTTTCTGAATGCTTGCCAATTGTTTGGAGACAAACGATCTTACATACTGCGAAATAGAGTTACTCGATTATCCAGAGCGTGTCATGATTATTTCGTATAATCAAGGTTCCAGTGTAGTCTCATTTCGCTTATGCAGGAACACACCCTGGAATTAGAAGCACGCCGCGCGCATGTTTGCTCATTTCCAAGCCTGTATTCTGAGCTGAACGACCTCGTCAAAACTTAACGAACGATCAGCGACACAATTCCCCAAGTACTGTCGAAAATGTTCAGTCCAAACACCATGATGCAAAGCCTGACGTTTCTGCAGAGTACATATACCTTCCCTCAACAATGTTTAATCAGTTATCTCTGAAAAATCTACAACATACATATTTTACAATTTTTCTTTCAATTCGCACCAAATTAATTAATCCTACTTTGGTAGACAAATTTTCCTGAGTTTCAAAATTTCTCTTGTAGCCAATTAGTACCGAATTTGATGCGTCTGTTCTATGAGCACATTCATATTTATGATTTTTTTCCGAAAAAATATAAAACATCTCTGTTTTAAAAGTTTCCCCTTCCCCTTCACTTTTGACGAAGCTCCCTTTATTGATCCTATTTTTTCAGGATTTCAAAATTATTTCCATAGACTGCTCGTAGTTCGTCTATTTTATGAAACTGCTTTACGTACAATCTGTATAAGAAAAGGTGTAGAATATTTTGAATTTAAAATATTCTTTCTTCTTCACAATTTATGAGGAACTTCTTATTAGTCTCAACCTGACAGGATCTCCTAAATTTTTCCTGAATTGCAAACATTTTTTCTTCGATTCTGGAGATTTCCCGGTTTTCATAATTCCCGTTTCAAATTTTCCTGAATGAAAATATGGGATGTTTATGGTTTGAAAGCTTCTTTGACTCTTCAGTCTCGACTTCCGTTAATTGGCAAAATTTTTGCCAGTCGCAAGAACGGTGCCCAAGGTTCCTATTGTATGGAATGTCGAGCCCGAGAGCATGGTTGCAGCATTAAATGCTTACGTGACGGGGACGAGCCGCCATCTTGTTGATCATTTCCGAAAGGACCCGCTCCGAGGAACGTGTGGGACAGTCATAACGCGTGATGAGCTGTCGAGTAATTTTCGCTTAACCGCATCCGTGACCTCCGGTAACTTCGTTCCAGAAACGAAACTCTGTGATACCCGCAGGATCAACTCTCGCTCTCCCTCTCCCTCTCCATCCCCCTCTCTCCCTCTCCATCTCCCTCTCTCCCTCTTCCTCTCCCTCTCCCTCTCCCTCTCCCTCTCCCTCTCCCTCTCCCTCTCCCTCTCCCTCTCCCACTCTCTCCTCTCTCTCTGTCTCTCTCTCTCTCTCTCTCTCTGCTTGGCTACCAAAAAATCTCTGGAACGTGTTTCGGCCACACTCTTATCTCATTAAATACTGCCTACACATGCACCCTAAAAGCTCCGCTTCCCATTCGACTGCTTCAGCTTCGTCGCAGCTTTCGAAAACGTGTCAGAGAATCTCAAGGGAAAATATTGTTCCGACTTGCCAAAGAAAAATGTCAGATTATTTTACACGCGATACGTTGGATTATTGGAATTCTGTCTTTAAAGTCTGTTGAATAAATTTTATATTTTTAGCATTTTTAAATATATTTTTAACGATATTTTATTCTCTTCTACCATTTTTAATTTCAATTTATAATTTCGTAATTTACTCGTAAGCATTCCTTCATTGAAAAAGTTTCTTCATATATTATTTTTTGAACACGTGATTGATAGTTGAAGGAGAAATTGAAGGAGTGATTCGGTAATATTTCCGCAAAGGGCAAGTGCAATATTTGCCGCTGTAATTAATCAAAGGAAATGGTATCGGGACCTCGAGTCCCTTGCAAATGTCTTCGACATCGGTCACCCAGAAAAGTTAAACTATTCCTCCTTTTCTTCTTTTGTCAGCCGGTGTTCTTTGTCTCGGATCAGGCTGCCGGTGGTTACCGATAATTAAAACGTATCCTCCCCAGTGTCCAGTTCAGTGTCTCCGGGCTGGGAGGGTGCTTCTGACGAGGCAAGAGGATTCGATTTAAGTTTCATCGATCAATCCGCGTTTCAATCAGGAACTCCCGTGGAAACACTTCGATTCCGGTTGCTCTCTGTTTCACTTCTTTCTTCCGTCTTCCAACCTGTCTCTTCCCTTCGTCAAAACTATCTTCACCTTCGTCGTATAATGAAATTCATTTTTAATATCTCAATTTTCTCTGGCAAATCAACACGTTGTGATTGCGGATATATAGTCACATTTCTTCTTTTTTAGAACACTGTAGCCAATTAAAGTGAACACTCTGTATGCATAGATATTTTATAGCAGAAGCAATTTCTTTTGTGGTTCTTTATTGGCATTTTTATTGGACAATTCTGTAATGAAGATTGTACAAGTTAATCTGAAACAAATGACTAAAAAAGTAAAAGGTTAAACTTCACCTTGGCAATCCAGAAATTTTTATCCTCTTTTGTATATAATCCTGAACATCTTGACAAGAAAATGCCAAACATCGAAGTTTTAAGACGAGGAATTTACTGGTTCAAAAATGATGAGCATTTAACAAATTTCTGGGTTGTCAAGGTGAAGCTTCTCTATCTTCTTGTCGTACTAAAAAAATAATAACGTTTATTAGTGAGCTATAATCATGTATGTCTACGTCAAATGACTATTACAACAGAATTTTATGTCACTTTGCTTTTTCATTTCAAACAATATTGTATTCTACTGACAATATATTTGTAATGGGTTAATGAAAAATTGGGTACTGCAATAAAATAATTTTTTATTCGTACTATTAACGAAGAATATAACAAATTCATAGAACAATAGCATTATAAAATTGTAGAAAACAGTTAACCTTTTAAAATTAGATGAAGAAAATACGTACACCATGTTCAACTAATTTGTACATATATAAAATTCAAATTTGTCTTCGTCCAATTCAATATATTACACTTCAATATATATATATATTTTTTTTTTTTGAATGAATAGATCTCACGCAGATTTAATTTGGAGTATTAAAACGTTCGAATAAATTGAATGGAACGAAATATTAAACTGTGACAGACGTGCGGCGGATCAAAGGTTGGCCGAGGAAATCTGAACGATGAAATATATTGGATGAACGATTCAATTAGCAAAGTGTCGCGCAGGCGTCGAGGAAAATACGATGTTTACTTTGCCGTTCAATTCGTGGCCGAAACTCGGTTTATAGATATTTTATGAGCCGTGCCGGGCGATTTCATTGGTGCGTACATCACTGCACCGGAATTACATCGATCGTAGAAATTTCCATGGTGGGTTCGCTCGAAATTCATTCCCGCACTAACGGCATTTCCGCTGGAAAAATTGTTTCCAACTGAAGGAAATTGTTTCGAAATTTCGCGGCGCTAATTTTCAGTTTTCTTCCACTTTAGACTCGCAAACTTAAACGATGCAAAAGCATATTCACACTTTCTACTTATTAGGCAAGCTGTAATCCTTAATTCGTGAATAAAAAAAGAATAAACAGGTACGTTAAGTTTTTGATTTATTGTAATTTCTAGGAGAAAATAATATGTTCTATTTTTGTCAGGACATATTTGTAGAAGTGTTGTACGATTTCTTCACAAAAGATTTCTTTAGAATATCTTGTTATTTCGACGCAGCAATAACGAAATTAATCATAGAAATTAATATGAATCGAATTAAGAAATTTATCTTTGCTTTAAAAAATATGAAGAATATAAAAATTGCATTTAACAAGTAGAAGGTGTGAAGATACGCTCTATGGTTTCTACTGTACTTGCTTAATTTAATTCACCAATTAAAATAGATTATGAAAAAAATATGATTTCGAGTTTGCCAAGTTGCTTCGTTAGCAGAATATTTTTTATTTTTTCCGAAGCCTATTTACGAATGTATCAGTCATTTGTTTACGAAAGTGGCTCGGACGAACACACCGATACTACGACGCGACCATAATGCAATTAGTCGAGCGAGCAACTCAATCACGCCGAGGGAAACAACAATGAAACGAATTGGATTCAAAAAGAAGTTCGCCGGATTGTTGCTGTTGATACAATGGCCGGGGAATGTTTCTGCGTCGGTCAATAATTGCCGCACGATATTTCCATTATAACTCGATTCTGTAAATTATTTGCGATTTCGAAGTAAATTCTGTCACGCTTGTTTTCCGAGCGGATCGTGAAACGAATTAGCCACGCTCATTTTCTCGGAAACGAAGGAAAGCCATTTTGGAGCCGACGCGCGACGTGATTCAACAGTGTGTGCTGAAAAAGCTACACCGATGCTACATTCAGTATGTTGCACCGGCAATTCTATTTGTTTATCAGCAGACTATTGATCCGTATATAAGCCAAAAATTTTCAAAGCAAGAAATGGAAGTCAGGTAAAAATATCTTTCTTCCTTCAATAATTTAGTGAGTCGAAGTGAAGGTAAGAAAAGAAATTCTTTTAATGTGTTTACAGTTTTGTTTAACATCCTTTCATTTTTGTCATAAATCATGTCTTTTATGAAATTAAATCATGTCTTCGGCTAAACTTTACTTCAAGAAACGAGAAATTTTTACCTTATTTTAATGTAATCTTGTAGATTTTGACGAGAAAATGCCGAAAATCCAAGTTTGAGTTTGAAATTGATAGTATTAAAAAATCCAGTAAACTTTAGCCATGAAGTATAGACTTCAAAAAATTATGGAATAATCACAGATAGATAATGTGTCAGTATAAACAACCAATTCTAAATATAATCAGAGCGTAGACGAGTATTTCCAGTATGATAGTAAATCTCAAACGTTAGGAGTACTGTGAAATTATTCTGCAAAACTTGATTCGCGATTTCCCCAGCAAAAAGGTTGTTGTTCGAACAACACTAATAGGCGAATAATTCGGCGAATTCGCACGATTTCGGGGATATCTTTCCGGGCAGGGAAACAGAGGCGGCGGCTGGTGAAAAAGATGAAAAAAGTAGCACAGGAGACAGCAGGTTCAATTAAACCGCGACACCCTTTGGCCGTGGCGTGCAATATCGAGTATTTGCCAGCGGAGAGAATTAGCCAGAGGGCCGGAAGGTCCTTCGGGGAATTTCGTGATCGCGCAAAAACTAATTATCGCACTGCCCGTACGCGGAGGCCTTCGCCGTGTCCATTTTGTTATTCGCGAGCTTTCGAATATCGACACGTTTTTTTTTCGTAGCACCCCCTCTCCACCCCGTTCCGAATTTCGCCAGCTACAATGCAATCCGGAAAACGATCTCGGAATAATGGAGGTGGAGGCCGGTGTAATTGACAAACCCAATCTATACGATTTTTCTTCGCCGTACTAACCCTTTCATTGCGAATCGCTGTTACGTATTTAGAAGTCCCCGTTTCACTGTGCAGTCATGATAGCGTTCAAACGATTATGCTATGAATCAAGGAAACTATAGTACCACTTTGTAATAAACTCTATCTGAAACATAGACTGTGAAAATATTCTTGGAAAATGTTCTCACATTACGCGTTCCGGTGAAAACAAATAAAGAAAAATTGAAGAAATGAAATGAATAGAAGTAGACATTTTTATAGAACTTGCTTATTAGTAACTTGCAATTACTTGCAGCGTGAACGGAAAGTCCATAGGTACAAGTTCGGTGCTTAACCTGTTAAAATCGCTCAGCTTTAAACACTCATAACTTTTGAGCCAGTGAATTCCTCGCCTTAAAACATCGATTTTTGGCATTCTCTCGTCAAGATATACAGAATTATATAGTAAAAAGTTAAAAATTTCTGGGCTCTCAAGGTGAAGTTTAACCTCAAATAGATATTATTAGACTACGAGTCATTAAATTCAAAGTAAAAATTGTCTGGTTATAAGAAACAGAAATTACTTCAGAAAATCTTTCTAACGTGAACGTTCCAAACTAATTTGTTTCCATGGTTTTCATTGTTTTCATTTTTATCATACAGCATCCATTTTGACTTTAGTCAGTGCTGAGAATTTATTCGAGCTCAGACCTTTTCGATAGTCAATTAGGACGTGGAATTCATAATGTTGATACTTAGTCTGTCAGTACATGGTACACGGGTTCAGTATTGCCACCTCCAGTTGCGTTGCGTTTCACCCTCGTACCGTATTACGAATACACCGCGATTTTTCCGCATTCGTAGCCAATTCGAGCGAACGAAAACACGCTGGGAACTGGTTAATCTAGATCGAATTAATGAGCTCTCGTTTCACCCCTCGTTTTACGATTTGTTTCGCGATTAGGCTAACGAGCCTCGCTTTGCTTTTATTAATTTCGCAGCGGGACGAGAAATTGGATTTTTATTGCGAGCTGCGATCAGCTGTATCGTAATGGTCAGAGACCTTAGGAATTACTTTTAATCTCTTCATTGGTCTTGATCTTATTTCCAGAGGTTTCGATATTTTTTCTCCAGTCCTACAAGTTTTTCTAGAACATTTTTGCAAGTCCCATATTTCCTTACAGACTCGGCAATGTTTCTATGGTCAATTTTCTTAACAAATTCGAAAAATTGTATGCAGTCCTTACAATGTTTTTGTAATTTTTTAAATCCACAGGTCTTGTAATTGTTTTACAGGTTGTACAATTTTCCTTTAAATATTGGGATCTTCTTTTCTACAGTCTTTTCAAAGGTGGTACATTTTTTTCACAAGTCTTAAAAACTTTCCGTTGATCCTACAATCCTTTTACAATGTGTATAATTTTTATGAGCCCTACAGTTTTCTTGGTGGGACTTATAATTTTCAAAATTTTTCCTACTTTATGAACCTTGTCTGTAAGTTTTGCATTTTTGCCGTAGTGGCCTCACAAGTGTTAAAAATCTTTTTAAAAATTCATTTGTAGGCTTCACAATTTTTATACAGGTTGTAACATTTGTTCTCAGTTTCGACATTGAATCTGATTCCACGGGTACGGTACATGCACATTAAGTTTAATATTCATCAGCAAGAGGTAGTATTTTTCTTCGTACGATACGAACCACGAAATATTCGTGTTACGAAGCAATTAATTTCTGCGTGAACAGTTGCAACGAAGCATTGGCATTCGCGTGAGTTGTTTGCCGGATTACGTCTACGGTTTCCCGGGTTATATTCTTCTCTTTTCCACCCGCCCACATCCATTTTTCTCCCTTACCTGAATCCACAAAAATCTCCTTTGGTGCAATCCCCTTCCCATTGCTTGTCTTCTCCATCTATCAAAATGTTAGCCGCGGTTTCGCAGTCGGACATTTAACTTCTGCACTGACCACGGCCTTCCTCGTGCACGATATATACGCAATCTATTTATTTACCATGTACAATATATCAGATACCCGGGCTGAGAAGCTTCGCAGACGCTCTGCTGGGGATTAAATTTGTATAAACATCTGCAGTCTACTCGATCACCACTCGAGGCGCTTGTTTCACCTGTATGCAAACAAGCCTGTGATAAATATCCTGATCCACGTAATTTTTAATACACGAACACCCATATGTTATTACTGTACATGCATTTAAACGTAGTAGTTGCTCAAAAAAAAATGTTTCCGATGTTCGGAAAATCGTCTACATTCAAATTGTTGTAACTCCGTAAAACAAAATCGTACGACAATAAACCTGGGCTCATTTTAAAGCTTGGAACCTCTATTTTTTTTTAATCCTGCATAGATTTGAAGATTGAAGCTTCCTGTTTACAACGATTCCACCAAAACTTGACGTACGATTTTTTGTTTAGTCGTTGCATACAAAATTTCGATTTCTGTATAATGATTATCCAACCAAGAATTTTCATAAAAATTGTGATAATTTATTAAGCATAAATTCTCTCGTTACATTTTGTCCGAACTATAATATCACTGACATTGTTACGATACAACGATCAGTTGTGGAAGAACAAAGGGAAAAGTATCGCACAAATCGGCTGGCAAAATGTAACTGATATCCTTCAAGTAGGGCTTTGATTGGGCCCGAAGACTCCTAATTAGAAGCTTTCTGTGCGTTCCCATAATTATATGGCTTTTAACGTCCCACTAATTAGGCGAGCTTTCTTAATTGCATCCGCCCCCGACAACGACGATTGACATCAGCGAGCCGGCGTTCGTGTTGATTAAAATTCGACTTATGCCCCTTTATTGTTCAACCGAATCCGACACCGAAAATTATCGAAACATGTCAAAATTAATCGAACTGCGGTTCAGTGCTACGAATAAATCTCTGCTTAATTTGCAAGTTTTCGCGAGAATTTATCATTTCGTTTCTCCGCGATCTCATTCTTTTTCTTGGGACTCGAGAGCTTATCGTCTGGAATCTCTTTTTCTTTACACGGTCCAATTAGGTGCGTTTAAGAGCAGATATTCCAGCGGATGAATAGCTGTTGAGATGGCAATAACTTTTGCCGTTTTCTACAGCAACTTTCCCACCTTCTTTCGTATTTTTCACGCTCCAACGATTATCCGGTAGTGGAAACTCGAGGATGATACTGTTGCCCTCGACTTCGAGTGCGATGACCCCATAAATTAATATATTAAATACTTTTCGCAGTTAAAAATTCTAATCTTCACTATATATCTATCATTATTCAGTTTCAAATCTTATGAAATTAATTCTTTAGAAACTAAAATGCTGTCTTTTACAATTCTTAAATTATTTTCCCTTCAATTAACTGAAAATTATTGAAGCAAAATTTCTTTTATCCCACTATTGTTCCATGTACTGTTTCACCTACTTATTTTTGCCATAAATACAATCAAATCCTCAATCTACTGATAAGAATTGCAGGATAGATTACATGGTTGCTCAAAAACCATTAGGTTGGTGCAACTTTAACTCTAAATCTACCAAGCATTAATAATATCTGGTAAATATTGCCTTACAAAAATGGCAACTCTAAAATTGAGATTTCCATAAGTTTCAGTAGAATAAATGCTTGGACAAAGAAATTTATTCCACTATTTTCCATATGCGAATTTTTATAGTTTGAATAATTGTAAACTATAAAACCGGCCATTTTGACCGTGGTAGGCTTAGTGTTAAAAAACTAAGGAAGAATGATATTAATCTTAAAAATATCTTCCATTATCATGTATTGATTATAAACGTTTCACTTCCAATTTGGAACTTAATTATTGCAAAACAATAAAATGCAAAATAATAAAGATCGCGAACAATAAAAATCAGTCTCGATTAGCTGGCAACAGCAGAGCCTTGTAAAACTGGTAGCTCCGCTGGCGCTCGCAATCGACGCATTAATTACGATCAATTGTACGCATTATCGCGCTGGAGGTTATTAATACCCGCGAGGTTTAAACAATTTCGTCCCGGGGAAATATTTTCGCAGCGAAACAGAACCGGAAGTATTTGCATATTCGTAAGCGCCTCGCCGTCGGGTCAGCTCGTTGTCATTTGCGTTCGGCCCGGCCTAATTGAAACTCGTTATATTCCGAATTACTCCCATTGCTCCGGATTCGTATTATCGCATTACGGATTTAATGTCCCGCGTTCCGTTCATTTGCCGAACTAACCTTTTTTACCTTACCGAACAAATCCCATTGTCGTCCGATCGGCCGCGTTATGCCGCTTTTAAGCGTTTATCTTAATTTTCCGCGGGTATTCGGGCTCGTTCCAAGCCGCGGATTCCTTCGTATCCGATCGGATCCTGCTCTACTCGTAATTATACCTCCACATTACTTTTGCGAATATTGCGAGGATTATTCCAACCGCGGATATATTTTTGGTGATTTTGTTCAATCGGTTTTCCATCGCGAAATTGCCTCCGACTGTATCCGTTTCTCTTAATCCCAGCTACGACTGAGTCGAGCCACTTCTGAAAAATTGTAGACGATATTCGAAGGCAAATTTTATCTTGCGCAGCTGCTACGACTTTTTGTCGAAATTTTGGTGGAGGCAGCTGATCAATTTTGGTCGCCGGTTTTGCGTTTTCAAAAATTGTAACAGTCAAAGAATATTAAGTGAATAATTCACTGAAAGATATAATTGCACTGTAAATTTCATAAATACACTCTTAAAAAATTGCAAATGACGAAAGCAAAGTATGCTTAGTAAACATTATTTAGCATGCACAGAAACACAGTGGGAATTTCATTGGAAGTACCGGATAAATTTAATTTCCTTTTTTTGGGTGCTTAAACATTCAAAACATGGTTATGGAAAATGACCTTTTGTCTAAATCGCAGATACTTCAATTATTTGGCACAACTATACGGGGATCTCTCTTTGATTCTCTGCGTAAACGCGTCCAGGACGCACAATTAGAGACGCCGCGTGATCTATTGTGTATGTATGTCTCGTATGCATATGTATGTCTACGTATGTGCGTAATTCACGGTCCGATACCGTTCAAATTACAATAAATGGTCTAGGTAATCAAATGATAATTACATTTGTAGATGGAGATTTACATGCGTGGTGGTTGCGTAAACTGCGATGCATCAAATAGTTATGCACATAATTGATAAGCGAACGGTGTATTAATATTATCTGCGTTATCAAGACTCTATGACATCCGAAACATTCGATTGTTTATTACTCATCATTGCGACGTCACTGATCATCTGCCGCTATATTTCACACGAGCTTTTAAACTTGGATTCTGCAGTCGAAATAATTCGAACATTAAAAAATGTTTTTGTTCGAAAAAGCATCTATATTCAAACTGTTATAATTTCGTAACAAAAATCGTACAACGATATATTTGCACTCATTTTGAAGCTATAAGCCTCTATTTTTTTATCCCGTTGTTTCGCGAATGAATCTACCATTGCTGTTAGAGCTTAGAAGCTTTACAACGAGATCTTAAAAATTGATATACGATTCCCCCCCCCCCCCCCCCGTTTTATCCCACATCTACAGATCTATTGTTCACGGTTCCACGACTCCTTGCTTCGATCAAACATATTTCGACGCGTGTTTCTATTATTTATAAAATTCGTCGCTATATCAATTCCATGAATTGTTTCAACAACTCGTACAATAATTTTCCAGCTCGTGGAACAGGGAAAAAAATGACACATTTCGTAAATTTTCAGATTTTCTCGCGTCAATCCACCACGCGCAATCCGATCTTACGCACTTCCGCGTAACTTACATTGCGCGCGCAAAAAAGAAACATAAAAAATACATCCATTTTCGCAGTATCATTTTTCAAATCCGCGAGTATCCGGTACTGTCGGGAACAGCCGCAGATCGTTTTTATAAATCTATTACAGGACATTACGCTTGCTTTCGACGAGCACGTCCGTAGAACGTTGCTGGCTCGAAATCACCGGGGCAGCGCGGCGGCGCGACACCAGTTCGCAAAAAAGCTGCACGACAAATCAAACAGGTGAAAGTGCAAGACAAACAGTCGTCATAGATCCCGGCCGTTACCGAAAACATTTGCTCGAATTTTGATTCGTTGTAAACACGTACGCTATTTTTCCGTTGAACCTCCGTCGCCGACAGCCAGTCAACCGGGTCCCTGATGAATTTGCAGCGCGCGAAATAGTTTCTATTCCCCTCCACCGTCCCCCTTTCAACCCCATTTCTCTATCTGCTCGTCCCTCTATCTATCGCCCTTTCTCCATCGCTTCGATTCGACGCGGCAATGTAACGAAACGGTTCAATCGTGACAAACACGCGAATTCAGAGAAATCTAATAAACGCACCCCCGACGTGTTTGACTTTATACCTTTGGCGGGGGTTG
This sequence comes from Halictus ligatus, assembly GCA_028454255.1. Taxonomy (NCBI): domain Eukaryota; kingdom Metazoa; phylum Arthropoda; class Insecta; order Hymenoptera; family Halictidae; genus Halictus; species Halictus ligatus. The sequence goes on from CM052140.1 coordinate 7,536,309, forward strand.
GCAGGGGGTGGACCGGAAGTCCACGTGTATAATCGAGCGGCCGTGTCCCCGTAGACACGGGGCGGTTGATTCGCGAATAGACGCACCACCCGACGCAAAACTACCTGGACAAATACAAAGAAGCAGAACACCGTGACGGGGATGATTGTGTGTCGGCCCCGGTGCCCGACGGGGTGCGTGAGCCAACAACCCTGTCGTTTAAATCACCAGACTCGATATAAAATACTGCTCCCCTTCGGTTTCACGGTTTTTTACGATCGCTGTTAGACGCGCCGGAATAATCCGACGGGAAAAAGGGCGCCCCCGTTACGCGATTTATTGTCGCCGCTGTGCTCTAGCTTCTGCGAGGGTCGTTGATCCAAAAAAAAAATACAGTTGAAGTATACAGTTGGTTAACCCTTTGCTACCGTACTCGGTAGCGTAGTAACCAATTTGATAATAATTGTCAGTTGTGCATCTAGGGTCTTCGGACAGCTAACGCTGCTAATAAAATAGTTATAAACAATATTCTTATCCAAGAATGGAGGATGTTTATTCAGTTGAACCCGTTGAAATAGTTATTCATATTAACGATGACAACTTCTTAACAACGTATTAACACAAAATTTCTTTCGGGGAGCATAAACTATATCGCTTACGATTCACATTAGCCACCAAAATTTTTTCAGTCCTATACGTATAATTTAATTTTTCGTCCCTGTATCATTTCTGTGGAAGAAATAGAATATAAATTACTATTTTATATATCTCAGTGATGAGCACAAAAGAAACAAATTAATTTATGAAAATATGAATTCTCTTATTTTAGCAAGAAATAATTTGTGTGTGCAGAGGAAGTCATTTTACTTTTAGTGAGAAGCAGAGAAAGTAAAATATGTGACTTTAAGATTCAAGATCAAAAATGACAATTACTTTTGCGTCAATCCCATGGATCGTTGGAAGAATTGTCCCCAGTCCCCACAGATCCGATCAAGTCTCTTCATTCGTACTTATCACGGTTTCCCTCCCGAGCTTCTCATGGCATTGCGGTTCGGCCGCTAGGCAGCAGTTAATTTCATTTAAAGTAGAAAACTAGCCAGAAACAAGCAGAGTGCTAGTTGCCGCGTTATTACTCCGTTCTCAGCGGTTCAAATTTTAGGGGCGGCCAACTATTTACTCTCGACCCAGTATGTTATAATTACTCGCAGAAAAACGGAAAAATTACTCGGAAAGTTCTGGCGTGCACGCGCGACTTCACTTCCAAAATTTTTCCATTTCCCGCGCTCTTCGATGCTGAATGTTGATGAACTTTTAACAAGAAATACTTTCGCGTGGCTAAATCATACTCTCCCGGCGAGAGAAATGAAAGAAATTAGGTTATGGGCCACTGTAGCGTTTGGGATAGGAAAAAGGAATGTTGTCCTAATCAAATTTTCATATTTTTAATTGTACACGTAATAAATTATGGTAGAAAAATATATGTAAATTATGTAGAAAAATTATCTAGAAAAATAAAATTACTGTGCCGTCTAGTTCACAATTTTCGTAAATATTTAACTAGCTCCGAACAATCCTTGTGAGCGAGAATCATTTTACAATCGCTAATTAAACATTTCTGTTACGACAATAATAATTTACCCTCAATTTATACCCTTCTTAAGTTCCATTGCTAATATTGATTACACGAGTCTGTCCTGTCAGGAAGACATAGTGCTTCGATAAAATATTGTTTCGGGTAGTGCAAACCTCACCTCGGCGACCATAAGTGACAAGGCTATGGCGTTGATTCACGCGGTCCCCGTTCTTTCGAATCCCGTTACGCTTACGCTTTAATTAAGACGCAACCTAACGACGATCCTGATTCGGCGACGTCCTCTTCCGACGATAATCAAAGGCCACGTTAAACCACCCACTTTTCCCTCGAATTAAACCGCAAATCGGGCCAGCAATTTTGCTATGTACATTCTCCGCCGTGGACCGAAATTCTGACATTATGGTCGTAATCACGGAACGATAAAGACACCTTTTGACCTGCGCTGTAATCGAATTGCGTTCCCAGGAGGAAATCTTGTTGCAGTACTTCTCTAATCCGGATACTTCTGATACGTATACCGAAACCATCTTTGGCAGGCAAGATACGGGCGTTAACCTAATCGTTAAAGCCATTCATTATTATTTGATGCACGAAATATACAGTCGGCGGATTTTTATGCTAAAATCAAACTTGTACGAATTCTACAAAACAAGAGGTAAATAGAGATGTTATTCTTTCTTTAATTATTTTAATCGTTTATATTTTTAAATCGTTTATTCTGACCACTGCATTAAATTGCATTTATTCGTTTTCGTCATAAATGTACAAAATACGCAGTCTAGAAATGAATATTTTAAATCGAGACTGGAAAATTAATCCACTGTATGCTGTTCGGAGAGATCTGTGCTGAAGAAGTAATTACTGTATCAGCATTGAAATATTCATCAGCACTGCCATGTGCCACCCTTTCAATAAATTATAGCTCCTACAATTTCAAGTACTTAGACTTCAAAAAATTCCGCTGCACACTCCAAATAGTAGAAAATGTGTGTGCAAAGCGACGATATAAGATAGTCGTCCGTTTCCCAAAATTTCCCACAAGATTAATGACAAAACGCTTTCCCCCAGGACAAAGTGGTTCGGTCGATGCACGTTATCAACACCTAGGAGCACGTTCCACCGATCGACAGTTCGCATAGCCTCGCCCAGCAAACAAAATACGGCAATTTCCGATAATCCAATTAGGCATCGACGCGGGAATTACCGCGGAACCTCTTCCTCGGATCCACTCTTGTAGCAGACGCCTTAACAGCTCCGGCGAACCTCCGTTCGGTCCTCGGTTCGCTTCGGGGCTTGCTCGTTCGTTTCCTGAAATCCTGTTTCCGTCTTTTCCGCTGTCGTTCCTCATCCACTCCTCCATCTAACTGGGAGACCCGGGGAAAAATTCGAGCGAGCCGTGTTCTCATCACCGCGTGCAATAAGATCACCGGTACACGTAGCCAATGAAATTTCAGCCGAGTCGAAAGTCAATCGATCTCCTTACCCGTCTGGAACAGTCCCGCACCTATGCGGCTACGAACCTAATGTGTGACAGCCTGTCGACCACTTAACACTTCGTTCCAACCAACTTTTTCTTCCCCGGTTACAACTCCTTATCGTCTCAAGTGTTTTACCTAACATATACTTCGAAAGCCGGTTCGTAGATTCGTACCTATTTTAAGTAAAAAGACGTTGAGGTTAAACTTTACCTCAGGAAACCGGAAGCTTTCAACTTTTCAAAATGTAATCATGTAGATTTTGGCGAAAAAATTCCGAAAATCCAAGTTTTAATGTTAGGAAGACGCTGGTTCAAAAGTTATGTTTAAAGTTGAGCGATTTCAGCTGTTTGTGATAGGTAATCTATTCGGATTTTGTGCAATGAGCGAAACCGCTAGGTGGCAGCACAATATCTGAACACATACCAATATAGCGGCGCCCTTACCTGTCAAAAACACTGAAAATCGCACGTCTTTACACACATATAGCTTTTGAATTACTGATCTCCTGGAATAAAATTTTGGATATTCGGAATTTTCTCGCCGAAAAGTCTACCGGCTTACATGAAAAAGTTAAATATTTTTGGTTTCTTGAACTAAAGGTTAGGCAAGGTTGACACTGTAAGATACAAAAATAGGATGCAAGATAAGAACACTTTCTGCACTATTAACTGATGTCCTGATTAGGCAACAGCTGCAACGCCCGATCAAAATGCAGGCCAGAAACATATCCACGATTAGGATAAAAAGATTATTGAACAGCAACCAGTACGGGCAGAGTAGATATTAATTTTCAATCGAATTTCATTCTGAGATGCAATAGCAGATTCGATAGCACGTGCAGAATTTCTCCGTTTGCAAAACGCACCGAAAGAATCAGTTTTCATAACGCCCAGCGTGCACGTACGAGCAATAACAAGGATTTCTCCCAGCAAACACGTGAAACACGAGGAACAGAGACTGAAAGGAAATTTAAATAAGTAAAGAAACAGATGGCGGAACGCGGAAACGGAAGTAGACAGCCGAAAGGAAGCAGAACGGCAGAATCCACGGTGACAGAGATACGCCGGTGAACAGAAACAAAGAGACACGTTGAAATAGCAAATGTTTACTATACTTGGCGCTTCACGAATTACGCTAATCCTGACTCCGTGGCAAGAGCTCGTTGTGGGTTGTGGATTGCGGGAAAGGGGCCAAGAAATATACACATACGCGGGTACATACATACATACACTGTCGGCCGTTTCCTTGCCGAGGTTCGTTGGGCCGAGAGACTGTTAAAAACCGACCGTGTTAATTGAAAGTATGTTACAATTACGTATTAACTACCGACAACATTTTATACCCTTCCCTTTCCTCCGCGCCAAGGAAGGAAACAAAAGGCCTCGAACGAGTGGCGGAAAAAAACCTTCTCGTTAATGGAACAATGGAATTAAAGAGGCAGAACGTGCTGTTATTGAAGTTCAATAATTTCGAGAAACTAAATAATTTGGTGATATGGCTATTCAATAACACTTGTCGTTTGTACCGTTGAACATTGCAATTGTTCAAATTAGAGGTGAAATTTTCGTTGTTAATGAACGAATGTCTTTAACATTTTAATTTCTGAAGACTCGTGAAAATATTTCACAAGCGAACTCGATACTGTTTCCACGAATTAAGAGAATCATCGACTCATCCTTTCGAGCTCGACTCGCATCGAATCCACGCGAATGGACTGTAAAAACTGATTGAATCTAATCCCACCCAAAAGGAAAATAAAAATCGAAACGAAGTATAGTGACGTAAAGTATACGAGCATTCGGGCGTTCGCAGTGCCGAGCGATACGGCGAACATTTCTGTTCGGGCAAGACGGATGCATCGATCCAGGAATGATCGATAATTTCCATTAAGGCGGCGTTACAGCCGGGCGAATTTAAAAAAAAATTGTTAGCATCGCCGGCGGCGACGGGTGATCCTTTCCGGTGATTTATAATAATTAAGCGCGACACGCTCGCATTTATAGTCGTGTTCTCCCGCGTGCCGGTTGCTGTTTCGACGGTTTCTGCGGGATTACCAGCTGGACATATTCAGAAATTAATCAAGATATACGACGACCCCCCTCGCGACACGACTTTTGGCTCGGTTGTTTCGCATCGATTCGCATATCGCGTTAATTAGTCTTCCGTTTGATGACCTGTCGACGTTTCGCTCGACGAGCCTAGTCAACGCTGCACAATTTCATTATTCCTTCGTGCTGATGCTATAGGCTTTCCTCGTCTTCGCACTGGTATACTAGTATTTATGTAAATTAATGAGTAGCAAGTGAAGATGAAATTTATTATGCGATACAGTGCTCACTCTATATATGTCGCAAATGCCTAGCTGATAAAAGTCCCAGAACTACCCCCACTGCCGCGGGAGGCCTCTGTCGCCGTGTAGTGTAAGATTTCGTGGATCAAAGAATAGTATCTCCTGGACGATATATGTCCCTGGCTAGACCCGTGTTTTGGACATAGATCGAGTAAACACTGTACTATGCAATTAATGATCTGTGTGGATTTTATACATTTACGAATCAAATGTAAAAATAGCAGAAATATTTAAAAATACTGTAGAATCACTTAAGTCGATAGTATTATTAAGAATGAAATAAAAATATCTATGTTGCTTCTGCATCTCGAAAGCAATGCACACAATCTTTATTTTGCGTGAGAAGAGACAATGAAATTAAATTGGATAAATTTCGTCCATATTGCAATTACGCTATTGTATGTCGTATTTGTGTTTTTAGGAGCGATAAAATCGGATGTTTTGACATCATACATGCAACTATAAAGAACATTTTTCTCAAACGTGCGTCCAAAACGATAGTTCATGTACCGAACACAATTTATCCGGCATCTAAATTAACTACGCATTAACATAGAACAATTCACTTTACGGTGCAGCAAGTAATCGTCCGCGTACACGCGACAGAATCTCTTCGAAATGAAATTCATTTAAGGTTCGCACAACGGGTGAACGTTTATGGCGACAGTTTCAAAGAAACATTGACGATAATTGAACGCGTTGTCGGCGCGAGAGATGCATACGTTACAGCCGGGTAGATGTAATTACGCTAACGGGAGAGAAGAATATAAATAAATTCGAGGGCGAATTATATTTTAGAATTTTATTCCGCGCAATTAACCTCGCGTCTTGAGTCTGAGGGCACGCGAGTTAATTAAGGGAAACAGTGCGAAGGTATAAAGAAGTCGGTTGCGTTAATTAAGAGCAGGGGCACGTTTGAGTCTTATGACGGATCCTGATTGCTGGCCCCGCAAAACGAAGAGGACGCGACTCCGAGCGTCACACGACCGGCCAATATTCCTTTAAAAAAGTCCTCTCTTCCTCCCCCCCCCCCCCTCTCTCCCTCTCTCTCTTCCTCTCTCTTACGTTCTCCTTCGCCGTTTGAGCAAATGAGGGACGCCGAGGCGGAAAAGATCTGCTTCTAATTCCGTATTTTCTCGCCTTTCACTCTCCGCTGTATTTCTCTGTCTCATTTAAAAACTCATTAAACATTTAGCCACCCGCAGTAATAATTGACTGTGCTGCCTGAGCTTAAAAACATGCGAACGTGGCCGTAGAGACTAATGACACGGACGAAAATGTCGAGTGATAAAAATAGTGTGGCCGGGGCATTTTGCTGGGACATTTCAATCCGTAATTTCGACCATCCTCTATATTTAATTAAAATGTTACAAGTAGGTAATTCGACTCATTATGAATGTATCGGATACCGTCGTTTATTATTCAAAATCTGTGATTCATAGCTGGGGATTGCATAATCAATGTTGTTAGTGGCAACACTAATTTTAATCGTGAATGAACCTGTCACCCTCAGTGACGTTAATTGAATCATCCGTTTCCGGATTGTTATTTTAATGAAGATTTTTGTAGCTTAATGCAAAACTCGTTAGAAATTATTTTCCCATAAAGTCTTAAGAGAATCGACATGTTCGTAGGCACCAAAAAAATGGTGAGATGATAAACGACGGTTTTAACGGACCTTAATTCCTCCATTTGTCAGTTCACTCCCGAAAATTTCGATTTATCGCGCGTACACCGAAGTCGAAACGTCAGCGTAAACTAAAGAGATACGTGTGCAATGTAAATTCCGTGTCCTTTATAATTCGAATTTATCTGCGTGCGGACTAAAAAGAGTGACGCGAAAAAATTCAATAAAAGCCTCGGTTTATTCGTTGTTTAACGGAGCAATAAATTTAGCTGCACGTTTAATCCGTAGCGTTTGTAGTGACGCGAAAGTGTATCCTCCGAAAATCCGCAAAAATGGAAGCGGAACCTGTTCACCGTTGTGTGTCCAACTTACTGATACAATTTCCAAAAATTACGTTGGAAGGTTGCCGCATCTTTCGTTGTGCTTGTTAAGCTAGAACATTGCGGCCCTGTCTGGCAGAATTTGAGCAGTACAATTTAATTAAATACATACAATGGTAACGAACATTAATGGGTAATTAAGCGCGAACACTGCGACGTTACTAAGGAATAAACAAGAAGATATAATCAAGGAATACCTCGACGACAAATGTTACATTAAATACCTGTTACAATATTAATTAGCTTGCATGCATGCGTTTCTTCAGTCAGCGCAATTAAAATCAGAGTCCCATAATTTCTCACCGAAAAGCAGAAAATATATTAGCTTCTTCGGTACTTCGATAATAAACAGAATGAAATTCGACAAATTATAATTGTGTAAATTCGTCGACGGATGCGCTTAAATTAATTTCGCGAATGTACGACGACCCAACTATAATAATGCATCCGAAAACGTTCACTGTTCTATGCGTGGCATGAAGAACTCGTGTCTCGTGTCATGGATAAGGAAAGCAGTAAAATACTAAAGAAAAAATTGTATGCCTTGGCAACGGATCGCAGTGGCAGCGCTTTTTTTCGCTCTCTATTGTTCTCCGACACGTGTGCATCGCGGAGCAGAGCGCGTTGTGTTCCGTGTCTGCAGATTCGTTCTGAAGATACTGTTCGTACCTCGTCGGCAGTATTTTATTTACCGGTGGCTGTATATTTTCCGTCTGGCTGAGATTTCTTCTTGACCGCGCGGAAACGTCGCGGGAAAGGGGACGGAAGTGAGAGGCGCTACGAAATGTATGTAGAGTGTAAAAGGGTGGCTGTTAAAAAGGGTAAGCATCGCTTAAGGGTAAGGGTGTCGAGCATCGCGGCCTGTGCTCGGATTTCTTCGCCGCGAACAACAAGCTTCTGACCGCTGGCTCGTTTTATGCGTCTGATGTTGAACACATTTCGAGGATAGTAGAAAATCAAATTGATCGTTTATAATCATTTGTGGAGAAGGGGAGGAAATTAATTCTACGTAACGTCGTTAGCCACAGGATGAAAAAGACTACTCAGGGAAGGGAAGAGGGTTTTGGGAAAGAAAAGGGGAATCCTAGGAAAACGAAGACCTAGGAAAACCTAGACCTACCAAGGAAAGGTAGATCCTGAGTAAGGAGAAGGGAATTTAAGGAAGGGGCAGGGAATTTATGGAGGGGAAAGGAAATTTAAAGGTGGCAGGACCTGGGAAAGGGAAATGGAATCTAAGGAAAGGAGGCGTGAGCCTAGGGGAGGGAGAATCTGGAGAAGGGAGGACCTAGGGAAAGGAAGTGGATTCAAAGGCAAGGGGTAAGAGGAAGCCTTTTTTT